>MU226657.1:466999-479319 GCA_018584345.1 Thuja plicata | reverse complement strand
TGATGGCTAGACAAGGAAGTGAATTCCTTAAGTTGAATTACATTAGAAAAAATTCTTTGACCATAAAGAAATAGAAAAAAAACATACACTAAGTTACCACCATACAAATTATTAAGATATGATATTTCCAAAACAACGTACTATTCTATTTTAGGAATATTTATAAAACATTACCTTAGGTGTTTGAGCTACCCGTCTATGTATACTATAACGAGAACTCATTGGTGTGATTGTACCACCAAATGCACACTGCAATGCATATTATTCATGTATCAATTTAGATTCTTATATACATAAAAATTTATTTACTTTTAACATATTTAGGGTATTTATTAAATTAACATGTCAAAACACAAATTTAAACAAACCTGTGTTGGCTCTGCACCATACACCATTGAAAATAGATCATCTGTGAGGGCCACATCCTCAGTAGTGGATGCCTGACATCTTCTCCCACAATGTACACATGAATGGGATATTGAACCATCCGCACTCACCTGGATATCTACCCCATCACATATACCATTACAACTGATGTAGATATGCTTAATAGGTTGGGGTGACCCTGCAAATGTATCTGATGATAATAGAGCTCGCACATGATGTGATGATCCTAATGGTGCATCTGATGATGATGGAGTTGGAACAGGATGGGATGATCCTAATGGTGCATCTGATGAAGATGGATGTGGCATAGGCACTGATCCATCCTCTCCAACTAACTGACTGCCATGTTGGACATTGAAATCAGTCAATGATGCAGCTGCATGAAGAGTCTGTATATCCATAGACTCCTTCACCACTACTGGGACCACAACATGAATGAGGGGTTTTCTCATAGTACAAATCCTCTCTTATGGTTGGGTAATCCTATGTGCCCTAGGTCTATCCTGCGTAGAGCCTCTCCCTCTACCCTGGAACTCATGAAAGTCAAAGTAATTTGGCTTCTCGCCAATGATAAACTCACAGTATAGATTCCTCAAAAAATATAAATACACCTCATTATTATTAGAAGGTAGTTGGTCAAATACCATGTACCACCTATCCTAAAAAGCTTATTTCATCCCCCTATGAAGACACCAATGTATAGAAAACCATTTTGTATTAACTTCTAAGGAATTGCTAGTATTAAGATTGGTAAAAAGGGCACATATGTCACATTTTTCTATGCCTTTTCTTTTCACATCCCCATATGATAAACCATCAGTATAATATGTACAACACCTATCCCTCCATGAACCCCATTTTGTCACCTCTTGAGACACATCATTTTCACTATTGGACATTTCTTTTAATGTAGTGGAAAGGGTAGAGTGATGCTAAAGGCCAGAAGCCTTCAACCTATTGACTATTATATTAATTTGTGCACTTTTTTGGTTAAGGCATTGCACAAGGTCCTCTTGTGTTCCATTTACATGATCTAATGGCACATGTGGAGGGTTTATGGGTGGTGGTGGCTACGGACAAGGAGAATTTTGAGGAGGGTTACGAGTGGTGATGGTGGTGGACAAGGAGAATTTTGAGGAGGGTTTTCGGGTGGTGATGGTGGTGGACGAGGAGAATTTGGAGGAGGGTTAACGAGGGGTGGTCTTTCATTTCTTTATCTTCTCCTGGGGTTGTTTGATGAATCAGATATGAAATTAATATAAATCAAAGCAAAAAATCAATATCATAGCCTAATTTGATAAAAAATGCAAAAAAAAACAACAAAACAATAAAAACAATAATACATACCTTTCTTACGGGGTGTTATTGCTTGGAAATGTGCAAATTATTGAAGATTTCTTGTTTTCTTCAAAGATCGATTGGGTTCTATGGCTTTTTTGGTCTCCTAGGTTCTGCTACTTTGCAGTTTAGGTGTTAGAAGTGGCCTAAGCCGTGGGTTGTCCAAAATATAATATGTTTCTAATAACCTGATTGGGTTATTAGGAATATCTTAGAACCTAATCGGGGTTTTAGAAAATATTATGTTTAATAACCCGATCGGGTTAATTGAAACATCTTAGAACCTGATCAGGTTCTTAGAAAGTTTAAATTTTTTATTAATATTGTCTAGGCTTGGTTACCAAGCCTAGAACAATTTTGAAATTTCAATAACCCGATCGGGTTATATGAAATTTTAATTTTCTTTAAAGACGTGTCCACTTTTTTGGTCCACAACTTGGTCCACACACCCTTGTATGGGTTATGATGCTTACACATACATATGTTCAACTTCCAAGGATTAATTTTAGAGATTTTCAATCATTAGAGAGTTAAATATTATTATTTTATCAATGGCCACAAAGGGTACGCATTGCATTCTTAAATAGGGTACAAGCATTGCATTCTGAAATACTATGTTTCTTTTTTCTCTTCCTTGTCTTGTTTAGAGGATTAGTTACCAAGATTTGTATTTAAATGATTCTTCAAAGAAACATAAACATATGGTGAATATGTTGTAGAGTTCCTACAACTGTGAAAAATAGCTACAAGAATAAAATAAATATCGAACAAGTGTTGGAATGAAATCTTATAATATGATTCAAAGGCACTCTTGACAGATCGTATCAAGTTTTTTAGAAAATTAAATTTATGAACATTTATCAAGAAATGATAATAATCAACATAAAAAAATACAACTAATCTAAACTCATAAGCACACATCTAATAATTTCACTCAAAAATATATATATTCTATCTATAATTAACTTCCCATGTCTTTTGGAATCTATAGTTGAAATTATGTCCCATGTTTTTTGGAATCTATAGTTCAAATTTGTCATGAACTCATGGGGTGCTCTATTAATTGTAGTTATCTTCTCTAAAAGTGATAGGTGATCACTTTTATCCTCAAAATGCTTGTGTACTCGTTCTCCTAACTCATCCCAATCATGGATAGAATTATGTGGCAATCCTATGTAGCACTGCAAGGCTTTTCCTTTCAATGATGAAGGTAAAATTATAACATCAACATCGTCGTCTGTAACACCATGTATATTGAAGATATTTGAAACTTCTTGAATGTGTTCTATTGGGGAAATGAAAGTTTTACTAGTGAAATCTGGTAAATTCTTAAGTGCAGACACTAGTATATTATTCTTTTGGGATAATATGAGAGGACTAACACCATTAAAGGTAGAAAAACCTTGGTTTCTAGGGACAACCATATGAAACAATGGTATATTCAATTGAGTCTATTATATCCTAAGTTGTGTCGTTATCATAGGAGGAGTAGAAAGAGATCTATATGGTGTGTGTGTGTTGATTTAGAACTCCTAACTGGTGATAGAGAAATTATATCTTCTCTTCTTTTAGAACTTGAAAATGGGAGTTGAACAAACTAAAAATTACATCTAGAAGATTCCCTTATTTCTATCTTGGGCATGAATTTTAACAATCTGATCTGTGAACCAAGATATAGAGATGAAGTCGTCAAGTACTTAAATTTGAGCCTATTGAAGGCTTGAAAGCTAAGAGTAGTACTATCTCCTCAGCATAGAAGTTGAAATCCTTTATTTGTCACCAACAAACTAGTAGGTCTCTTCTTGTAAGCTTGATAATGAGTCCCACTGGGCGTGCCAAAAAATGTAATCACAAAATTAGGCACCCGGGCTTAGGTGGTGGTTAGCAATCTAAACAACCTTGTGAAACATGGAAACAATCTCCAAGTGTGGGACTTGCAATATGAGATTGAGTCTCTGAAGAAGACCAACTTCCTTACAATCAGGGTGCACCTAAATTATTACTTTGAGGGAAAGGGGAGAAGGATATACTGAAAATAAAATGAGGTTCTACACTAGGTAGATTGTTGATCTAGTACTTCGAATGACTGCACCTAACTTCAATAGAACTCACAGAACTATACTACTCTCTATATTTATCAACCTTGGCACAAAAATGAAAGTTTGGAATCAATACAACTAGGAAAGGAATACAAATATTCACTTAACAAGATTAACTGACTGAGATTGACATAATCATATAGTTTTGCGGATAATGAAATAGATCTGAATAATAAGGCAAAAAGACTACACAATTTTATTTGGGTCAAGAGTAGGTAAAATAATAGTAATTTCTCTTGAATAAGCCACGTATATTTACACAAGAGAACTCTGTAAAAGAACCATAAAAATAGATCCTGGGAGAATGTATAAACTTTGCCTTTGTAGGGTCTAGGCATAACTAAGATTTCTCATGTAGTTCAAACCTTGACCAGGGTTGAGTTATAGAAAAAGAATAAAATGAGAAGAAATATGATCTCAGCAAGAAAATTGAATACCCATAAGTGACAAAAAGAAGGAACATAAATGTCACTCCAACAAAAATTTACCTTCAACAATAACTATGACTTCATTAAGCCTCCATGGTATACTCTTTTGGCGTATAGATTTTTTTAAGAGTCATCTGGAAGTGTAAAATGGCCATGAAGTGGTGGGAAGAATCATATCAACTCCCTATGGTAGTAATTGTGTTGCCTGAAAGAGTGGACAAAGGAAGACAGGTCAATAAAAAGAATTTGGAAGCGTAAATGTTTTTTTTTTCTCTTCGTCAGCAAGTGCTTCTCTAATAGAACTCTGTGTATTCTTTTGCACCTAAAATAACTTCTTTCATCACTAGGGAAAGTCCCCCCGATGATTGAAGTCTTGGACTGAGCACATCATTTTTTTGTGACAAAACATCAGACATCAGGGAAGCATTCAGAAAGTCCTACCGATAAAACCTGGGTGTATTCTCATTGGAAAGTGATACCAACAAAAAAAATGATAGGTTCTCCTGATAGAACTCATCGAAAAAAACCTCCCTATGTTGGCGATGAAAAACCTCTTGAACTGTTGGTGTGAACTACCTATCGATGAGACCCTTACCAATAACATTGTCAAGCTACCTCCTAAAAACCCATCGACAAAACTTCCACCAAGGGAATCCATTGCAGAGACCACAACTATCAGAATGCATGAAAAAACCAACGCTGATGCCCCGATGAAACCCCTTGTCGGCAAGGCTCTTACCGACGAATCTTGTCTTTTGGTTCTCTACCCATCGACAATTGAGGAGACCTACGATGATGAACTTCAATTGGCGTAACACACACTATCAAGCCGTATTGAAATCTTTGTTTTGATGCCCCGATTTATGCCAATAAAACCATCGGAAAGACCTCCATTGATGACCCCTTGCGTGATCATTTTGGTAAGACCCAAAGATGTCTTGTTTAAATCATCATATGTCGCTACTGTCCGGGTGTCTGCTAGCAAGAATCACCCTGATGCCACTCATCAGGGTAACATACTGCATCAAAGTGCACCATTTGTCTACTTCAGATTGTCGATGAAGCATTCATCGGCAAGATACGTGCTAATGAAACTACCTATGCTTGGTCTCTATTTATTGACCTCGACAAGATATCTTTCAATGATCTTCATCGGCAAGACATCTGTCGATGATCTTCATCAACAAGACATGTGACTTGTTGTGCCGAAATCTACTATTGAAGCCCGATGGACAGACTGATTGGAATTTTGAGAAAACTTTAGACATGCTACCCTAGAAATAACACTTTGGTCCCTGTTGAAATAATGCATGTTTATTTTGGTGGAACATGAAGGATTCTACACCAAAATCTCTATCTTGTAGCATTTTGACTGGTTTATCTCTTCAAGCTCTGTTCAGTTAGAACAAGGTGAAAAAAAATGATCTGAGGATCTAATGGTTGGCCTAAAAGGTTAACACTTCCTACTACCTATATGTATAAAATAGGTGAACCTACTACTCAAATCACATTAATGGTTGGAAAATTACCATTTGTTCAATTAGGTATTTCATCATCAATTTTTTTAAAATATCCACTTTCATTACCTATTTTAAAATTAATCTAATGAAATGATTATAATAAAAGATTGTAAATCTTCAAAGTCTTTTAATCTCAACTAAAAATTATATAGAACATTCTCATCATACATCAAAATACTATTTAGAAATAATTTTTCAATTCATTGGTTATCAATTCATCATGGCAATCCTATATAATTTGAGTCTTATTTCACAATCCTACTACTCCATCATTTTTATTTTGGCAAGTGGAAGTAGTCTTTAAAATGTTTTCTTTATATAACTTATTTTAAAATTTATATATTCTCCATCATCCTTCACAAATTTGCATCATATCCTAAATCTTCAAGCAACTAATTTCCATGAGCTTAATTTGCAATCGTAATTGGCAATGAAGAGTCTTGTGACATATATGTAATCCCCCCTTAGAACAAAAAGACAAACACTTAGCTTTATAATTAAATGGTCAAGTTACATTAAAAAAGTTTATTTTGGAAAGGGCGGTGTTATTATTATTATTAGATAGGTAGGTAACTATTGCATTCATTAGATGCAATTTTTTATTTATTTGGACCAATCATATTATAGAATTTTTGAAGAATTTTTTTATTCTCTAAATTTTGATAACTCTATCATATTTAATAAATTTAGAAAATACTTTTTATTTAGAATTCTATCGGCTAAAACCAAAAAAGGCAATGAGAAAATTAATATTTAAAAAGATTAATTAGCAAAAAATTTAGAAGACTCATGTTGATCGGCCAATATGTCATTTAATATCAAATGCAAATGTTGAGAATCATTAAATGTTCATTAAATGTAATAGCTATCTCCTTCGTCCTGTTTATTCTCATTTCTTCTTTCTTTACACACATTCGCTCTCCATGAGCACAGAAAGGCTTCCCACTACCTAGAGAACCGACCACAACAATTGGACGTTGTTTATGTGATTTGAGAGTTAACAATTTCTTTCATATTGGATGGATTTTGTGTAGTATTGGCAGGAAATTTTCAGATTTTTTCCCTTTTTTTAGGGTTCTCTTCTTTCTTTAATAGACTCAGCAAATATTTTTTCTCTTCATTCTCTCTTGGGCTTAAACAATTATCTGTCAGCTTAAAAAATTCTTTGTAAATCATTGGGAATGGCTAGTTTGGAGAAAATCTAGTGTTTTTGGAACACTTGTTGCACAGATTTGGCGATGCCGTGGCTTTGCATGCCAAAAAAATATATTTTCCCCTCTTTATTATCTTATGGTTTTCTACTTCAATGCTCTCTGTGCTTTCTTCTTGAAACAAAAAAAAATATTTCAGGGTATTTCCTTTCTATTAAGAGTATTCAACATATCTTTTTTCCTAAACAATATGGGAAAATGTTTACAGGATGTTCTATTGTAATGCATTTGTTATTTTATGGGAAATATTAGGGATTTGGCATGCAAGATAAGTTGCATTTTAGTATGTTTTGTAAAGTGATGTAATGTGCCATATTTTAGCCTTTTTAGCTAGAGTTACTCTGTTATTACACTTGCTCATACTAGAAAATAAAGTTTGTCTTGCATAAATAGTCTATTAAAATTATCTTCTCATCAGGGGCAGGATTTCAAACAGGAGATCGATCTCCTTATGTAGTCAGAAGGCATTCACCAAAATTGGTAAAGAACAACTCATTCTTAGGTGGATATTAGTGTTGTAGTTGAGAACTTAAGTAATTTTTAGTTTTTAATTATTTAAATCTAGGTTTTGCAGTTATTAATCAGATTTCAAAATTCTTTTACAACTCTATTGTTTTCTATTTTAACAATCCATCTCAAATTTTAAATATTAGATATAGGGGAAAATGCAGAGATTATGGATGCAGGGATTATCTTCTTATATTTCAATATATTTTACTGCACTTTTACTTTTTAAATTTTTTTTGTAAAAATTTAAAATTTCTTTCATAAAACTATTTTTTATTGATCTCATCCTTGACTTGAAGTTGTGAATGGAAAATTGGTTTCAAATTTTTGTTGTGGGCATTGGTTTTCCTCACCCTCAAACCTTGTTGTTTAAGAGGCTCAAATATTGTGTGCCACGGTTTTCAAAGGTGCTCAGTTAAATTTGAAATGAGTAGTGTAGATCTAAATACTATGTCAATCTCTGTTGCTACAGCCAAGGCTAATATTACTAGACACAGTAGCTCCCTTTTTGGTTTCCTCTCTCTGCTAGCTTCTGTTGAAGGACAAAGAGATTATGAAAATGGTGACAAGCCTAGTATTATACTTACCACCCCATTTTTGTTTGACAGTTTCATTCAGTGTATATTTGTTTTGAAATTATTTATAGTATTTGTTTTGAAATTATTTATAGTTTACAACATGTTCTGAAAACCAGGCCATTATAATCCCCTGGCCATTGCAGGCAATAACTTCTTTTTTTTTGTAGTATCTAAGCCCAAGGTCAAGCTTATCAGATTTACTTAGAGTAGACCACTGCCCAAATGTTACTCCTAGAGTTTTTCCTATAAGAATAAAACTTTATATCTTAAATTATATTCATATTTCAAATACTACTGCATATTGGATTCTACATACTCATATAACTAGTTATTTTTCTCATGCTTTTCTATGTCGAACAAAAAAATGAGGATCATATCGACAGTTGAAGGGCATAACATCTTGTGGTCTAAGGGGACAAATAGGAAGAGACTCTATTGATTCAAAGTAAAATAATTACAAAACAAAGAACTTATATTAGGTCTTTTATTCACAAATTTTAGCCTAAGAGGCTCATAAACATAGTTTAGTGAAACTGCAATTACAAACACAAACTTAAATTTACACCTCATAAATGAGAATTAATAATGACTAGTCTAGTACTCTTGAACAAAATTTTGAGAATACACAAACTGGTATAGATTGGTTATTTTACATTAGTTATTCACCTTTATTTTAATAACTTTACATCTTATAAATTACTTTAAATATCCAATCTATTAAATCTGCTTCAAATAAATAAACAATTCTGGGAGAAAAATGGCATTACACAACAAGGCTAGCAAGCAAGATGGTATATATATGTGTTCATCAGTATCAAATTGATATACTAATCAAAAATGAATATTCTTTGCAGATCTTGTTGTACCAGATGTTCCATTGAAAGAGACACAGACACTAAGAGACATCCGTGCAATAAAACTGAACTTGTAAGTCTGTTATTTCAGTTATTAATTTTCTGGTTGCAGTTTGAGTGCTATCCACCACCATATTCTTTTGTATAAAGCTTTCTAAAATATAAAAAAGGTTCCAAAAATTTTGATTTGAAGGTTGTGTATATATGTATATGGTTTTGGTTTCCAAGAGTTTTTCAAGGATGCTGCAAATAATGTCACAAGACTTTAAATTGAAAAACTTTGCAAGTTTTTCTTGGCATGTTGGTTTCTCTTGAAGCTGTAATGGCTGCTAACTCCTTAAGCATGCAAAAAGACTCTAACTCTTGGGTTCTTTATGCATTTTTAAATTAAGATTTAGACTTAAGTAATTTCCCCCTTACTACTCTAGAACAACAAATGGAATTTTTAGCATAGCCTAGTGTTGGGATACATATATTCAGTGGAAAGAAAGTACTAGTGGATTTGGGTGTTTTCCATCATTTGGTCCCATGTTTTAAAAGTGATATATTGGGTTGCAAATAAGTTTTTCTAAGAAATTCACAATATATCATTATACATGCAATTGTATCAACTAAAGGTTGAAATTTTAACTAGGCAACTTCAAATGAATCACAATCTGAAAATAAAGTATTCAGGACAAAATAATTAGTTTTCTATCATTTTTTCCAAATATTTTAAAAGAACAGAGTGAATTTGTAGGCTAATTCAGAGTGAATTTATATTCTGCATTGGCCTTTATACAAAGTTGTCATGTATATACAAGACAACTATAAAATTCCAACACTGCTTATTGCTGAAAATGGTAAGTTAAATCTTCCCTTTGCAATTTTTCAATTCACCTACATCTTCTGTGACTGAATTATGGATTAAATCACTCTTATTACATCATATCATGTCATTATCCTTTAATAATGCCTTGAATTACTGTTACATATTCTCAACTTTGAATTACCTTGAAGAAATGGAAATTCCAAAGCTTCCCTGTTTAGATATTGTAAGGTATAAAATGGGGTTGAGGAGATTATTTGTTAATTGTTGTTTGATTTGATTAAAGTGTGTTGAATTCCTTAACCCTACTTTATACTTACTTGAATTCAATTGATTGTGTATTGCAATTGTGATTAGGGAGAAGATAAGATGTTCATGTTTTATTCCCAAATGCACAAATGGGAGATCCAAGTTGATCAACCCAAAAGAAGGGTTAATGCACAAATGAATCAACTATTTGGAAAGGAGAATAACAAGAACATAATCTTAAATTCTATTAATTATGTTAGATTTGATGAAGACAAATCCTCCCAAGATCACCTGCATGCATAACTGTTACAAGAAGAAGCAAAGAAAAAGACAGAAGAACAGAGCTATGGCGGCCAAAAGGCCAGAGACTGGGAATCCATGATGACAGAAAAAGCTTCTATATTCAACAATGAAATGATTAAAAATTACAATCTCCTTAAGAAATACAAAGCGGTGAATCCTTATAAAGGATACCGAAACCCTAAAGGAGAAACCCTAAAGAATTAAAAGCGCTGCCTAAGTGAAACTTAAGCCTAGAGTATAATAGAATAATAATTAAATGATTTAATTATTAGCTATTATATAACTACTCTAACACCCCCCCTTAAGTGTAACTTAGGGAGAAGCAAAACTGCTATAAACTACTGCAGAAAGCAGGAAAGATGGGTCCCGGCAACTAGGCCTGATCAGGTACCCAAAACAAAAAAGGGAAAAGATGTCCCAGAGAGAGGAACAAGAAAGAGCAAGAAGCATCTCTGAAGCATGGAACTGAAAACTCTGTCAGAAGAGACTGCTGGAACCCCCACTGAAGTGCATGACCAGGTACAGAAGACAATGTCTGAAGAGCTGATCAATCGAACCAGGAAGCAATAGAACCAACAGGTGAACCCCCCCATAATACTGAACTGGGAGAGGTGATAGGAACACTGAAATGCATGCCAAAAACATCTGCAGATTGAAGAACCAGGAACACCAACAGTGCAACAAAAGTACAAACACAAGATAAAGGGCGGTGTCATCAACACACAGCATGGGCTAATGTTGTGGAAGGTACGCTCACTTGACAAAGGTGGATGCGCCTAAAGTGGAAAAACATCATAACCCCCCATGGCACTTTATAACAGAGTGCGAGTACAACAACCAAACAAGGTGTACAAGATCCCAGATATACAGAAGTAGGCACTTTATCTCAGTGCATTTACAGAATAAAAAAGCTATAGAAGGAGCATACAAGCTCAGTAGTCAGAAAGAAGAGTGAGCTATGAAATCAGAAGAAGAGATCCCAGGACCTGTAGAACCAAGCAGTCCACCAGAGGGCATAAACTGCCAAACTTAGAGGACAGAAAACCTGGAGCAGAATCTGGAAAAAATACCTCTGCCACTGAATAGCACACTGAACCAGCTTTCTGACGATATCTCATTTGCCAAAAATGGAGTTCGGATGAGCCAGATATGACTCCCAGAAGGAAAAAACCAATATCAGACTTTAACAGCAAAAAATGTTGTCCAAAAAGTAGGCCCAAAATCCCTAATCACCATAGTCGGTATGCATGCAGGTGATCTTGGGAGGATTTGTCTTCATCAAATCTAACATGATATCAGAGCTATGGTGGCCAAAAGGCCAGAGACTGGGAATCCATGATGACAGAAAAAGCTTCTATATTCAACAATGAAATGATTACAAATTACAATCTCCTTAAGAAATACAAAGCGGTGAATCCTTATAAAGGATACCGAAGCCCTAAAGGAGAAACCCTAAAGAATTAAAAGTGCTGCATAAGTGAAACTTAAGCCTAGAGTATAATAGACTAATAATTAAATGATTTAATTATTAGCTATTATATAACTACTCTAACAAATTATATGTATGGAAATGATATATGACAATAATTGAAGAAATAGGAGAAATGTACTAACCTTGAAATATTGCAGATCAAAGAATGTTATTTTCTGAGGTCAGTAGACTATTTCTAGAAAAAAAGATAGTTGATCCCGAACTGGAATGTAGAGACGAACAAAACCAAGAAATATTTTTCTGTTCTGATGTCATCTTATGAAAAAGGTTGACCTTGAACCACAAATTTCAACCCTGACCCAATAATGTCAACCTTGACCTACACATGTCCGATAGAGAATATGTTCGTGTCGTCTGAAAGAAAGCCGAAAAGGGTATCCAGATCTGGTCTCAAATATGTTGTTCTGAACCTGTACCTGCAAGAAAAAGAGGATTATTTGTTGTGGGGGAGGGGTTTTCCTTGGTCAAACCCCAGTTTTGGAATTAACCTCAAATATATGTAATTGAAATTGCAGAAATAGACAAAGTAAATGCTTAAATTCACCT
>MU226657.1:430021-460468 GCA_018584345.1 Thuja plicata | reverse complement strand
AATTCTCTTCAATTTCTCAAGGATGCTTAGGCTTCAATAGAGGACTTTTCGTACTTGGAAGACTTAGAGAAAATGAGGGGAGAAAGGCTCCCTTTTATATGAAACTAGGGCACAATCTTCTAAGGAGTCTGACATAGGAGAATTAAACTTCCATTAAAGCCTTTACCCCTAGGAGAGGACCTATATTAAATATAATTTAGGAATCGACACTTCGGAACCCGAAACAACCGACCTAGAAGCGGGAAAATACTTTTTGCAAAGACCGACATCCAAAACTGTGAGACCTCAGGATCTGAACACTGGGTCAAGGTTGAGGTCGACCTTGACCTAGGTCAGGGTTGAGGTCTACCCTGACCTAGGTCAAGGTGGAGCTTGACATAGACCTAAAATCTTGACCCTGACCCTGAAGCCCATAATCACCAGTGTGCAATTTAGAATGCAAAAATCAGGCTAAACAGGAGTGGAAAGAAGGACAGAACAGGGGGGAAGCCATGTCAAGTTCAATAACCCATTCAAGGCGCTTTTTATGACCCCAAACCACTTACTCGGAAGGCTAAACAAGTCTACAATGGAAGTGCTTCCATTTTCTGACTATACAAATATATATACTGTATTAACTATTATTTTGAAACCACAGTTGAGTACAATGGTTTTCAAATTACACCAAGAGTAAGATCCCTTTCTCTTCTTTGCTAATTATAAATTCATAATTTTTCTATTTACTAATGTGCAATAGCATTCGTAGGTTCAAATGCATGACAGTACGAAAAGAAAGTAATCAAAACAGAGTAATTAGTTTTCCATCATTTTTTTCAAATATGTTAAAAGAACAGATTGAAGTGTAGGCTAATTTGGAGTGGCTTCACATTCTGCCTTGCGCTTCACACAAAGTTATCATGTACATACAAGACAACTATGAAAATCCAACACTGCTTATATCAACCATACTATCAACCATACGCAAAAAAATGGAACTGACACTAAGAAATGCACAACAACAATCAAAGAAATTTCAAACTATTTGCTGAAAATGATAAGCTAAATCTACCTTAAAATCCCATAGTACTATTCAGCTCACAGTTTCCATAGATTTGTCAAAAAAAAGAAGTTATGGTAGATGTTCATATTTCATTTCTCTTATTGGATCTCTTGGTTTGTTTACCTTAAATGCATCATACATCATTTAGTCTCCTATATTTCTATAGTGCAAACCATTCCTTTCCTCCCCGTAAAGTAGGCAACATGTTTGAAAGGCTTTACATGTTTATCAATTTCATGATCTTCCTCATATTATTAATTTACTTCACTTAAAAGATTATTTCTCCCTTATTCATTCATGCACATTATTTCTATAGTACATATAACTCAATTTTTCCTCTTATTCAAAGGATATGCAACTGATCAATTACACATGGAAGTAGAGTTACACCTGTTGACATGTCTGCAAATTCATTTTGTAGAATTAGGCAATCCAAGCCCAGCAGACGTGGAAGTTCCATTTCAGTCCAAACAAAGAAAAATGCAACTACTTCAAAAGCTCTAGACCAACCCCCATTGTATGCAGCATATTCAAGACAACGTTGAAATTGGCTATGGAACCCTATTGCAAAGATATTCGATCTATAACTGATTTTTCTTGTACATATAATAGACTTCTACTTTCAAATTTCTTTGTTCCATTGTAATTAAGTCTATCTCTTAGTTACATACTGATATGCTTATCTATATCTAAATTTGGCGTGTACATAGACAGATGTGACATCCTTTTCTTGTTATTCATCATACATGTAACTGGAGTATGTTTAACTATATGAAACTCTAGTTGTAAACGAGTGATTGAAAATTGACTATTTGCCAGGGTTAATAGTATGACGAGCTAAGCAGCTTTGATTCAATACCGTAAAAGTTCAATGTCATAATAAAAATTGCATTTATAAAAAATTATAGTTTTAGCTATTATGAGGGATTGGATGGAATTATGTAGCAACTATTCACATGGTTATAGTTTTTCCATTAAATTGTTTTCTTACAAAGATTCATATGAGAATTTCAATTCATGTAATTATGACTTCTAATCTATGGAAGGTAGAGTTTTTATTTTACATTAGTCTACTATATGTTTGTCATATGATATTTGATTTATGAGTAATTATGATTCATATATAATCATGATATCAAGTTTAAGAAGGCAGAATTCATATTTCTATATCTCTCTAATATTTGTTAGCCATATATTTGACATACAAAATAAAATACTGGTGCTAAGGTTTACTGTTTCAATGCATTATGAATTCTAATTTACAAGTATTTTGCCTCTCTCATTTCAAATTATTTATTTTTCCACATCATTTTAACTCTATTATTCTCCACTTCATCATAACTCTATAAGCATTATGCATTTGGCAAGAACTTTAACGCTTTGTGTCTCTTGTTATTATTCAAATCTATCTTTCAAAATTGGAGACCAAATATTTATTTTATTCTAAACAACATTTCAAGGACGTCAAAATCAAAATAAAAAATCACCCAACATCAGAAACAACTTACCCAGAGTTTTTCGCCCAATTTTCTTTGAGAAAAATGATAATTCACGTGCTTTTAAATTTATCAAATGTGGTACTAACAAAATACTTAAAAAATCAATGTTTCCCTCTATAATAACACTATCTTGATTCTTAGGTATTCATACTAAACTTAGAGAAGAAAAGAAAAAGGAAGAAAGAAAAATGAATGATTTCTCTGATTTGTTTTCTGCAAATTCTTTTGCCATCGAAGCAGAGAATGGAGAGTTAGGTGATATTATAGGATGTGGGTCATTTCCATTTGATCAATCTGATTTTTTTTCTGAAGTTTTTCCTGTCAAACAAGTAGAGAATAGAGAGTTATGTGATAGTGTAGGATATGGGCTATTGCCATCTGATGCCCATGGATCTTCTTCTTTTTCTGCTTGACTTGGCTTTTTCCCTTGTAAAAAAGGAGAGAATGAAGATTTATTTGATGGGCATGGATCTTCTGATAGTATGGTATTCAGATATTATCCCTTTAATCTTAGAATTGCACAGGGCAATGATAAGAAAAATAGTATTAACTGTGCAAGTGAAAGGGTGAGGAGACAGAGAATGAATTCATACTTCTCAAAGTTAGCATCTTTTATGCCTATCACACAATAATACTAAGGTAATACTTAATTATTCAATGCCATTAAAATATTTCATTCAGTCAAGTTAAATCTTCCTTTTTTTATTTTTGGAATTTGTTTTCTCTTGCAACCTCAGATATGATTTAAACTTTTTTTTTTTAAAAAGTGGTGTCTTTGTGTTCAGTAAGATTGAGTTTTACTGCATTGCTTGAGTCATTTGGTTCTATTATATAATTAGTTTGTAAATTTTAAGCAATTATTATATGAATTAAAATGATAAAATATGTTTAAGTTGTTTTTTATTTATAATGTTTGTGAGGTACAATAATTGTTATGGAATTTTTTTAATAGTATTTTTTTATAATTAGTATTATATTTGTTCATAAATTCATTATGAAAGATCTATAAATATAAATATTAGTAAGAGTGTGGGGTCTTTGTGTTGAGTAAGATTGAGTTTGAGTTTTACTACATTGCATGAGTCATTGATTTTTTTATTATTTAATTAGTTTGTAAATTTTAAGCAATTATTGTTTGAATTAAAAAGATAAAATATGCTAAGTTTTTTTATTTTATAATGTTTGTGAGGTAGAATAATTTTATGAGATTTTTTAATAGTATCTTTTAATAATTAGTATTATATTTGTTTATAAATTCATTATGAAAGACCTATAAATATAAATATTCATAAGAGTGAGCTCTTTGTGATCAGTTAATTGTTATGAGAGTTTTTTAATAGTGTTTATTTTTTAATTAGTATTATATTTGTTTATAAATTTATTATGAAATATCTATAAATATAAATATTAACAAGTGCCATGTAATGGCGTGTACATGCCATCATAGGATATTGTAATGGCAATAACTAGTTTTATCCTATAGCAAATAATTATATTTTGATAGCCAATAGTCCTTGCATTAGTAATGTAGTGTTGTGTACACAATCAGAAATATGCTTTTAAATATCAGTTATAAGACTAGCATAGTTGATTGTTACTCATTATTTGTGAGTGTGTCTGGTCAAATGATGTTTATGTATGAAACTAGTTTTGATCAACATTCTCTTCATTTTTGTTTCTATGCTCTCTGTTTCTAGTGAAATCTAAGATTACAGTTGTGTGATTTTATAACTCTAGCTTCTGTTTTCCTCAATATCACTTCTTTACTCTCACGGTTGCTCATTAACTTCCTACTATTTGAAAAAAAAAACTCTAAAGTCTTACCATCTTGTGTTCGTCTCTGCAAAGTGACACTTATAAAGTTCAACACTCCCTTTCTTATTTCTCTGCACTTTGTCAGAGTTCTCTTGTTTCGCCCTTCACTTTACCTTTTTGCATAGAATATTTTTTGGGCTATTCACCCTACCACTTTGAGAAAATGATCAAAGTGATGAATGAGGTGAATGGAGCGGGAGAAAATTGCAACACGTGTAATGTCTCTGGTTATTTTCTCAGAGTGGTAGGGTGAACATCCTTTGACCATCCTACTGCTCGTGCCAGATTCAGTAACGGTGCCATTAGAAGAGATGAGCGGTGCATTACAGTTCTTAATTATAAAAATAAATTGGGAAATATGTGCATCAATATTTTGGAATTTAAAAATTTGCAACTGTTAACATGATTTGAAATAAGAGATGAGTACATTCGTAACTTGCCAACAAGGATGTAGATTACTTGTTTAATAAAAAACATCAGTACATGCATTGCAATACCTTCAATCTATTTTGAGTGATGATACTACTGCTTGTCAAAATGTCATTCATGTCAAGAATGAAACCACAGGGAATCCCATCTATATCATCATTAAAATTAGCAAGGACTCAACAGATTATTTGCACGTCATAGATTTAATAAAATTAAATTGATTTAGTTCAAGTTTTGAAGCTCATTAGCGCAATGAATTGTTCACAGACAGGGACAGCATAAAAATCATGCAAAAATAATCGAAATGTGTTTTTCAGAGACAAGAAAAGCTCAAATCACTTATTGAGAAAGAAACTATTTTCCTATACATTGACAACATCTTAACATCTTAACGCGAGAGAAGTCGTGGAAACATTCTACCCACCTTTATTGATAGTACATGACAAAAAGTTAGGATTGTTGTAACAGCTAGAAAAAAGAAGTATATCTGGTGTGTAGAAAGTCGTTAAATATGACAATTGTGTAGACAGACAGGTGTAAAAACTTGTGCATTATACATGATTGACATTGCGAAAACTACAAAGAGAGTCATCAAAGTTGTCACACTAGTAACAAACAGTCATGCCAAGTCTATGATAGGAAGGGAAGTATTATACAGGGCTGAAATGAAGAGTATGCTCGTGCTGGACACATTGGATAAAATGTTACGGTGAATGTTACAAACTTATAGTCATTTCAATTGATCATCCTTGTACACACTGAGAACTGTTGGAGAAGAGATCATGTTGTGTTATTGGGAATGAGCATGTGAACCATTGAAATAAATATTTTTTGCAACTATAACGGAGCTTCTACGAAATAGCCATATTGGGTGGGTCTGGTATTATAGGCAATCGAAATACTGATGGAGAATAAGATGTTTCAAAGGTGGGTGTGAGTACTCCTTTCCTAAGTCAATGGCAGTGGTTATTGATGTCTATGGTATATCAAATTCAGTTAAGAAAAAACAAGGACAGTCAAATAAGCAATGGGATCGGCTAAGTAGGCGGTGAAGAGATGTCTTAGATACATTTTATACAGGTGCAACCCGGGCACAATAACCAATAACTGAGAAGCATCACAACTTTGAATAAGAAATCAAACAAAGAATTCAAAGTAAATAATTTATTCATGTGCCGTCAACTGAGTTATATTGGAGCACAACTGACATATTAAGATAATCCAAACTTGAAGCAGACATATTGTATTATTTTGACTAATATGGAGAACTGGTTTTATAGGGACCAGTAACCCAATGTTAACTGAAGAGTAACATGAACTGTCTTTAAACAACGAACAAGGACCTAGAAGCTTTAGGCATATCATAAGATTGAATTATTGTTAAGATGGAGATTCCAGGAGGAGTATGTTATTTTCATGCAAATAAACTATTATATTATTTTGATCCAATGTGTAATTGCCTTCCACTTCGAGAGCCCATGAACAGTGAATATTATTCCTGTCTTTTGTTTGATGTAGTCATTATAACACATGTTTTCAAGTTTCGGGAGTAAACAATTAAGCATATCGTTTTGGAGTGTCCATTCAACATTCATCCTATTGTCTGTTGTTAAAATGCATTTTAGAGAATGCATATAGATGTACTCGGTATTTTCATTACATTTGTGAGAGTTAACAACATCATCTTTGATTGCACCAAAAGTAAAGGTGGTGCAATTGCATTTCACACAAATTGGTTGAAAGGGTATAGAGAAAGGGTTTGCAGCTCGTAAAACTCCATATACCTAAAAATATAGTGTTAAACAGTTTTATTAAAATTTAAGAGAAATTAGAATAAATATTAGCAAACATAAATATAGATTGGAAGTGATAATTACGAAAGACTTTGGAAAAAATTGTAGAATTTTTTGTCAAAGAGTAAGAGATATATGGAGACAAATATTTGAACAATACTTACCTCATATGTTGAATGGCTGTGTGAAATTCCGAGCCTTTTATGTCATTTTGTTTCACAATATCACCCTAAAAAACATTGCCATCTTTGTGTGCATTAAGGTCTTCAATTGAGACTACATTAGAAATCTCCTTTTTGGTGGTGAAATGTATTGAAGGTGTATTTATTATTTATGATACGAGAAAGTGAAAATATTATTTATACAAAATTTTGTAATATATTAAATGTGATGCTTACACTTTTAGTTGTCCAGGTTGAACAATATCCTTGTCTGCTTCCGTTATTTTGTTGGTCTTCATTTCTAGCAAACATGAACAAAAAACATATGTCAGTGGAGAAGCTTTACATAAATAGTAATAAAATAGTAAAGAGTAGTAAGAGAATATATCTCCTTACTATTAGTTTATTTTATTTCTATAAATATTGAAGAATTAGAGAGATAGTGTCATGGTCACTCCAATATGTGTCTATCATTGAGATTGTGTAATTTTCTTTGTTAATGTTGGACCAAGCGTGGTCAATAGTTGATCTTTGTGAATTATTTGTTTTTCTAAGTAAGAAATGTATATCTCTATTGTTTAAATATGTTTCTAGTTTAATTGTGTTTGTATTATTATGTTCCATATCAATATTTAAATCGCCAAGGATAAGTATATTATTTTTGAAAATGTTAGTGGGCAATGCTTGTTCTATGCTATCAATGATTGAGGATATTTTTGTATTTGGTGGTGAATACAAGTTAACTATTATTAGTTTGAAAGTATGAAGGGTTAATTTTGTTCGTAATATTTCAACATTGTTTGAAATGTAATTTTGTGAATCTGTAATGAGTATATGTTTTTTAACCAATGTGATAAGTCCATGAGTATAATCCATAGAAATAGATTGAAACATTTTTGTTTTTTCATGATAGGGCATGTTCAATGTATGTGTTTCTTGTAGACATATAATGTCTGCGTGTAAGAAATCATAGTCATTTCTAATATCATCTATATGTGATGCAAGGCTTCTTGTATTTAGTGATAGAATTGTTTTCAAATTGTTTGTATCACCCTCAGGCTTGGAATATGCTAGTTTCCATTTGCATCAATAGTTAACTGATGCATCTCATAAATATTATTTTATCCTTGACTTTAAAATTTTATTTTGTAAGTGGATTTATCAAGAATAGTGATTCCATATCTCGAACACGGGATAGCGTTGTATATACTAATCCATGTGAATTGACTCGTAATGGATCAAATGCAACTGTATCCAATGTAAGGCCTTGTAATCTATGAATTATTCGTGCACATGTTAGTTGTACAGGGAATTTTTCATGAAACTTGACGTGCGATGGGTTTTTTTTTTTATACAGGTTTTCTTATTCGTAGAATAGGTACCCATTATTTAGAAATATTTTTGTATAGAGGTGTTCAAATTTTTTTGATTAAATTTTCTCGATATTTTTGTCGTTAAATTCAATCCAAATTATGTCTTCTTCATTTCAAATAGTGTACTTTTTAAAAATTCCATCAACACCATTTGCTAATCCATCTTTCATGTTATAATATCCTGTGTACAATTCAACTAACATATTGGTTTTTAATGTTATTTGTTGGGGTAGGATTTTTTTTGGATATTCTGCTATATTTTCGTAGTTCTCATCTATTTCGTCAATTGCATTAATGATAATTGGTTCACCAAGAATAATGGATAACATTCTTTGATTGTGTAAATCTACTAACTTGTTTGTATGGAAAATATATGGGAATGTTGGATGAAATGGAGGTGGTCTAAAACAATTTTTGTTAAGATAGTCTATTTCATAATTCGTTTGTGAATTGGTTCATATTTTGTTTAGTATAGAGATGAAGAAAATATTTTTTTGTCGCATTGTAGTTTGCAATTGATAACATGTTATCATATCTATCCATAAATTGTATGGTAGTTTTTCATTGTTGATAATAGGATATTAAAAAATGAGGCTATCTTGTATTGGTTGTGCCTGATAGAAGTCTCCATAAAAGATGATGTCAAGATCTCCAAAATACATTGTTGGGCAATGTTTAATTTGTCTCATTCTTTTGTCAATTAAATATAGGAATCAACTTCCAATTAGAGAAACCTTATCTATAAGCAATACTTGTAGTTGTTCATAATGCTTTTGCAATGAGTCCATTGTGTCATTGCTAAGTGGCGTGAATGTGGATTTGTTAAAGGGAAGTAGCAATGCAGAATGTATTGTTGTCCCCCCTACATTAAAATTTGCTTTCCCTGTGTAGGCCATAATGGTTCTTTTTTTATTTTTTTATTGCTTTCCAGTAAAAAAGAGGTATAATGTTTTTTTTTTTTTATTGCAATGTCTTTTATAATTCGTTGTTGTTCTTCATTTAATTGTTGTCTCAGTTTGTAATATTGTATATTGTCAAGAAGATTTGGGTTTTGTACAATTTGAAAACTAATATCAAATTTAGTTTTCTTGTTTTGTAAATGTTACAAATCTAAAGTGAGATCATATGTTTCAACATTATTGTTTGTAATCTTTTGTGTGCAAGTTTGTTCTTCAGTTATCATTTGAGTTTTGTGAAGTTGTTCAAATGCATGATCTAGATATCCCCACATTCAAATTGAAATTGTCTTTATATTTAGCTTCACTCTCTTTAATTATTTTCTCATAATGATTGTATGCATCTTGAATTGTTTTAAACCCCTCTGTGATTGTATTTTAATTATTTTCAAATGGAACGTACACCAATATTTTTTCTCTATAATAGTTTTCACAATCAATGTGCTTGTTATATTTAACAAATCAATTATACTAGACTTTTTTTTTCTCTTTAATGGTTTTCCTTTAATAAGTTTGTAGTCTGCTGCAAATTGAGCCAAACAAATTGGTTTTGTTTTGTGTGGATGATTAATATAATGATCTATAATTGATTTACACATTATTTGTTTTGAATCATCATGTTTAATTTTTAAGAGTGAGTTAGAATTGAAGATAAATGTGCATTCTTCTTGTGCAGATGTGTTGATGAAAACACATGTTCTTGAGCTTGAACTTAAAGGTAGCGATAGTATTATATGTACTGCAAGTTGACTAGACATTTGTTGTAGGTTGAGCATAGTATTGCCAAGAGTACGAATCATTTGTATAGCATCAATTTTGGATGTTTCATCATCTCTTCATATTTTTTTGAATGCAGTCGTCATAGATTTATCAATTTTTGTCATGTATGATGAACAATATTCTGCATTAGCATATGCATTTAGTATAAATTATGCGTCACTATTTGCTTCCCACAATGCAGGTATTTGTTTTCCAAAACTATTTTTCCAAATATGTGATGGTTTTCTTTTTAGGAAAAGTGTTGTTTTTGTTACTGTTGATTGTATTGCTTTTAAGTAGTCATCTTCGTTCATATTAATTTGAGTTAAGAAGTTTTCAAAATTCATCGATTTGTCATAGTTTTCACATTGTAGAATTTTGGTTATTTTAATAGCATTATTAATTATACTTTCATCCATGCATATATTTGGTTCAATTATTTTTATTTTTCTCATAGGTGGTAATGGAAAATTATACCTACAATGTGTTTTTTCAATTTTTCTACAACTTCTTGTGTGGTAGTGTCGATGCAACTTGCAAAACCTTTCATCTAGTTGTTGTGTGTTGCATGTAATGTACTTGTCGAAAAATTGTTCAATTTCAATGTTTTTCAATTTTCCATATATATGCACACCTTGAACCCATATTAAAGCATGATCATGTTCATTACCTTTATTTTGGAATTCTGTGATGAAGAATAAATCATTGATATGTCTTATAATTGTGTCATCGTGAAGCAATAATTTTTTAGGCAATTAATTTTATGTCTATAATAATGAGTACAAGTGATTGGATCTTTACGAATGAGCGAGTCAATATCAAGGTCATGTTCGTCTTTTGAGTTTTTCTTTTCTTGACGCTTTTTGAACAACACAGATAATGTTGATAATAATGGTGGCCATATATGCTCTACACTTGAGAAGGTCAAGAAGAACGTTGAAGGACCTAGTTGTCTTATCGTTGCAAATACATTTTTCTTTGTTTGTTGTAGATAATCTGGAGAGATACGAATATGCGTAAAATCTATGTATCCAATGTCAGATTTTTTTTTTTTTTTTCTAGATTTGGTTTGTATTTAACGCCTTTCGTGAGTAGTGTGGGTCCTTTCAATTGACCTTTTCTAATTCTTATTGATATACTTGAAATTATTTTCTCTATAATGATACGCATTGCATTAAAGAACGAGTTAGTTGTATGATTTGCAAAATCACCACTCGAGTGTACAATCTCCCACTATGCAATTTTTTGATGCTTGAAATTTTTTTTATGTCTATATCTCGTGGGTCACCAAAAAAAAGAGTTGGAAAGTTCATTTCTTTGGCATATGCATCCTTAAAAATTCCATGTGGTTTCTTTCCTTCCGTTAGTGATATTTCAATTATTTTATCATGCAAGTCATATATAGTTCAAGATTCTGAGAAACCGTGTACAAGTGTGTCAGCACATGTTTCTAAATCATTAGAACTGCCCATTTCTTCACAAATTGAATCAATATCATATTTATTCTCTAATTTAGAGTTTGTTTTTGTTTTTTTTTGAAAATCTATTTTGGAAGTATTATCTATTGATTTTTTTTTGTTTGTATAATTATCTTTTGCATAATTTTTTTAATGCTTTAAGTATTAGTTTTAGATGCACAATTCCAATCTAAAATGGATTTTTATATTGTAGTTTCCTCTTTAATGCAACTGTAATTGTTATTTTCTCATTTATTGAGTGTGGAAGCAATGTTTGTATAATATTTATATTTGTAGGCACATTAATGATAAAACCAGTTAATCCAATTTGAGACCTTTTATGCCCCCATTGCCTAATTTGTGCAAAAGCAAGTCGTGGCGATATAAGTCGTTCCTCAAGTTCTGATATAGATGACAATAGTTGAATTGGCTTATTTCATCTTGTGGATTGTGGTGTAGCAAAGACTAGAACTTTGCCATTTTGTAACATTTGTTTGCAATGTATGCAAACATTTACAACATAATTTTGAAGCCTTAGGCCTGTAAATTTCGTGTATGTTTCTTGTTTTTATTTAGTAAGTCATTTTATCTTATGAGAAAATTGCAATCATTTACAAATGTAGCATTCATGTTGAGGAGTATCCTGAATTGCTTCAAAATATGTTTGTATTGGATTTTTATTAATGTGTTTCCTTTTCTTCAAAGAATGTTCATGTTCATTTGTATTATTATTACATATTAAGAAATATGTTTGTATTGGATTTTTATTAATCTATTTCATTTTCTTTGAAGAATGTTCATGTTCATTTGTATTATTATTATGTATTAAAAATTTTAATTTATGGAGTGATATTTTTTTTCTTCTTTTGGTACTATTGCCATTATCTATTGTGGTATTGTTTGGTGTAGGAATTTGTAGAATTCTTGTAGCTCTTTGATCTTTTTCTTTTGTTTTAATAATTGAGCCTGTACAAGTTGAACAATCTATTTGAACTTTTTCTTTTGTTTCCATAATTGGACTTGTACAAGTTAAATGTTCATGTTCATTTCTGTTTGTATTGCGTATTACGAATTTCAATTTATGGAGCGATATTTTGTTTTTCTTGTATTATTGTCATTATCTATTGTGTTATTGTTTGTTGTAGGAATTTGAACAATTTTTATAGCTCTTTGATCTTTTTCATTTATTTCGATAATTGAACCTGTACAAGTTAAATGATCTATTTGATCTTTTTCTTTTGTTTTCGTAATTGAACTTGTACAAGTTGAATCTTCACATAAATTTGTATTAACATTACGTATTGCAAATTTTAATTTGTGGAGAGATATTATTTTTCTTTCTATAGTATTCTCATTATCTATTGTGTTATTGTTTTTTGTAGGAATTTGTACAAGTTTTGTATCTCTTTGATCATTTTCTTCAGTTTCCATAATTGAACTTGTACAAGTTGATTGTTGTATATGACCTTTTCTTTTGTTTTGCTAATTGAACTTGTACAAGATGAATGATCAATTTGAAATAGATGTGAATTATGCTTCAATACCAGTGGTTTATAATGTATATGTGTAGTATTTGTTTGAAATGATATTAAATTATATGTTTTGTTTTTTTGTTCTCCATTTTTAAAAACATGTTCAATTTGTTTAGTTGTTGAGGACCATAAATTAATCATTGTGTTCAAAATAATTGCTAACCATTGTAAACAAAAATTCCCTCCTTCAATTTTTCCTTCTGAATAAGGCATTGCGATGTTGATCGTATATTGTTTCCAATTTGCAAGAGGTGGTATTGTTTGCAGCATACTTCTTGTTAAGTAAAGTTGTAATTAATCATTTGCATTTCTATCCCATTTTATATTTCATTCAAAGTAAAATGAAAAATGAAGAAAAACTCCAAGAGAATCAAATAAAAAATCTCTTACATGTAATGAAATGATTCTAGTCTAAATAAGTTTTCAGTTTTCAAGGTAATATCAATTGTAGGTACAATTTGCTTTGGAATCTTTCTATAACTATCAACATCAACAGTACTAATCATTGTTGGTTGTCTAATCAAGTTGAAATGAATTGTAATTGTAATTTTTTTTTCTAGTACGTAATTGAGGAAAGAAATAAGAAATAGGTGTTACCTAATTTCGCACAATCACCTATGTGTAATACTGGATGAATAACACATGTACAAAGAAAAAATTACTTTCATTGTTAAATATCATGAATTATGTAGAATACAATAGTTTATTAAATTTGAAAAACTTGAACAAAATCTAAATCAACCAAATTGTAACCAAACAAAATTGAAATAAAAAAAATTCAAAATACTAGCTAAATCATGCTAACATCAATTTCCAGAATTCGATATTTTACAGAAATGGGTAGATCTGAATTTATTAAAAATATGGTAATAAAAGCTTATTCAAATCTACTAATTTATTATGATGCTCACAATTATCCGCACAAAATTTCATATTTAAATGCCTCAATAAATATCAAAATCTCATACATCTAAGACTTTAGATTGAATTACAATAGTAAACTCAATAAAGCAAAACCATTTAGAAATATTATTAACTATATAAGCTAATTCTTTATGTAGTTCACAATTGTGTACAACAATGAAATAAAAATTGGGAAAATACGAAAACCTCATAGATTAGAAAACTTTCCTTCCAACAATAATATTGAACTACCTAAAACTTGAAGCAACTTCCTAAAGAATTTTGGCTGATTTCACGAGGTGGAACACAGTCTTTACATAGTTACGAAATGATTCTTTGCTGAGAAAGAATAAACAATCAACAAATGAATCTTAATGTTATTTTATAATTTATTTTTGCCTGCAGGCTGGATGAGAGCATTTTTTTCCAAACCACTCTAGTCTAGCCTAGAGGCAGGCAGAGATACAAAATGAGCTCCGTGTGAACACCCACAACATTGAAAATAAAATAAAATGGACGCATTCTAAAAAAATAAGCTTTGATTGAGAACCATTCAAACGAAAGTAGCCTCAGAAATCATCGAACATAATATTATCAGCGGAGAACACCTTTGATCATTGCAAGAATCATCATCATATTCTCAAAATCTGCATTCTCATCTACAAAGCTGAAAATGATAGAACAGTGGAGGACGAAAAATGCCACCTAATCTTTACCATCCCATTCATTTATTCCCATCATTATAAATTCATGGCCTTCCCTATTTATGTTAAAATGGAATTTATTTACATTTGGAAAGCAATGGAACATACCATAATCAAGAAAAAATAGCTCAACTCCTTTCATCACATCTTCAGTCTCTCTGTCCTGCTGAAAATAAAATGCATTCAAAGCAGGAAAAGCAGAGTAGGTGAACAACGGAAAGAGCCTTGGCTTCTGTGTTAATCCTATGTCTTAGTCTCATTATTATTGTTATTTCCTTTTGCAACATCAATCCTCATGAGGGAAATTTTGTCATCCTTGTTGGTTAACGGAGCCTGCCAATTTTAGAGAAAATGAAGCATTGAATAAAACATTCAACACTAAAATAGGAAGAAGAAATGTTGTTATTTTCTTAAAACGCCCTGAATTTTGGTTTTTAGTTTCTTCCCTGTGTTTCTATTTATTTCTATTAATTTTTCATGGTTGACTTTCAATATTGAAAACATAAATTATATTATACTACCCTAATTTTCAGTTTTTTCCTGATAGATAGGGTGTTTCTAGAGGTATTTTGTACTTTTATTTTTCTTGGTCCTTTCCTTTTCCCTTCAATAAATCTATGTTTTCAAGAATATTAAGAAGTGCCTTCATCTTCTTGAGTAACTCCATTGAGGTAATTTGAGCTGATAGCCATATTTTTCAACCTCTTCTCCTTAATCACACCTTGCTAAATCTTTTCCAATCCTTTTTTATTAGCAATATTCTTTAAAAATCTCATTGCATTGTTGTAGGAACTCAAAACTTCAGCAATATCATTTCCTACGCCAATTCCAGCATTCCCTTTATTTTGCAGAGAGGCAATAAATGCCTTTCTATTTCCTTACATTGTTATTAGTTTGGTTTTTATTATTCTTCAATAAACTTTAGTTTTTCAAGCTCCCCACTATCTATTTATTGAAGTTTTCCAATATATGCCTGTGGATTTGTGTTATCTTATCCTATTTGGAAATTTCTTGTTTCAATTTTCTATTGTTTGGAGTTTCAAGCTTAGGTGATGATTGTAAACTTCCCCTTAATCTACTGCAAGACCATAACCCAATTAGCTCATAATAACATAAATACTACATGGTGATGGCTCCAACTCATGATGAAGTGGATAAAAAGGGGGAAATTAAAGAAATCCATTTGTGAAGACTCAAGAGAAGTAATAATAATAATAAGTTTTACTTTTCTAAATACAAAGGTGGTTGAGAATCTGTAGAAAGAACCATATGGGAGAACAAGATTACATTAACTAGAGATTAGTCCAAAAACTGCCTGCACATAGCAACAATAACTTTATATAAAAATTTCTTTGAAAAAACACCATGTATTATGTCAGTTCATTATATGATCAAATAACCTGATCTAGTCAAAACAGACAGAAAGGATAGTGCACATCTCCCTTAAATATATTCTATGTAATCAAGGGGAAGTCAATTGAAAAAATATGTGATAATTTAGTTTCTGAGTGTAATCTGTTAAGATTCCACACAATGAGATGGGGTTCGCAAAAAGGTAAATTGGAGATGTATGGAACTTAGGAATTTGATTATAAGAGAACTTATACATTTTATTGCATACATGGTAAACTAGGCATGAAGGATATAAATGGTTTTCTTGGCCCATAGATCTTAGATCTTAGAGGATCTCCTGTAGGGTATAGACATTAATAAAATAAATGAAAACCTCATTGAGTGAAAACATGTGAAAAAAGGAAAAAGGTTATAGGTGTGCCAGTCTACTGCATACTGGCAATTACTGTGAGACAATGAAAACGTAGTATACACACTAAATCAATACATTCATGGTTTGAGTTTAATATTAAGATAGTTATAATTAAAATAAAAATATTATAATTAAATTTATTGTTCTTTGTTACATTTAAAATTTGAGTAAAATATTATAGTTAAAATTCATTATTGTTGTTGAATAGTTTGTTTTCTGTTTGTAATTTTAATATTCCGTATTTTCTATTAAGATATTAATCTATTTTTTAAGGTATCCTCTCTTATTTATTTATTAATTGAAAACTTTCAAAATTTGTATCTTTGAATATATATTTAAAAAAAAATAGACTTGAATCCCAAAAAAGGAAGAAAAAAAAGGTGGCTTTAAATTTGGTAAGTACACTTTCATTTCCATCATTAACAAGTTCAATAGTGAATGAATGAAATAGACAAACTATTTCATTTCCAGCATTAACAAGTTTGATGACTGAATGAATGAAATAGACAAGCTACTTGTTTTGCATTCAAAGGAAATGATAATTGTATTCATTGCCTGCATAAAAACGGAGATGCTATAACATATTACCTCAGAGTCTTCACTTTGGCCTTGTATTTTACCTCTTCTCATGCATGTCTTAAGGCTTAGTGACAGTTACAAAAGGGATTAATCCATAGGTATTAACGTCCGAGTGCACCTTAATTATTGCAGCGTATTTGAACGCACTCTAAATAGATTGCATAAAGAACTAAATAGATTTCTTAATTAACTAAAAATGCATGATGAAAAGATAAAGAACGTCTTAAATGAGAATCCATTCATTATTTGTAAAGATGAATTATAGGCAGCTAAGCTGGAAAAAAATAGATTCTGTTCAAGCTATAGAAAATATTTTTGCAAGAAGTATGAGATATAGAAAATTTCAATTGACAATCATTATTGCAAAAACCTGATAATGGATTTGATTACGGCTGAAATGAAAATTTCAGGAAATAACCAGAAGTACTCATTTGCTTATAAACATATCTAAACAGAGATTTATAACTGTGATAGTGAATGAACCTGGAAAACAATGTTGATCTTGAGCACTAAGTAGCTACCCTTGTTCTAGCTTTGAATGATTTTCTGTTTCCTTTTTTGGTGTGTGTTTGTTAAAAGTCTATCCTAAATGGATATATTGTAAGGTAAATACTCCCCACTAGTGTTTATGGATTTACTGTAAGGTAAATACTCCCCACTAGTGGTAGTTGCTAGTTGCCTTATAACACATACTCCTCTGTATTTAAAAAATAAAATAAATCTCTGTGTATATAATAAATCTATCTGTGCATATATATTGTGTTGAGTACATATTTTGAAAGAAAGAATAGTATATTGCCTATGGCAAGTACAATAATAAGAGTGTGGGATCTTTGTGTTGAGTAAGATTGAGTTTGAGTTTTACTACATTGCTTGAGTCATTCATTTTTATTATTTAATTAGTTTGTAAATTTTAAGCAATTATTGATTGAATTAAAATGATAAAATATGCTGAGTTTTTTTTATTTTATAATGTTTGTGAGGTACAATAATTTTATGGGATTTTTTAATAGTATCTTTTAATAATTAGTATTATATTTGTTTATAAATTTATTATGAAAGATCTATAAATATAAATATTAACAAGTGCCATGTTAATTAGTTATAATTATAATTATATATGTAAATTTAATTCTAAATTTATTATAAATATTAAGTATATTTTAATTAATAGTTATTTAATAAAAAAATTTATTATAGATTAAAAATTAAATAAGAAATTTTGTATAAAATATTCAAAAATAATATTTAATAAGTTATGTTGTATATATTATAGTTTCATTTCTATACTTAAAATTATAAAAATTTAAAATATAATTATAAACAACCAATTAAAAATTAGTGCAAAACTAATGTGCACAAGTGAATGCAAAGATTTATTCCATTGCTTAGGTGGATTGTATTTTTTTTTTTTTTAATAATTAGTATTATATTTATTTATAAATTCATTATGAAAGATCTATAAATATTAATATTAATAAGAGTGTGGGGTCTTTGTGTTGAGTAAGATTGAGTTTGAGTTTTACTGCATTACTTGAGTCATTTGATTTTATTATTTAATTAGTTTGAAAATTTTAAGAAATTATTGTTTGAATTAAAATGATAAAATATGTTAAAAAAAAATTATTTTATAATGTTTGTGAGGTATAATAATTGTTATGGGTTTTTTCAATAGTATTTTTTTTATAATTAGTATTATATTTGTTTATAAATTCACTATGAAAGATCTATAAATATAAATATTAATATGAGTGTGGGGTCTTTGAGTTTATTAAGATTTAGTTTTATTATTTAATTAGTTTGAGTTATTTAATTTTATTATTTAATTAGATTGTTAATTTTAAGCACTTACTGTTTGAATTAAAATGATAAAATATGCTAAGTTTTTTTTTTAATTTTATAATGTTTGTGAGGTACAATAATTGTTATGGGATTTTTTTAATAGGATTTTTTTTAATTAGTATTATATTTGTTTATAAATTCATTATGAAAGATCTATAAATACAAATATTCATTTTTCTATGAAATATTTATTTTATATCTTTAATTTCACATCTTGTTGTACAATCATATCAATATAAAATCTGGAAAATAAATTAAAGGATATGCATATACATTGACTGACTTTTACCATGTCTTAAAGTGGCATGGGTGTTTTAACAAAGTACTTTTATATGTATTGAATATATCTATAGCATATAATGAATTTAGTTGCAGAGAGCATTATGTCCATCCTAATATTTTTTATAGACTAGTTCAAGATTTTATTTCAAGTGACTCTTTTTTTGCTTGAGCTAAGGGTTGAGTACAATATTAGCATTTATTGGAATTTTATAAGGTACTAACATTTTTCATTTGATTGATGTGGTACAATAGAAAAAGTTTCAAACTTTGATATTTTGTCTGAAGCCATAAATTATACATATTGCTTGAAGAAGAAGGTGGATGCGCTTTCTAAGAAAAGAGATAAGATGAAGTTGATGCTAAATAATTATCAATTAGGAAACAATTCTTACTCAAGTTGCAAAGAGGAGAATGAATTTCCTATTGTGAACATAGATCATGTGCGTTCACATATATGTTAATCACAATAAACACACTAAGAAAGAATATGGTGTTATCCAAGATTCTAGTTGTGATTGAAGAGAAACACTTGCAACTAATCAATGTGTCCTCTTTTGTGATTCATGAAAAAGTAACTCACACCATTCATTGCAAGGTACTCATAATCTTTCCTTCATAAGAATTGCATTATTTTATTATTTAAATTTTCTCATTAAATTATGTAATTTTTATTGTAGGTCCCTCACATAAAAAAAAAGTACAATAACATCGACCTTGGGCAGAAAATTTTACAAATGATTACGGAAAAGTAAAATCTACTTGCTAATGCACCCTTTAAACTTGATGAAAATTTTAATTGTAGAGTGTACCATGTATTACAAAGCATAAACATACATTTCCTTTCTTTTTCTTTGGATTTGAAATTATACTTGTTGTAAGAAAGATTTGTTGGTCATATAATCATATTGTAATCAAATTTATTACTAGCACTTGCACCTCAAAGAGGTTCAAGGGTTATGCTGATAGGAACATATTTGTAAGTTATTATATGCTAGATGTATGTTGGTTATTGTGTTTAAAATTGTGAATATTTTATAATTGAGGGGTATACAAGGAGAAACATATGATTTATGAAAATAATTATAAGTACTATAATGCTCAATGTTATTTTAATACTATAAGTATCTAGACTACAATAGAGTTGGCATAAATATGAAAACTTACTAGAATTTTCCAAGGTTAATAAGTTTCCTAATATTAATATTAATTCTATGATACACCCAACTTAGAAATCTTTTATAAATGATGAAACTGTAGGTCATGCATAACACAAAAATGCATAATCTTTTATAAACTTTAGCATTACTTTTGTATTAATTCAAAAGAGAGTTTTTTCTATAGAGTTGTAATATTTTGATTATTTATCACAAAGAGAATTTACTAAGTTTCTATGCAAAATTATACCATGGTTATTGTTAGATAATGCAAATTAACATTAATCTATATATTTTCTCATTTAAGGGAACATTTGGATTGCATTTAAAAGCAATGGCGAAGATAAAAATTAAATAGGATATAATGGGGTGACAAAGAACGAAGTTGACCATGTCTTTGGATTTGATGAGATGGTATTAAAAATATCAATCCTAGAAAATAATTGCACTCATATGCAATCAAAATTTCATTTTAAAGTACGTAAATAAAACAAGAGTCAATTAAATGAATAAAATCATGGTTATACATCCCTAAATTTAAAATGAAAGTTCGCATGATAGAAAATACCAACAATCATAATGAGATATAATGTCACAAAAAGTGAAAGTTTGATGGATGTGAAATTTATATAGAAAATTGCAGTAGTGTCTGATTATAGTGAAGCATATATATTTTTATAATTTTTCAAATGTTATATAATAATATACGAGTTATACATATAATTGACACATTTTTATTTTAGAGACTTTAAAAATTGATGTAGAAGATTTGCAAGGAAAAATATGCTCTATATTTCAGTACACTCTCCATTTTTAAGTGGCCACAAATATACATGTTATAGATTTAAAATTGAAAGCCTTATAATATCTTGGTGCTCCATTGTATAACCTACTCTAAAATTTTGCATTCAAAAAATAAACAGAACAATGGTATAGACATTTTCTTGGTCTTTAGTAAATATACAATTGGTTCGTATGGGTTATGATTCTTACACATACATATGCTCAATGTCCAATGATTATTTTTAGAGATTGTCAATCGTTAGAGTTTTAAATATGATTATTTTATCAATGGCAGCAAAGGGTAAGCATTTCAATGGCAACAAAGGGTAAGATTATTTTATGATTATTTTATCACTCCAAAATTGAATGATGGGACGAGCGGGCAGAGTGGGAGGAGCGGGAGTAATTTCAAATTTGGAAGCAGGTGGGAAACTGGATTTGGAGGCATCAGATGTTGCTGCGGGAGCTCATGATGGTGACACTCTAGCAAACCAAGAAAAGGAAGACACAACAAACGATGGGATCCCACATGAAAGACAGAAGGATCTAGGTAAAGAGGAGGTGAGGACAAAGGGGAATTCCTTTGTACAGTTAGAGGCTCAGCCTTGTGACAAGGAAAATTCAACTTGGCACCGTCCTTGGTCAACTTTATTCATGATCAAACCCATAGGCAATTCTCTTTTCCCAGTTATAAAAGACCTATCTGATAAGGAAAAGGGTAAGTATGCCATTTTTTACTGGATGAACTGATTGACCATAATATTGCTACCATGTCTCTTACTTTGGTGGGCAAATTCACTAGGTCCAGGCCAAATATTGACATAGTCAGATCTTTTTCCAAGAAAAAATAGAACCTAAAAGGCAAGGTTGAAATAAAAGCCATGGTAAAGGGTTTTTTATCCTTTGATTTTTCTTGCCAGGAAGACTATGCCAAGATTCTTTGTGCTGGGGCATGGGCTATTGGGAAATCCTCTCTGGTATTGTAGAAGTGGACTCCCAATCTAGATCTAGATGATTCCTTTTATATCGAAGCCCCAGTTTGGGTTAGGATTCCTAAGCTCCCTTTGGATTTTTGGTTTGGAGACGTCTTTGCTGGAATAGATAGATCCTTTGGAGAGCTTCTTTTGATTGACCCAATGATGGTGGACACGAGGCGCCTTACCTATGCTAGAGTCTGTATAGGGATGGGAGAGGGGAAAGATATGCTAGAGGTCATAGAGATTCACTCTAAATTAGGCAAAGGTTACAAAAAATGGAATATGAAAGGATGCCTTTTGCTTGCTTTCATTGCAAGAAAGAAGGGAATAAGGCCAGAAAGTGCCCAGAACTAGCTAAGGAAAAATATAGGAAGGATCAAAAGTTAGGAGGAAGAATAAAGGACCAAGTTCATGAAGCCCAACTTTGGAGAAACCCCAAGCGGGTGCCTTAAGTACCCAAGTCTGGAAGAAAAAGGACTCAACAACTACACTCCTTGTTTCGTGTAAACAAGGGAAAACATAAGAAACCATCAAAGAGAAAATGGAGGAACCTAAACAAAGATCTGATCTTGTCTCAGAGTATATGGAGACCTTGTCATTCGAGGAGGTAGAACCTGTTTTGGAAGGTACCATAATTTTTTAACCCTTCCAAGTGGATAAAACCATGGAAGATATGGGCAGTGGAGAAGGGACCCCGCATGTGATGAAATTCTCTTCTTTGGACTCAAGATCCCCTGAACCTTCTTGGGAGATTGGGTTTGTTTTGCCTGCACAAAACAATCTAGAGGGTGAGAACACTCAAGTGTCTATCCCTTTTCCAGATCTGGATCATCCAGAGCAGGTATTCAATATGTAAGCACTGATAAAATCGGTCACTCCCAGGTAGTTCACAAGAATGAAATAAATTTGTGCCAACCATAAGGAAGGGATAGTGGGTGAATGGACTGCAGTCAGAAAAAAAAGAGTAGCAGGGACCCCTTTGACACAAGGAAGGGTTGGTTGACGGGGCCTAGGGCACTCCCAACTACCAAACCACCTTGCAGAACCAATGCAAAAACAACAACAAAATAGTGAGAGAAGAAACCATAGAGATCCTTTCTATTAATTGATCAAAATCATTACATTCTAGGATGTAAGGCCTTCCTGGTTTTGACCATATACAAAAAAATGATTACAGAATAGTCTTCATACGACAATGATCACAGATATCCGATCTCAATATCTAAACATTTTCTTTCTTGGCCTAAGACTGATACCTAAACTAAGAACATACAAAAGAGTATATACAAGAGTCCACCAAACAGGTCGGCACTCAAATCCATAAGAGAGACCCAGATATAGGTCCAGACATATCCCAATGAGAGACCCCACATTAATTCAGCAACAGAAATTAAATGTAGAAGTCTGCCAGATCAGGATACACATCTTGGGAAGATGATCACCGAAAATCAGCAACCATCGGTAAAGACATACCCAAGCATCAGACAACCCATCGGTAAAATCATACCTGAGCATCAGAAAACCCGTCGGTAAAGAGCTCACCAAAATCTGTCAGTAAAGAGATCATCAAAATCCATTGGTAAAGCACAAACTTGAGAAACATAAGACAAACTACAAATCAAAAGAAAACATATTTTTGGTTGAGCAGGATGGTCAAGGACCCAAGATGCTCCTGCCTCAGAAACCTAGGGTTAATAGAAATGATTCCTTGAATCATGTATGAGGTCTAACCTAAAATGAATCCAACTTAGATTGAGAAATACAAGATGAGTCCTCAATCAGTCTATTCTTCCACTTTACCAAATACTCCATATTTTCCTTTCCTCTTGTGCTTCTGCCAATTCTCTGTATCAAAATCTTTTCAACTTCCTCTATCTTCTTCTTAGGATAATCCCTTGGTAGTGTCACTTCTTCATCAGGTTCATGATATTCATACAAGTCTGAAATATTGAATATAGGTGATATATCCATGTCATCAGGTAATTTAACTTCATAAGCATTTCCATTGTCAAATCTTCTCAGTATTTTGCAATGACCAAATTTCTCTATCTTCAATTTACCATATGTTCCTATAAGAAATATGCCTTTCTTCAAATGAACCATTACTGCATCACCAACTTCAAATTTTTTATGTTTTCTTGATTTTCCTACACTGTCTTTGTATTTATGATTATTTTTCTCCAGCTTCTATTTTACATCTTCATGTAATGTCTTCATAAACACAGCAAATTCCTTTGCTTCTGCACTTCTTTTCTCTTCTCCAACAATATCTCTCAAATCTGATATACCTCTCAGTTGTGTGCCATGAACAATCTCAAAAGGTGTCTTTCTACTACTTCTATTTACTGAACTATTGTATGCAAACTCTTCTTGTGCCAACATCAAATCCCAATTACTTGGTGTGTCTCCAACTAAGCATCTTAACAAATTAACCAAAATTTGGTTTACAGCCTCTATTTATCCATCAGTCTATGGATGAAATGTAGAACTAAACTTCAACTCAGTATCCAACTTCTTCCAAAGTGTTCTCCAAAAATAGCTAACAAAATTAATGTCTTGGTCAGAGATAATACTTCTTGGTAATCCATGCAATATGAGAATTTACTTAAAGAAAAGATCTGCTATATGTACTACATCTGATTTTTTCTTACATGGTATGAAATGTGTCATCTTAGAAAATCTATCCACAACAAAATATTATGGAATCATTACCTGTTGTTGTCCTAGGTAAGCCAAGAAAAAAATCCATGGTGATATCACTCCAAGGTTTCTCAGGAGCACTAATCGGTGTATACAAACAATTATTCTGACTTACTCCCTTTGCAACTTGACAAAATCCACAACTTCTCACAAATTTATGAACATCCTTATACAAATAACACAAAAAATACCTCTCCTTCAACAAACTCAATGTCTTATCACTACCAAAGTGTCCAGCCAATCCACTGCTATGTTTCTCCTTTATCAAATTAGTTCTCATTTAACTTCTTGGTATGCATAGCTAGATGCCTTTGAACAACATATCTTCTTGAATGAAATAATATTCATACTTACTTGATTGATCTGAATTAAGTTCTCCGCACACTCTCCACTGCTCAGAAAAATTAGGATCACTTTCATACAAATTATTCATGTCATCCAAACCAAGAACTGCAATTCTCATTTCAGTCAACAAAGATCTTCTTCTATTCAATTCACCAACAACTCTGTTATAAACTCCACTTTTATGCTTTATCACAAATGTTAAATTCTGCAAATACTCTACCCATTTCATATGTCTCTTATTCAACTTATTTTGACTACCCAAATACCGTAAAGCCTTATGATTACTATATAACACAAATTCATTTGGCATCAAATAATGTCTCAATTTCTTCATATGTTGAACAATAGCATAGAACTCTTGATCATAGATAGAATATTTCCTCTTTGCATCATTCAACTTCTCACTAAAGAAAGAAATAGGTTTACCTTCTTGAGTCAACATAGCTCCAATTGCACTTCCACTTGCATCAGATTCAACTTGAAATACCTTATTGAAATCAGGTAATGCTAACACAGGTAATTCAACAACCTTCAACTTCAAAGCCTCAAAACTCTTATCAGCTCCATGTGTCCATTTGAATTCTCTTTTGTCTCCCCTCATTGTTTCAGTCATAGCATTACAAATAGAAATAAAATTTCTGATAAACTTTCTATAAAAACTTGCCAATCCATGAAATGATCTTACCTCAGTGACATTTTCAGGTGTAGGCCAACTAAGTATAGCTTCAACCTTCTCTGGATCCATCTTCAAACCATCAGCAGAAATCACAAAACCCAAATACACAAGTTCTTCTTTCATGAAGGAACACTTTTCAGATTTATCAGCAACTTTTCCTCTTTCAACCTCTGCAACACTTGCCTTATATGCATCAAATGCTCTTCTCTATTCTTACTGAATATCATAATATCATCCAAATATACAATCACACACTTATTCAAGAATTTCTTTAGAACTTCATCCGTTAATATGATAAATGTACTCAGTGCATTAGTTAAACCAAAGGGCATAACCAACCACTCATACAAACCTTCCTTTGTCTTGAAATTAGTCTTCCATTCATCACCTTCTCTAATTTAGATATGATGATATCCACTCTTCAAATCAATTTTGGTAAAATATTTTGCTCCACTCAAACAATCCATTATGTCATCCATTCTTGGTATAGGAAACCTATATTTTACTGTGATCTTATTGATTTCTCTAGAATCAGTACACATTCATCATTCTCCATTCTTCTTAGGTGCCAATACAACTGGTACATCACATGGACTCAAACTCTCTCGGATCAATCCTTTGTTCAACAATTCATGGACTTGTCAGTTAAGCTCTTCATTTTCAGTAGGTGTTAACTGATGTGGTACTTTGTTTGGTAAACTAGCTCTAGGAATCAAATCCATACAATGACTGCTATCTCTCATTAGTGGAAAACCATCAAGTACATTATCTAAAATGATCTCCTTGTACTCAGTGAGTAACTTTCCAACTTCTTTAGGAATGTCATCTTCTGTATTCTTATTTTGTTTGTTAGAAATCAAAGCATAACAAATATCATTCCTTTTCAAATCCTTAATAAACTGTCTACCTTCCATCAAACAAAATTTCACAGATGTACATATCTCACCAACATATTCTTCAACCAAAGGTAACAAAACTTGCTTCTTACCATCAACCCAAATAGAATATCTATTCAATATTCTATCATGTATATCATGTCTATCATATTTCCAAGGTCTACCCAACAAAATATGACAACAATCCATAGGCATAATATCACACAACACCTTATCATAGTATTTTCAAATTTTCAGATTCACAAAACATTGTTCACTCACTATTAATGTATGATCATCCTTGATCAATGAGATCTGATAGGGTTTCAGATGTTTTATCCTATCCAACTAAAAATTTACAACCATTTCCTCAAATTCTAGATTCTCTGAGCTTCCACTATCAAAAAACACCTTCTAAATTTTTTCTGCAACTCTACATCTAGTTTTGAACAAACTTTTCCTGACAGGATCTTGTTTATCTTTCTCACTCCATAGTATCCTTCAGATCATGAAATTTTTTTCCTTCTTAGCTTCATTTGGTGAATCCTCTTGCACCAATGCATTTCTTCTACTACTACCTTTCTTGCTTTCATCTGTAAACTAAAAGGATTTATGTCCTTCTTCACCACAATTGTAACAAGTAACTTGGAATCATTTTCTTCTATAACCACCTCTGGAGTAATTGACTCTTCCTTCTTAGGATTAATGGGTAGTTTTAGTGAGAGGGGAGGGGCGAATCATACCTCTAAAACTTTTAAATCTTTTCACCATTCATCACTAGTAATCATTCATTACTGTATTATCAACCATTATTGTTGTTCTTTCTTATGCAAGTAGTATTAATTCATAATCTTTAGTTGTTTGCATAGAAACATTCATGAAAGTAATAAACACATAACACAAGATATGATTTCGCAAAAAACTCATGTTAGGAAGTAAAAATTGTGGTAGGGATGGCACCCACAAAACTTCACTATCTGCAAAATGGAAGGGAGTCGGTAAAGCCTTACAATTGATCACTTGTGATGATCTACCCTATTAGGAGTATTAAAGTGGAGACTGGTTAAGATCTACTTTGTTAAGAACTTTAGCAACACTGATTTAAGTGTGCACTCGATTAAGAGATTTACAATAGGACTGTTAATTCCACCTTTCTTGAAAGGATTTCTTAAGTGTACTACACTTGTTAGAATGAGTACATATGATTGACCTGACTGTGTGCAATCTATAATTTCTGACTACAGATCCATTAAAGCTCTAATAATAAGAATATCGCCTTAAGTGACTGATTAATACATTTCTCTGCTCGTCGATAGCCTGTGTTCTTGTTCTTGAAACTGATTTGATTATTTTCTATCCTTCTGCATGAAATCTCTTGGTTGGTTCTTAGATGCTCTTTGTGGCTACAATCTTCATTGAACAAAAACATGCTCAGAATAGATTGAGCATCTATTTATACAAGTATTTGACCTATCTTAGAATCATGCAATACAACGTTAACTTGTTGAATTTTGGATCAGATTTATATAGCTTTTAATTTTTCTTATATAACCTTAATATATGTAATATATTTAATCACAAGATATATATATATATATATATATATATATATATATATTTATATTATTACTGATATAATAATAGATATATATAAATAGATTAATATCTATATTCTGCAGATTAGATAAATGAGACTCGTATTTTTTGTTTTATATGCTTGTCTTATCGAAACAACCAATGACTATATATATGAGACATGTCATTATAGAGACATGTCTCTTTGAGGAGACATGGCTCTATAATGCCATGTCTTTTCATATCACTAATCTGAATACAACAGTCGGTATGATAATTGATATCCAAATCAATAATGCAAGACACTTACTAAACCATTTGCCTAGTCCAACCACTGATCGGTGTTTTAACAAGGTAATTTACATATGTTAATATTGACTGATAGGCGCATAATATGAAACACCCATTATAATTCAACCACAGTCCCTTTGACCGGCGTTAGTAATAATTGAAGGGATGCCCGATAATACAAGGCACCCAATAACAAATGGCCTGATAACTGTAATAGCACCCACTCAGATTTTGGTCGCCACCCAATTGTTAGTTAAGACCGAAAGTAATCGATAATCCTTTAACCAATAAGGATTGATAGTTAAGTCAACCAATGTTAATTGGTATTAACCAAACCGATGACAATGTGTTTAACTGATACAAATCGGTATTAATAAAGTTGAACATTATTATTAATATTAATCGATTATTTTGTGATGTTTATTTAATCCAATATTATAAAGAGATAATAAATAATATGTATATTAATATATATTAGTAATCGCTATCATTGTCATATATATTAATAGATCAATTATTTATTTTCTCATAATATGAAGATCATTTTATCTGATCGAAGCTATAAACATCAACACTCCCTCTTAGCTAGGGAAGATAAAATGCACATCACAATAAGTTCATAAATTGTGAAAGTTTTTTCCCAAGTGGATTTCCTCCATCGGCGATTCGATCCACAAGCTCTTGTGTGGATTGCCTCAATCGGCAATTCGATCCACAAGCTTACGAGATTTGGTGTGGATTTCCTCAGTCAGTGATTCGATCCACAAGCTCTCGTGTGGATTGCCTCTATCGGTGATTCTATCCACAACTCACGAGCTTCAGTGTGTGGATTGCCTCAATCAGTGATTCGATCCACAAGCTCTTGTGTGGATTTCCTCTATCGGTGATTCTATCCACAAACTCATGAGCTTCAGTTAAAAGTATTTGTCACAGAATATCAAGTCGCATGATATTCTCCAAATACTCAGAGTAATGACCTACCAACATCAAGTCACATGATGTCCACCAAGTACTCAAAAGTTTACAAAGATATCATATCATGATATTGGGAGCATTGGCCTGCAGAATATCAAGTCGCATTATATTCACCAAGTGCTCAGAGTAATGGCCTACCAACATCAAGTCAACATGATTTCCACCAAGTACTCAAAATTTTACAAAGATATCATATCATGATATCAGGAGCAATGGCCTGTAGAATATCAAGTTGCATGATATTCACCAAGTGCTCAGAGTAATGGCCTACCAACATCAAGTCAACATGATGTCCACCAAGTACTCAAAAATGTCCATAGGTAATGTGCACTTACCATAAGAACATTCACATCTTTTATTATGATCTATTTCAGCCATCACACGATGTCTATCACAAATAGAAGATGCCATCTATCATGATCTGTTTCAGCCATCACATGATGTCTACTACGATAGAAGATGTCATCTATTATAATCTGTTTCAGCCATCACACGGTGTCTATCACAATAGAAGATGCCATCTATTATGATCTATTTCATCCATCATACGATGTCTATCACAATAGAAGGTCAAGTTATTGTAAGGTCGTCACCTTCCAATAACTTTTACAAATACAAGTGATAATCATTTGGAAGTCGTCACTTCCTCATGATTTACACAGGGCCCATATAGTTATAAAATAACATTAGTATAATAATCAATAATCATGTAAAATTTACCTCAGAAGTGTTCAGTGAACTCCCTCTCAATCATAAGGTGTCTACTCTTCTGGTTTTCATGATTCCTTTATACTCTTCTAAATGTAGTTGATCAAAGTTGGAGAGTTTAGCGCGAGCACTGAATCCTTGTCTAAGGTTTTCCCATTAACTCTGCTCATCAATTTGCATTAAGTTTACGATGATTTTCCATTATGTCTATAGCTCATTCTTCCTTAATACAGACATCATTCAAAGTTTCCATGATTCAAAATCGGAGGCACTTCAAGTCTGTCTTCGAGTCTCATTCTATTTTCCATTTTTTAGGTACTGACTTCCAAAAATTTGATCTTGATCTTCTTTCAATCTAATCGGATCTTCCTTCAAGTGGTTAGGCTTTAACGGAGGAACCTGGCTCTGACACCATGTTGAATTTTGGATCAGATTTATATAGCTTTTAATTTTTCTTATATAACCTCAATATATGTGATATATTTAATCACAAGATATAT
>MU226657.1:418150-428417 GCA_018584345.1 Thuja plicata | reverse complement strand
ATCTCCCCCTTTGACATTAGTATCAAAAACTGATATGTGCATAATACTAAAGTGTTTAGTATGTACACCATGTCTATATCCTTGTCATTATATGACTCCCCCTAACTGTATGCATCAGTATAGTATAGGTGTATGTACATATATACTTGCCTCTTTACTATACATTCTTTGTTCTATGCTCTTTCAGTTGTTTGACTGTACACATCATTTCCTCTTTTCATTTTCCCATTTTCTTCTTTTATTGTGACTGTACATATCACTTCCCCCTTTATACTAACTGAAATGTACATATCTTTTCCCCCTTTATTTGATACTCATGAAAAAAATTTACAACTTATAATATGCCAAAAATGTGACAAAAATGTGTAACTTACAAGGTGTCAAGAATATGGGAATGGGTTGTCTTATAGCTTCGAGCAATTTCTCCCATTTTTCTTTCAGGAGTTCTAGTGCCATGTGTTCTAGCTCTAGCTTTGCATGCATATCATAAATGTTTTCTAGGACATACATTTCTAGGGTGGCAATTAGTGTGTTTGCCTCTGTCACATGTTGTTGCAGTAGTGAAAGTGTCGATAAGAGTTGACCTTGAAGCTCATTTACCTCATCTTTGTACTTTGTCTCTACAATCTGTATGTCCTGTCTCAATTTTCGAGCCTGTTTGAGTTTCTCATTGTGTAATTTTATTGCTTCTTCATTATTAGTGATATTTTGTGCACTTGTTTTAAGATCAACATCTATTTGTGCTATCTTGTCAGTATACTCCTGTGTGAGTTGATCAAGTGTACACAATTTCTGTATCAGAGTAATAGCTTCTAAGATGATTGGATAAATTGTGCTCACCAATTCAGAAAGCTTTACCTTTTTCAATGCCACTTCCTCGCTTACCTTTTTTGCTAGCTTGAACTCACACTTTTTTTCAAGTCTTTCTTCCATAACATGTTATGAATAATAGTCCACAAGACAACTGAGAGGGGGGGGTGAATTAGTTGTAGTATAGATTATTAAACTTTAAACTTTGTTAACCAAATTCACAAATGTAGATAATAACACAGTAATAGACAACACCATAACACAATATTTGTTGTCGAGGAAACCCTATTAAAGGTAAAACCCTGGTGGGAAGTAAGACCCATAAATAATGTACTAAGAGTATAGTATCCCTGTTAAAAGATATTAGCCCTGTTAGGAGCTTGTTACAACATTATAGTACACAGTCCCTGTTAGGAGTCAGGAAATAGTAGGCTCACTACCAAGTCACACTTCCTAAAGAAGGTTAAAGCCACCCTCAAGGATTTACAATTGACATCAAGTGTATACAAAAAATACACAATCTAGTGAACTATCTAATAGCAACTATCTTTGCTTGATCAGTTCCAATGAAGTATCAACACTACTCTCTATCTAGCAATCAAGCTTTGCAGCTTCACAAATCTCTTCTCTTCTCTTTCTCTACCATACTTTTCACAAATGAAAATATCACTCATATATACCCTTTTACAATAACCCATTAGGTCGGCCAGTTAAGCTTTCCTAATACATAATTAACTAGGTCGGCCAATTAGGGCTTCCTATCATACAAATAATTACATAAGCCCTTGCTAAGATACACATGGTACCTATACAAAGTATACAACATTTATAATTCATCAAAAATACTTCCAGATCCGCAATCCACTCTCATAATTAATTTCCATATGTTACAAGTCTTAAGTCGGCCAGGAAATAGGTCTTCTCCAGAACACACACCACAACTGACGTCATCAGTACCTAAAAAAAATCAAACTCAAACCATTTCACTATCATATGTCGGCTCTCTATTCATAAGCTCATAAGTTCTGAAACATCTTCCTCAGTAAGATATACCCGAAGCACAGAGACCTTCTCTATCTAGAATCACAATTGTAGTCCAGAAAAATAGTCTTCACCAAATGAACTGTAACATCCACATAATGTAACATAAAGTCAAGCAACCTTAGGAGTAAGGTCAGGACACATCCTTCTACATAAATACAACTTCGATCCTTCTGAACCATCCGTACAGTGTCCGTACACTCATTCCAATTAAGTAGTCAGTCTGTCTTCTCCATAGGAATATATGTTGACATCAGTGACAAAACATGAATATCAACAGCATGATTAGTAACCAAAACTGATATCATCCAACATGACCTTCTCAGCATCGATGTTCTGAGATGTTATTGCCTTTGTGAGAACCACTAGTTGATCAAGCATTGGGGTTGTCTGATCAACATCTACATCCGGTACTATTTGCTGAAGTATACCCCTTGCTACTTATAGTACCTTTGCCTCCTTTGTGGCTTTCCTTAGATTGTCTTGCATTTCTTTTCTCTCATAGAGTCTTGCATACTTGGTTAATTCAGTTGGATCCAATGTCCTCGGATCACAAACTAGAATCTCAATGATTTCATCCAGAGTTACTAGATTCTTATGCTTTCCCTTCTTATTTGAGACTTGTGGGGATGCAGATGTATGAACTACCATTGCTAGTTCATTTGTCCTCTTTGAAGTGCTTGGTGAAGGCTTTGTAGAAGATTATTCTTGTGTTTTCTGCTAGGGTTGCACCTGTCGGTTTGGTGAAGATGTCTCTCCATCAACCTTGGGTGTCTCTATAGTTTTTTCTTCTATTTTATTGTCCATCTCATCCTTCTTTTCTTCTCCACTCTTATCGTTATGCTTGTCCTCTTCTACCTTTTGTGTTTCTTCTTTATTTTGATCAGTAGATTTATCTTTCTGGTCATTGGTTGTAGCTTTATTTGTAGTTATGTCCTTTGTATTATCTGTGGTGTCTTTTACTTTAGCATCACCCTTGTCCTTGGGTTTTCTTGTGTCCTCTGTCATAGATCCATCATTAACCTCTAGTCTATTGATTGCCTTCATTAATACATGCATATTGCTTTGTGTTCTAGCTTGGGCTTTATCTAGAGTGGTGTCCTGCTTGTCGGTTTGATCTTTTTAAGCAGTGACATCCTCATATTTTTGTACTTTCTCTGTAGGGTCTACTTCTGTTAGGTCCATGACTGATGTGTCCTACCATATCTCATCAATAACATTCATATATTTATCCTCTGATGTCTTCAATTATTGTTGTCTTCTTTAATCCTTAAGTGTTATGAATATTACATCATCTTTCTTCTGTGGATCTTTATCAGAGTCGTAATTTGTGATGTCTTGAATGTCAAGATCATCCATGACTTTGTCCAAATCTATTATCTCCATGTCTTCAACATTGTCCAAAGAAATGTGTTGAGGACTTGCCTTGTCTTTCTCCTCCTCTCTATGAGGTCTTTTGGTGAGAAGTAGTTGTTCCTCATGACTTGTTGACTCTGCTGGCAGATCTAGGATTTGTCTCCATTTTGTTTTAGTCATTGTGTCTATCTCTATAAACTTATCTTCAAGCTCTTTGTAAGCCCTTATTTTGGCTACAAAATTTCCTGAGTGCTTCTTCATAATTTCTTTGATTTATTCAACCTTAGATTCGGGAGGCATAAGTGCAACAAGTACCCTCTCCCTTGCTTCTCTTTCAGTCTGTAGAGCATATGACCAGTGTTGGGATATTATATTACCCATCTCTTTAGGTATTTGATTTACAAATTCAGTTGGTACATATTTAAATTTTACCATTGACCTGATGATTGCCTCTTGTATCTTATTTTGGTCCTCTGGTTGTAGTGTATCCCATTATCTCATTTTGTTATCAGTCATTATACCATGTGTAGCAATGGATTCAACAACCTCATCAATAGTTAGATTTATGAAATTCTTCTTTACTACATCAGGCTCATCTTCTTTAGAGTCCTCAATGTCAGGGTAAAAGTACAAACCTGTATCACACTTTTATAAAGGAAAAGGACCACGACATACAAATTGTTCAACTTTAACGATATAAAAAGTGGCATTTATATTTAGAATTTGAGGATGATGTAAATTGATGAAATGTGTAAAAATGGATGAATTTTATGCCTATAATTTTTTAAATTTTTTTTGAGAAAGAATTGACATAGTTTTTTTAATTTTTGAAGTCCATTTTTCAATTGGTGAGGACTGCTAAAAATATGGGGTCTAGTTCCCACCAAACAAGTATATGCAAATAATCTTTTTTCCTCTGATTTCAAAATATGTTATAGATAAAATGTATAGCTAGTGCAGAAAATAAGAAATATTGGTTTTCAATTTATATTTTCTCCATTATAACTACTCAAAGTTGAACTTTTTGAAATCACTAGTTTTCATCTCCCACCAAATTTCCCCTATCAAATTTACACAATTTAGAAAAAAAATTACATATTCTTAAAGAGGACTCTCTCCTCTAGTGTTAAATATAAATTTTAAATTTTTTTGATATGATTTAGTATTTTTTAATTTATTTGAAGCAACATCTTCTCGAATGTTAAAATACCTACTTGTTGTATTTTGAAATTACAATATATTAGATCTAATCAAAATACTATAAAATTTATATGAAAATAATCTTGACTCTAAGCTCTACAGAAGGGTATTTTTTATATTTTTTAAAAATATCATTAAAAAGAGTAGGAGTTAATAAAACATCAATTTTCTAAAATAATTTTATTTCTTTGGTAATTGGTATAAAACATTAATTTAATAGACATTTCCAATTGAAAAAGTTTAACCACTTATATAGCTTAGCTAGAATGAATCTAGCTTGACCATATGTTTGAAGAAAATTAATTTTTATTTAGAAATACTCAAAATTAGCTATGCTGATAAGTGGTCCTGAAACGTGACACAACTTTGTGCTTTTACCCATCAGCCTTAGTTCTGACCATTCTTTTTCTCCTCTTTGTAGGTGTTGTCTTCACAGTTTGCTGCTTTGTTTATTTTGTTGGCTAATTCCTCTTATAGGTCCTTACTTGACCTTTCTTAAGAGGTGTGGTTTCGGTATTTGCAGTTTGACTCCTTGTCCTCTTCTTCTTTGTAGGAGGTGGAGGTGTACCAGATTCAGTTTCCTCATAATCTGATTTATGTTCATCATGCCCTTCACCGATGGTGCCTTGTTCATCGATTTTCTCTAGTTGTTCTTGTTCCTCCTCAGTAACCAATATAATCTTTTTGAGATTCTTAACCATCTTATCCTTTTTATTGACAGTTTTCTTAATATCTAGGCCTCTTTTTATCTTTGATCTGGCCTCTTCATAGGTTCCAAACCTTGGTTGTTTGTTGTCAATAGGCTCATTGATCAATGCATCAATTACATTTATGGCCTGATCTATGTTGATTTCATAATCCAGTGGTGCTAACCAAGTTGTCCTTGGTACAACTAGTTTGTTGTGGGTGAAATATGTATCTACCATAAAACATATTTCATCCCTATGTTTTTCAACAAGTTGTTCAGGGATCCTTGTTCTTTCCATCATCTTTTCCTTGAATTCAAGGAAGTATGCAGTCATAACAAATTCAAAATTATCTCCTAGTGACTTAATTAGTTCACTAATCTGTAATGTCACTAGTTTTGTAGTGTCCCATTTCACTTTTCCTACTGAAGGAAATTATTCTTGAAAGTAGCTAATGATACACATGATAAGTGAGCCAAACTAACATGTGTTAGTCTTTGTGGACCTAATTGTGATCATATTTTCATCAAGTTTCTTAAGCACAATTTCACATAGATCCATCTATATTTCCTTTTTCACTATCTTGTAAGTTGTGCTTACTGATGTTACAGATATGTTGTTCAACCTTCTTGCTTGAAAGATCTTATAAGCAATCACACATGCATCAAACCTCAGTTCCCCATTGGTGATGGTGTTTACTTTCAGTCCTCTGTTGTCCCATTCAACTTTTGTGAGATTTGTGACTTCTAGCCTTGAGGGATTCTTGTGAGCCTTAGGCTTGTGGGTTATTAGATAACCAGTGATAGCGTGAAGGAAATCCTTGGTGATTTGTTTGGGTTGATCCAACCACAACTTCTGGTCATGCAATATGTTAAGCACCAACCTAATCTAGTCGGTCTTGAAGTCCCTCAGGAAATATAGGGCATTAGTTATCCCTTTAACCTCTATGTGTTTGTGCTCTTCCTTTAGGTTCCCTTCTATATCACAAAGCTTCTTATAAGCTTCATCCATCTGTAGATCACCTATTTAAGCAATCTTGCAGTGAATATAAGACCTAACATCTTCTATAAGAAAAACCCTAGGTAGAATCTTAGAAAACACGTTGGTTTCATCGGGTTGCGATGCAATCTCCGGGCATATCTTATATTAGGGTTCAACATAGGTGTTATTCTTGATTAACCTGAGCACATTCTTCTTATCACTCTTGATCTTTATGGTTCTCGACGTGGTTGCCATCATTTTTCAAGTTTTTTTTTGGGCTTTCTTGAAAAATAACGATAAAATAATTTTGGTTCCCTCGGTACTTACTTCGATCTGTGATAATGGTGAATGATATTTTTGTTATGTGTGGATCAAGTTGAGGTCACTCTGATTTCTTCTCTTCAATCACTTTTTTTTTCTCTCTTCTTTGTCTTCAAATTGCGGGTGCAAAATGAAGTGCTCCCATTGTCTATTTATAGACTTTTTGACCTAAGTCTTTGTCATAAATTCTCAATGACTCATCAAGACATGAAGACGGAGTTTTTTTAGAAGACTTTCAAAATCATCATCGGTATTGACATGATGCTTAGGATAGCTTTTAACAATTTTTCTTTTACTGATAGATATCGGTATTCTGTCATGACAACTTTGTCACTTTGCTTCCTTACTGATGGGTGTCAGGTTGCATTGGCAACTTAACCATTTTATGTGTTGACTGACAAATTTTGGTAAGTGTAAACAACTCATCCTTTATGTTCACCAATGATTTTTGGTATGTGTATACTGACAGTGTTGTTTTTCTCAGAATTGAAACAAGTAACATAATATGCATCTTTATTATGCATATTTTGACTATCTATCAATTTATATAATGAGACTAATGTAAAATATGACTTGGTGTAGTGCAGTTCCATACTTACTTGTTCAACTCAAGTGGGGGTGGTGATGTCATTGGATCCATTGGATGGGGTGTCACCATTTGCATTGCTTGGTTTAACTTCATCATTGCTTGAAGCTTTTCTCCACATTTTGTCTCTAGCCCTCCGGATATCTTCAATGGCATTTCCATTGGGATATGTGCTTGTCTCTATCATTCGGTCTTTGGAATCCTTTTTGAGATGACCAACTCTATGATAGTGTAAGCATGTCATTCTGGAGTTTGACTAGCCTCTAGACCTTTTCGTCCATTCCCTCATGTAGTTTGCAGCAATGTGACCATTTCTCCCACATGCTGTATAGTTTTTCCAAGTATTGTAGTCCCATACATATTGATTACTGATTCTCTTTGGTTGATAGGGAGTTTCTTGACCTTTTGGCTTCCATGCTTGCCTTTTCTTTTTCCATCATTCAAGACTTGTGTGCCCATTCATCTTACATGTACACCAGTGTTTGTCCATGTAGGTTTCCTTCTTTGGTTGTTCCATATAAGACTTACATTCATATGCTTTATTTCCTTTCTTGTTACATTTATAACATAATCCTATTAATGAAGATGTAGATTTAGGAATACCTTTCATTTTTCCTCGGTGTAAATTTGATGTGTGTCCTTTCTTTCCATGGTGTTTGCATGTCAGCTTTCTTGGTCTTGGATTTTCATAGACATTGTTTGGATTGGCGTGATTTGATAATTCTCCATTTTTGGTAAAGCCTAAACCGCTATTGTTGTTGACTCTTCATTGCCCTTCAAGAAAATCATTCATTTTTTTATTTCTCTCTTCAGCCTTTCTGATAAAGTTTCATTATTGTTTTTCTAAATTCTAACCTCATGCTTTATTTTTTCATTCTCTTCTCTTAGTTCACTGATATCCTGCATGATTTCAATGAGTTCTATATTTATTTGTTTGCTTCTTGACTCATTAAAATAATTTGATTTCTGATCTCAAGGTGATGCTCACCATGTCTTTGAATTTCTAACTCCTTTTCTTGTACCTTCTCTGTAATCTTCCTTATGTCATCAATAGCAAGTGTTCTTTTTATTTCAGCTTGTCTAGCAGAACTCATCACATCAATCATTCTTACCATCTGGCTCTCTTAACCAATTTGCAACATCTTTATTTTCTTTGTCACATGTTGATTGATCTCATTAAGATTTGTGATGTTCTCTTCTGATGTATATGATGCATTACTTGTGTTTGATCCAGAAGATTCAAAGATATCTATAATCTCTTCTTCTTGATAATATTATTCATTACTCCAGGTTTCCATACCTTTCCTCTCATCCAACAGCTCTCTCATCTTGATTCTAGCTTCTTTATATTGTTCATAGAACATCTGTATCTCAAGATTTTTATTCTCAATATTCTTATCAAGTTTATACTTCTCCATTGTATGATCTTTTCTCTTAAGCCTTTAAGCTTTTCCAAGAAGAGACTTAGCTCTGATACCAATTGTTGGAATTAATGGGAAGTAGTACTGAGAGGGGACAGGTGAATCAGTACCTCTAAAATTTTTAAATATTTTCACCATTCATCATTAGTAATAATTCACTATTGTATTACCGACCATTATTATTGTTCTTTCTTATGCAAGTAGTATTAATTCATAATCTTTAGTTGTTTTCAACATTCATAAAAACATTCATGAAAGTAATAAACACATAACACAAGATATGATATCGCATAAAACTATTGTTAGGAAGTAAAAAATGTTGTGGGGATGGCACCCACAAAACTTCACTATCTGCAGAATGGAAGGAAGTCGGTAAAGGCTTACAATTGATCACTTGTGATGATCTACCCTGTTAGGAGTATTAAAGTGGAGAACGGTTAAGATCTACTCTATTAAGAGCTTTAGCAACACTAATTTAAGTGTGCACTCGGTTAAGAGATTTACAATAGGACTATTAAGTCCACCTTTCTTGAAAGGATTTCTTAAGTGTACTATACTTGTTAGAATGAGTAAATATGATTGACCTGACTGTATGCAATCAATAATTGCTGATTAAAAATCCATTGAAGCTCTCATAATAAGAATATCACCTTAAGTGACTGATTAATACCTTTCTCTGCTCGTCGGTAGCCTGTGTTCTTGTTCTTGAAACTGACTTGATTCTTTTCTATCCTTCTGCATGAAATCTCTTGTCTGGTTTTTAGATGCTCTTTGTAGCTACAATATTCATCAAACAACAACATTCTCACAATAGATTGAGCATCTATTTATACAAGTATTTGACCTATCTTAGAATCACGCAATATAATGTTAACTCTTAGATCCAAGGTTTACAACTTGACCTTGATCTTTTGTTTGCATGTTTTAAATCAATAAAACTAATTAAAACAATAATAAATACATTGCTTCCTCCACACATAATGTTTTTAAAACAAATCAAGAAGCTATATATACAAATTTAGTGATTTATCTAATGTGGAAATTCAGATCCACTTTTTACGGGATATAACTGACTATCGATTCTTGGTCGTTGGGTTGAACTAAAATTTTGTTGGTGTTCCTTTATTGAACTGATCATCAGGTTCCCTACATCTGTTGGGTTCCTCTCTTTTTTGTTCATTTAGGTTGCACTGTTGTTACTCGTCAGGTTCCTTTAACCATTTTGTTATCAGGTAACACTAAATAGTGTTTGTTAGGATGCTTTGAACTTGGCAGTAACGAGTAACCTTGGCATTGAGTAGTGTTGTGCCCTGTTTGTCAATGTAGTGTAAACTAATGGTGTAGATCATGTTTTTCCTTTTTTATACTAATACAAAAATATAATGCCTTCACTCCTCGGTATGAACTTCCACCTTTCCATTCAGTCTTTCCTTTGTCTTGAGATGTGTCTAAAATTGAATTTTCTAGTTTAGATCTACTATTTTCACCATGAGACCTACCTATTCCTCTAGGGAATCTACCACCTCTACCTCTTTGTCTTTGTTCATATCTGTTGGTACTCCTAAATTTGGAACAAATTTGGAGTGACCATGTTAAAATTTTCAGTTGAGCACAAGTCAGTACCCTTGAAAAATGGTGTAATAGGACTCAATTGGAGTGATTGAGAAAGGTGTCCGGATGATTTTTATGAGTTACAAATTTCGAAGAGGTTTTAATGCCTTTCATTTGACATATGCAATGGGTCCCAGCTCCTGAGTTTCAGTTCTGACATGTTTAGGGAGTAAGCATTTTGAGGGGGTCACCTAATTCTGCATTTTGCCAAAGTGTCAATTTGCTGTCCGGAGCCTACTTTGCCTCTGAGTATC
>MU226657.1:356192-380566 GCA_018584345.1 Thuja plicata | reverse complement strand
GTATTAATCAATATCAATATCTTCCAAATAGGTATTATGACTAGTTTATTTGTTCAAATTCATTATTATGTTATTCATTTGGCATTTTATTGTAAAATAAGTGTAGGTTTAGTTGTATTAACATCTTTATGGCATTGCAAAATACCATATATACATATCAAATTTAAAAAATATAGAATTTCCTTACTTGTGCTGACATGTGTTACAAAATATTAATTATATTGACATGTGTAGATATAATTTGCATAGGAGGGTGTAATAGTGCATTAGATTTATAAGTATTCTGGAGCGTATTCTAATTCAACTACTATACTTTCAATGAAAAGATTAGTAAAAGGAAATATATTATATATATATATATGTGTGTGTGTGTGTGTGTGTGTGTGTGTGTGTGTGTGTGTGTGTATTTTAAATGAATATGTCATCGCTATTTCGATGACCATGCAATATATCAAGGACATGGTTTGACCGGAATTCTACACTCTCAATGCTTTTTGACGTCTCTATTTCGACAGCCCAAAACTAGATCAATGAACAAATTCGACCGGAATGCCATAGTCTCAACACATTCTGATGTCTCTATTTCCATGATAATGACAATGATCAACAAACTATTTTGACCGGAATGCCATAGTCTCAACGCATTATGAAGTCTCTATTTTGATGACGATGACAATGATCAATGAACTATTTTGAATAGAATTCCATAGTCTCAATGCCTAATAAAGTTGATAGTTCGATGACGATAACAATGATCAATGGAATGTTTACAGTCTCAATGCATTATACAGTCGATCATTCAACCACTATGGTAGTTGATAATTTGACACAACATTTTTTGGTTCACTTAATCGACACCAAAAATCCGACGACAAGAGTGGTCATTTGGCCGACCAACCAGCATCAAAAAATTGACCAGCTCGCATAAAAAATATGGCCAAAATTTACTAGTGTGGTGAAATTTTTTCCTCCAAAGAGAAGGCCATTTATGACCTGTGTCTTATCCAAGAGGAAATCTAAAGAGATGGGTATGATGAGAATAATTTGAATCATGAAAAAATTCTACTCTCAGAGTATCACAATGTGATCGAGAAGGAGGAGATGTAGTCGAAGTAGAGATCCAGATCCATATGGTTGAGGGAGGCAGACCAAAATACTTGTTTCTTCCATTTATCTATCATGAAACATAGGGAAGCCAATAGGGTTCATAGCATCAAAAGGGGGAACCAAATCTTGCAAGATGACAAACGTATCTCTTCTTCTGCTGTTGAATTTTTCTCCACCCTTCTTTCTAAAGACTTTCATCTCTCTGATCAGGAACAGGAGGAACTCTTGAGAAACATTCCCTCTGTCATCTCAAATTTTCAAAACAAAGCCTTGAGTACCATTCCTAATATTGAAGAAGTTAAAAAAATCCATAGATTCTCTCCTTGGAGATAATGCCCCAGGTCCAGATGGTTTCCCTATGTTCTTCTTCCACAGGTACTCAAAAATTGGAAAATATGATGTGGTCAAAGCTGTGTAGGAATCCTTTGGGTCCAAAAATATTCTCAAGGAACTCAATGCTACCTTCCTAGTTCTTATTTTGAAGGTCTTAGGGGTGGATTCTATGGATATTTTTAGATCCATTAGCTTATGTAATTATTTCTATAAGATCATATCCAAAGTCATTACTATCAAAATTATTCATGTGCTTCTCTCTATCATTTCTCACCAATAGTCGAGATTTGTTCCTGGAAGGCAGATTCTAGATTCCATTATAGTGGTGTTCAAGTGATCCATTCTTTAGAGGTAGGTAAAAGGGAAGGTTTTATTCTCAAGCTGGACTCGTCTAAGGCTTATGACCAGGTGGACTAGTCATTCCTAATGAAAGTGCTAGGAGCTTTTGGTTTTAATAGTAAAACTTCCAGATCATCCATTAGCTCATATCTTTACCCTCTTTAGCGGTCCTGGTTAATGGGTCTCCTTCTACCTTCTTCAAAGCCTCTCAGGGCTTGAGACAAGGAGATCCCCTATCTCCTATCCTCTTCATCATTCTGGTTGATTTCTTGGAGAGATCGATTTGAGCTCATAGGTGTTTAGGGGAGCTGAGAGGCATTAGGTCATCCTCAAGAAATACCATTTTAGGAGGGGAGGCTTTGGTTAGTGAGGCTAGATTTGTAAAATACTTTCTGGAATCCTATATTAGGGTCACAGGGAAATCTATCAACTAGATTAATATCTCTCTCTTCTTTATTAACAACCCTAAGGCAAGACAAAGGGGAATGGTAGATATCTTATGCTGCGGTACTGGTACCCTCCCCTCTACCTACTTTGGTCTCCCTCTTGGAGCTAAGCCCCCTGTAGCATTCTAGAATAGAGTCATTGATAGACTCAATAGAAAAATGGTTGGTTGGAAGGGGACCACTCTCAGTCAAGAGGACAAAATTCTGTTGGTTAATTCCACTCTTCAAAACCTATCTACCTATGCCCTAAGCCTCTTCTCTATCCTGGATAAGGTGGAAGAAGATATGGAAAAAATCCAAAGAAGATTTCTTTGGTCTGGGCAAGAAGAGCATAAGCATTTCCCTTTGATGCCTTAGGATAAAGTTTGCCTCCCTAAAAGTGCCGGTGGACTCGGTATCAGGAGGATCAGGCCTTTCAACAAGGCACCTCAAGCTAAATAGATTTGGCATATCTTCCATGGTAAAGGGGAATGGAGAGACTTCTTTGAAGATAAATAACTGTCTAATGATTTTTTGAGTTACTTCTTTGATTGTGATGATATCCTAAAAGGTTCATTTATCTCAAGTGGCTTCCTCAATTCCAGAGATATTGTCAAGTCCAAAGCTAAATGGAAAATTTGTAATGGTAAATCTATCAGTTTCTGGAATGACAATTCGTTACAGTCTGGTCCCTTGAAAGATAATGACCACTATAACTTATGGAAGGATGAGTGCACCTTGCAATTCAGAGATAGGGTATGCAATTGCATAGTGGGAAATTCTTGGGTGCATCTGCCATCTATCTCCAAGGGTTTTTCTCCCTTAGTCACTACTCTGAATTCTATTTCTCTTTCCCAAAATTAGGATGCCTTGATTTGGGAATGATCCCCAAAAGGTTCGTTCATGGTGGCCTCTACCTATTCTCGACAACTGCACCAGGAAGGCATGTGTTTTTGGGCTAAATCCTGGCTACCTATCCTTATCTCCAAACTTAATATCTTCATCTGTATTTTTCTTCAAAATTTTATTCTCACTGTTGATAACCTTCTAAAGCTGGGTATCCCAATCCCTAATAGGTGTGTTATGTGCTAGTGTCATGTTGAATCTATGGACCACCTATTCATCCATTTCCCCTTTGTTAGTTCTATCTGGAACTATCTCATGTCAGTTTTGGGTTGCAGTGGTGCTTCCCTTCCTTTGTAAAGGACCTCTTCTCCCATTGGACCCTACCCTTCAAGAACACTACTCTTCACAAAATTTGGACTTGGGTGCTTCCTCACCTTTGTTGGGGAATATGGAAAGAGCACAATAACCGCATCTATAGGGACTGTAGTGTTCCTCCCAAAATCATTTATGATAAAATACATCATTCTTTTTTGGAAAATTATGTTTCATGTGGGTATACTAATCCTTTTGCAGGAAAATACAATTCTACGGATCCTAAGAAGACCAAAGAAAAAAGACAGAATTCTTCCTAGAGCTTTGCTCTGGAAGGATGGTCTAAATCCAACTTTGATGGTGCGGCCGAGGGTAACCCAGGCAAGGTGGGAAGTGGTGGAGTGATTCATAATTTCTTCAATAAGGGAATTATTGTTGTCATCCTTCCTCTTTGAACATAAACCAATCACTATGTGGAAGCTAATGCGGCCCTCCAAGTTACCAAATTAGCTCATGACCCGGGGATAATAAATCTATGGTTAGAAGGTGACTCATGCAATATTATTAACTATCTAAAAATGCTTCACCCACCATCATGGACTATATCTAACATGATTGATGAGACCCATAACCTTTTGAATACCTTTGATAAGGTTCATATATACCACATGTATAGAGAAGACAACCAGGTGGCTGACTAGTTTTCCAACTTGGTGATGAAAAGTGAAAGGTAGACTTGTTGGCTTTATGGTGGAGACCTCCTACGTGAAGCATTGGATTTCTTCGATTATGATAGAATCTTGAGAAAGGAGGGATTTATAAGTATTAATCATGATAGTTAATGATTTTTACTACAATGGCTATCCTATAAATGGAAAGTACAAGACAGGATGGAAAGGCAATGATAACAAGCCAAACCCGCACACTTACTAGGTGCCCAGTTGCATTGGGAAAAATTATCTTTCAAGGCACAGAAGAAGAACTATCTAGAAAAACTCAGAGAGAAAAGGTATGCTAAGTGGTAACTTTCTGTCTGCAATTCAAAGATTTTTTTATTGCAATGGGAGGGGAAAGACATAGAAGGGAGCCTTCTAAAGACAATAAAAAGTGGAGGAGACAAACCAAGGTTTGGCACTACCTTGAAAAAGGTGGAATTTTCACTTTCATTGAAAGGCTTCATGGTGGGAAGCCATTGGTGAAAAAAATGTTCGTGAAACACTAGAATGAAGGCAGTGTAGTGATTGAGGGAAGAAATTTTATGGTGACCGAGGAGGTCATCTCTGCAATTACAGTAATCCCAATTGTTGGCAAGAAATTTTATAGAGACCAGAAAAATTTGAACTCTGCAATAAGAGACTTTGTGAAAAATGAGGAAGAGAAGAAAGCACTTACTAAATTTGGGACCTACTATCTTCCTAAAGGGCTGAAAAGACTATGGAGATTTGTTCTGGGAGCCATCATCTATTACATCACGCTGGACACCAGGTTTGACAGGATTATAACCTACCACTTTTTTCTCATGAATCATTTTCCCCATGGTATGTAGATTTCAATACCCTTTTACTTATATTCTTCAATAAATGAAAACATTAATGGGTTTAGGGATAAGGATATATCTAATCTTGCTCTGCATGAAGGGATTTTACTTCTTATTTATGAGTTTTTTAAAGCCCAAATTCTAGGGAAGGAGATTGCTCAGAAAGAAGAAATGGAGGCCTCTGACTTTGACTACTTTCCTTTAGAGACTGAAGATAGTGAAGGTATGCACTCTAAGGAGAAAGATGAGTATGAAACTAAAAATAACAATCTGGGTTCATCCTCTAAGAAGCGTATTGTTAGTCTGCATACTATTAAAAAAGAAAAAAATGGTGACCCCTTCCAAAAAATAGACCACAATGGTTATTTCTTTAGAGGAGGATTGCAACAAAAATGAGGAAGAAATGGACATGGAAGGTGAGGAAGAAATTTCCAGTGAAAAAGGGAGAAAGAGAAGGTAGACTGCGATGGTGAAATACAAAAAAAAAGGGCAAGAACAGGGATGAGAGTGCTACCTAGAGAACTCCTGAGGATAAGACCAGTAGAATCTCCCATGTTTCATGGAACAAGGTGAAGGAGAAGTGCTAGGATGAGAATCAAAAGACAAATCAAACCATTATCTCTCCTCAACTCTCACAACCCCAAAATAGTGGGAACGATAATAGACATGATAGCGAGTTCTACTTCTATATGTCTGAATAGGGGAAGATTATGGGATAGCATAACTTCAATGTAAAAACCTTCAAAATGGGGATTACCATGGAATTTATTAGCCCAAAGTTCATTAAAGGCGAGGACAGTCAGATTAAGCTAGAGGATCTTATCGATCCGTCTATGGTGGTTCTTCATGACAACACCCAGGATTTTGAGTTAGATCTTCTCAATAACACTAGGAATATGATGTTAGATAGCTATAGGACAATTAAATGGCTATTCCATGAAGTGGAGGATCTCAAAAACAATGTTAAAGGTGCCAACAAAGCCAATGTTGATAGAAATATTGTTGAACAGATGAATCTGAGCCCCAAAGTCCAAAAAATGGAGGAAAAAATGATTCGGGTTGAAGCTACCCTAAAAACATTGTTGAATAGAGCTATAATATCCTGGAAGCTTCCAAAGAACACACTAAGACTATCATCGAGAAACTGGAGGAAAAATTTGAAGGGAATGTTGTGGCCAACATAGGTTTGGAGAAAAAGTAGAAGAGAGAACAGGGTCCCAACAAGAGGACTAGAGCTAGTGCTAAGAAGAAAAAGGATAATGATATGCCATTTGATCTCTAGAAGATCAATAATTATGTTGCTAATATGGAGCTGCTTGAGGCCACCTTGATGGTGGACATATCTTTAGTGTCTCTGGTCTTTTTTGTTGTCCCTGTGTTTTTTTGTTTTTAGAAGCTTAGTTTGTTTTTTTATTCTTGCCCTGTGTTGGCATGTTCTTCTTTTAGACTCTGTTTCATTTTAATTGGGCATATTGTTATATTTTTAAACTCTGTTTCGCGTTTCAGGAACCTTGTAAAACCTGTTTTACTTAATCAAAAACAAAGGGTAAGCATTTCATTGTCAAACGCATTGTTTCTTTTTTCTCTTCCTTTTCTTGTTTTGAGGATTAGTTACCAAAATTTGTATTTAAATGATTCTTCAAAGAAACATAAACATATGGTGAATATGTTGTAGAGTTCATACAACTCTAAAAAAAATAACTACAAGAATAAAATAAATATCGAACAAGTGTTGGAATGAAATATTTCTAAAATAATAGAGACAATGTGATTCAAAGGCACTCCTAACAAATCGTATCACATTTTTTAGAAAAATAAATCCAAAAGCTTATCAAGCAATGATAATACTCAACACAAAAAATACAACTGATCTAATCTCATAAGCACACATCTAATAATTTTATTGAAAAAATCTATTTTTTTAATCTATATTTAATTGATTTAATCCACTCCACTTTAGCAACTACAATATTGCTTAAATTAATTTATATAAAATAAAGTGGTGTAGGAGCACCTAGGCAATCCTCAAAGCCCTCAAGTTTTGGCTTGTATCTTACCTTATCCAATTCAGAGTGTATGTGTTTATTTTAGACCTTAGAAGGTCATGCAAGATGTGTTACTAGGTGGATAGATAGTTTGTATCTTATCCAACCTAGTTTAGTTAGGTTTCTTGATTGCAATTTTGGTCTAAATGGGAAATATGGCCTAAATGTGTCCTAGACCCTAGCATAGAAGGAAAGATGTGTTGCTAGGAATTTATGAGTCTGGTTCATCAATCTATAGGGGTTAGATGCCCTAAAATATAGGGATGAGGCATAAATGCAAAGATGCCAAAAGTTGCTCAAAAGTTGTCATGACGACATTTGCAATTTTTGCAAATGTTGCATGCAACTCAAAAAATTTGGATTCCCCTCATTGTAGGATTGGTAAATTAATTAAACAAGCCTAGAAACAAGGAGGAAGCATCTTAAGGATGCATTGGACTCATTTCTGGAGGCATGAGTTTTTGTAAGCAACTTTTTGAATAGTGAAAGTGACTGCAATTCTGAGTTAGTGTGATTTTCAAGCATTTGGTGTTTCAGAGCCTTTTAATGGATTGAATCATAAGATCCAAATATGGATTCATGTAGAGGGTTGTGTTCTAAGAACTTTTCATTTGGGATTTTAGTCATTTTGAGTTATTTTTCTATCTATAGAAAAATAATCCTAAACTAGGTAGTCTGCTGGTGTGATTCAGGGTAACTTTGTTCTCATGGCTCCCCCACGAAATTCAATTGTGGAAAACATAAAAGGTTGAATTAAATTATTAGGGGAGCCACTATACATAGTGTATATAGAGGTAGGAGATTAGGAGAGATGTTTTACTATTTATAAGGTCATGCCCTAGGTGATTTAGGACAACCCGATTAGGAGCATGAGAGGGATAAATCCATTTGCAGAGACAAGGGAGTGTAATGGAGGACTGAACCAAGTGTGTTCCTAGAGTTATTAGGGTCTCATAGGTCCATAGTGTCGAAATCAAAGCTTATCCAATCCATCTAGATTGAGTTTTGAGGAGAAATTAGAGAGTTGCTAGTAGAGAGAAAAAAAAGGTCTAAAAGCCCTACTTTTTAGGACAGTGATGTACGGACAGTTTGGGAACCTTAGACCTTAGAAATATTTTAGGTCTCCCAAAAGGGTATCTGGATCCCTAATTAGTTTTTTGTGTTGTGAACAAGTTTTGATAGTCAATCTAGAAAAATTCTCTAGATAGGGCTAATGGGATCATTAGGCCTAGTAGGACAGTTTGAAGACAATCTGTGAACTCGACCAAATTGGGTTTGAAGAATTATGGGAGTGGAATGGATTCAGAATGAACATTCAAAGACTATACATGGCCCTTGTTGCAAGAGAGAAGTTGGTATGAAGAGTTTGGCATTTAAATTATTCAAGCCATAGAGAGCATTAAGACAAAACTTTGAGATAGTTGTCCCTTAGAGTGAAACACAAAATTGAAGACTCCTAGGGAAGAGCTAGGAGTGGTCTTAGTTTTAGTACCTAGAGACTAGGGAGTTCCTAAAGAGATATTGGGATCCTAAGTGGACTAGAAATAGAAAAGTCTTGTCTAGAAGCATTTGTGTAAGTACACTCTACAAGGTTTCTTCTATCAGATTGGTATTAGAGCCTCTTTGATCAGGCTTGTGGTTAATGTTACAACAAGAGGAATCCATTGGAGAGTCAACAATGGTGACTAATTCTAAATTATAAAAGAAGGTGGATGACCAAGAGGAGGAGAACAATTACTCTAAGATAGGCTTTCTCAATTGGAGAAAAAAGTGGATGAAGTTGATGTAAAGGTAGATGAAGTGAAGGATAGAATCGGAGGGAAAGGAAAAGAGGTTTCCCTTAAAGATGAAGTCCCTGAAGTTGATCTTGTCCTTCAAGAGGAACCATTTTTGAAAGCCCTAAAGGCTATGAGTGGTAAATCATTGGAATGATTTCCCATTTTCAATGGAAAAATTAAACCAGAGGTAGTCCTTGATTGGATAAAAGGACTAGAGAACCATTTTGAGTGTGATGGAATCATAGAGGCTCAAAAGGTGAAGGTTGCTAAAGAAATATTGAGAGAATCTTCTCTCACTTGGTGGAAGTTCATCCAAGATGAGAGAGAGAAGGAAGGGAAAATACCCATTGCTTCATGGAAAGCTATGGAAGCAAGAATAAGAGATGCTTACATCCCTGAGGATTATGAAATGCTACTCCACAAGAGAAGGCAAGGTCTAAGACAGAAGGACCTAGATGTCAACTCAGAAGGACCTAGTAGCAAGGTATCTTAATGGCCTCAAATGGACCATTCAAGATGAGATGAGTCTTTTGACTCTAGCTAAAATTTAGAAATGCCACCAAATTCCTATCAAGGTGGAGGATAAGTTGAATAAGAAACAAGACTCCAATACTTCAAGAGGAAGAGGTAGAGGAAGAGACACTATAGGAAAAAGAAGTGGTTATGAAGGAAGAATCTCTTAATCTAAAGGACAATAAGAGACTAATCTCACTGAGCATCATGAAGGAAACTTCAATAAGGGGAGTTCAAGCAGAGGAGGGAACTCTAACAATAGAGGAAGATGTAATAGCCAAGGGAGAGGCAACTATTTTTCCAACATGAAGTGTTATCACTATAATCAGTTAGGACATCCAGCCTATAGGTGTCCAGAGAAGTGAAGTACCTATCAAGGAGGTGACAAAAGAGTGAAATATGTTCATGAAGAGACAAGTGGGAACAAGAACCTTGAATTACCATTACAATCAGAGGAGGGAGAAAACCTTATGATGAGCAGAACTCTCATAAAAGAACTAGTGAAGGAAGAAAGCAATCAGAGGAGAGCACTGTTTAGAGTAAAGTGTAAGATGATGGGAAAGGTGTGTATATTCATCATAGACTTAGGATCAACTGACAACATAGTGTTAGAAGAGGCATCTAGTAAGCTGAAAATGATAAGGATACCCACACCAATCCTTATAAGGTCTCTTGGATAAACAAATGACAACATGTCCTAGTTAATGAACAAGCTTGGGTGGAATTCTCCATTCGAAGATATAAGGATAAATTCTTGTGTGATTTCTTACCTATGGACACATGTCACTTTCTCCTAGGTAGACCATAGCAATTTGACCAGATGGCCATGCATAATGGAGTGAAACAATCCTACACTTTCAAGAAAGACAATGTGACATACAAAATCCAGTCACTATTGGAGGATACAAAAGTGAAATCTATTGGTCCCAATGTTCTCATGGTGGGTGAAAAGGATTTTTTAGAGAATCTAGATGAAGGAGAAGGAGTTGGCTTTGCACTGGTGTTGAATCCAAAGGAAGTTGCAGACAAACCAGAGAAGAAGATAGAGCTACCTAAAGAAGTTCAAGAGATTCTAGAAAAGTATCAAGGGATAGTAAGTGATGGACAACCAACCACCTTACCACCTAAGAGGTCAATAAGAAACCAAATAGACCTAATCCCTGGAGCTACCCTACCCAATAAGGCAGCCTATAAAATGAATCCCCAAAAAAATAAAGAGATTGCTATACAAATCCAAGAACTATTAGAACAAGGTCTTATAAGAAAGAGCATTAGCCCTTGTATCGTACCCACAGTCCTAGCACCTAAGAAAGGGGGAGCTTGTAGGTTATGTATAGAATTGAGAGTAATCAATAGGATTACCATTAGGTATAGGTTCCCTATCCCTACGATAGAAGACCTAATCGACTATCTAGGAGGGGCTAGATACTTTACAAAGATGGACCTAAAAAGTGGTTACCACTAGATAAGGGTGAATGAAGGGGATGAGTGGAAGATAGACTTCAAAACCATAGAAGGACTGTATGAATGGCTTTTCATGCCATTTGGGTTGTTAAATTCCCCATCAACATTCATGAGGTTAATGAATGAAGTACTTAAAGAGTATAATGGGAAGTTTATAGTGGTCTACTTAGATGATATACTGATCTATTGTAAGTCAAGGGAAGAGCACCTCAAGCACTTGGAATTGGTTTTTAAGAAGCTGCAGGAGGAGAAGTTGATGATCAACTTAGAAAAGTGTGAGTTCATCAAGACATAGTTGGCCTACCTTGGTTTTGTACTATCACAGGGTAACTTAAAAATGGATCCAAGCAAAGTTGAGGCCATCATCAACTGGCCTACTCCAAGGACAAGCACTAAGGTAAGGATCTTTCACGATCTTGCACAATATTATAGGAAGTTTATAAAATAGTTTAGTGCAATATGTGCCCCTATGTTAGATACAATTAAGGGAGGCATGAAGACCAAATTTTTTTGGAATGAGCAAGCTAATAATGGCTTTGAGCTACTAAAAAAAGAAGATTGCAACCCAACCAAATTTTGTGTTTCCAAGTTTTGAAAAATTGTTCACAGTGGAGTGTGATGCCAGCAATGTGGAAATTGGAGTTGTCTTAAGCCAGGAGGGAAGACTAGTGGCTTTCCATTCGGAGAAGTTGAGTGAGGATAAGAAGAAATATTCTTCTTATGACCTAGAGATTTATGCTTTTGTCCAGTCATTGAGAAAATGGAGGCATTATCTATTGCCAAAGGAGTTTATTGTCTATTCTGACAACCAAGCATTGAGTTTCTTGAACTCACAAGACAAATTGAGTAATAAGCATATGAAGTGGGTAGAATACCTACAAACATATACATTCAACATCAAACACAAGAAGGGGTTGTAGAATAAAGTTGCAGATGATTTGAGAAGAGCATTGACCATTCAAGAGATTCAACTATAGAGTATGGGAATTGACAACTTCAAGGACATGTATGATGAAGATGACAACTTTGCAGACATCTACAAGGTATGTCAAGAGTATAAAAATCACTTTCATAGTCAATACTCTGAGTTAATGTTGCAGTCGGGTTTATTGTTTAAAGGGGGCCAGTTGTGTGTCCCTAGGGGGTCTATTAGAATGAATCTCATATAAGAGAAACACAATGGTGCACTTAGTGGCCATTTTGGGGTTAAAAAAACTCAAGAGTTAGTCCAAAGATTCTATTTTGGCCCAAGATGAACTTGGATGTGAAGAGATATATTGAGGGTTGTGTTATCTGTCAGAAGGCCAAAGGAACATCTAAAAGTGTAGGCCTATATAAACCCTTACCCATTCCAACCAAGCCATGGGAATGTCTAAGCATGGACTTTGTGGTAGGTTTTCCCAAGACTAGACAAGGAATGAACATTGTCTATGTGATTGTAGACATAATTAGTAAGATAGCTCACTTTATGCCATGTAAGACAATGAATGATGCCAGTCAAATAGCTTATTTATTCTTTGAGGAAGTTGTTGGGATTCATGGTTTACCATTGAGTATAGTGTCTGACAGAGACACCAAGTTTATGATCCACTTTTGGAAGACTCTTTGGTAGAAGTTGGGCACCAACTTATCATTTGGATCTGCCTACCATCCTTATTCAGATGGTCAAATAGAGGTAGTTAATAGGAGCCTTGGAAATCTCCTAAGATGCTTAACAAAAGAGTATGGTCAGACATGGGACCAACTCATTGCACAAGCATAATATGCTTATAATGATATTGTGAATAGGACCACAGGGAAAAGTCCTTTTGAAATTGTATATGGCATACATCCTTGAGGCATTCATGAACTCAAAGAACTCAAGGATGGAGCCAAAGGAAGTGGATATGCTGAGGATTTTGCATATGCTATGCAAGAGGTTCATGAGACAATCAGGAAGAATCTCACTGAGAATACAAAGAAGATCAAGACTAAAGTGGATGAGAGAAGAAGGGATGTCCAGTTCAAGATTGGAGATCTAGTGATGGTTCATCTTAATAAGGAAAGACTTTAGAAAGGAACACCTCATAAAATTTAGATGAGGAGAATTGGTCCATGTGTCATCCTAGAAAAGTATGGAGCAAATGCCTATAAGGTGGAACTTCTAGAGGATTTGGGTTTATCACTAGTCTTCAATGTTACAAAATTGGTACTTTATAAAGGCCCAATCCATTATGTTGATCAGAGTCTTAATGAAGTAATACAGGAGGTTGAAGAACTGCACTTTCCATCTACACCCATCAAACAAGCAGAGAGCATTCTGGATCCTAGAGTCTACAAGAAGACCAGAAAGAAGGAGTATAAAGAAAATTTGATCAAATGGAAAGGAAAATTTGATGCAGATGAATTATGGATCAAGGAAAGTGAGTTTAATAAGTTGGGTGTGGATCTCAACTTACTCAATCCAAGGGTGGATTGAAGTCTTTTGTTTAGGGGAGGATGGTGCAGGAGAACCTAGGCAATCCTCAAAGCCCTCAAGTTTTGGCTTGTACCTAACCTTATCCAAGTTAGAGTGTGTATTTATTTTAGACCTTAGAAGGTCATGCAAGATGTGTTACTAGGTGGATAGATAGTTAGTATCTTATCCAACCTAGTTTAGTTATGTTTCTTTATTGCAATTTTGGTCTAAATAGGAAATATGGCCTAAATGTGTACTAGACCCTAGCATAGAAGGAAAGATTATTTTCTAGTAATTTATGAGTTTGGTTCATCAATTTATAGGGGTTAGAGGACCTAAAAGATAGGGAGGAGGCATAAATACAAAGATGCCAAAAGTTGCTCAAAAGTTGTCCTGACAACATTTGCAATTTTTGTAAATGTTTCATGCAACTTGAAAACTTTGGATTCCCCTCATTGTAGGAGTGGGAAATTAATTAACCAAGACTAGAAACAAGGATAAAGCATCTTAAGGATGTATTGGACTCATTTCCATAGGCATGATTTTTTGTAAGCAAGTTTTTGAATAGTGAAAGTGACTGCAATTCTGAGTTAGTGTATTTTTTAGAATTTGGTGTTTCAGAGCATTTTAATGGATTGAATCATAAGATCAAACTGTGGATTCATGTAGAGGGGTGTGTTATAAGAAATTTTAATTTAGGGTTTTATTCATTTTGAGTTACTTTTTTATCTGTAGAAAAATAATCCTAAACTAGGTAGTCTATTGGTGTGATTCAGGGTAACTTTGCTTTCATGGCTGCCTCATGAAATTCAACCGTGAAAACATAAAAGATTGAATAAAATTCTTAGGGGAGCCATTTTACATAGTGTTTATAGAGGTAGGAGGCTAGGATATGTGTTTTACTATTTATAAGGTCATGCCCTAGGTGAGTTAGGACAACACGGTTAGGAGCATGAGAGGGATAAATCTATTTGCAGAGACAAGGGAGCATAATGGAGGACTAAAACAAGTGTGGTCTTAGATTTATTAGGGTCTCATAGGTCCCTAGTGTTGATCTAAGATCTTAGAAAATCCATTGAGATTGATTTTTGAGGAGAAATCAGAGAGTTGCTAGTAGAGAGCCAAAATAGGCCTAAAAGCCCTACTTTTTCTAGGACAATGATGTACAGATAATTTGGGAACCTTAGACCTTAGAAATATTTTAGGTCTCCAAAAAGGGTATCTAGATCCCTAATTATTCTTAGGGGTTGTGAACAAGTTTTGAGAGTTAATCCAAAAAACCCTCTAGATTGGGATAATGGGATCACTAGGCCTAATAGGACAGTGTGAAGACAAATTGTGAACTCGACCAAATTGGGTTTGAAGAATTATGGGAGTAGAATTGATGTAGAATGAACATTCCAAGCCTATACATGGCCCTTGTTGCAAGAGAGAAGTTGGTATGAAGAGTTTGGCATTTAAATTCTTCAAGCCATATAGAGCATTGAGACAAAACTTTGAGATAGTTGTCCCTTAGAGTGAAACAAAAAATTGAAAACTCCTAGGGAAGAGATAGGAGTGGTATTAGTTTCTGTACCTATAGACTAGAGATTTCCTAAAGAGCTATTAGGATCCTAAGTGGACTAGAAAGAGAAAAGTCTAGTCTAGAAGTATTTTTTTAAGCACGCTCTACAAGGTTTCTTCTATCATAAAGTATTTAATCAAATGACCAAAGTAACCACAATTTTTTTTCAGCAATTTTTAATAAGAAATCCTATCAATGGACCCTTGGTCTAGTATTCATGAAGTTTAAAGGTTCTTAATGAGCCCACTAGGAATCAAGTCCCATTGAGTGCAATATTCAGACATCATAAGACATGAGGTCGGGATCGCGCCCACCATCAGATAGATAAAACAAGTTTATAAATGAAATATCCTTCATACAAAACAATGACTGAATTAGAAATTATTTTAAAACCACAATAGGAAACCTCTTTTTAATGTTGGATAGGTTTTGGGTGAAACCAAATACAATATGATCTATTGGCAAATTAAGTTGTTTGATATATATATATATATATATATAAACATCTACTTTAGGACTGACTAATATATAGTTCAATTTAAATGATAAATGTGATGTGTTTAGAATTATGAAAACATTTTTTTGGGACCCTAAAATAATTTTTGTGTATCGTTGTTGACATAAAAATTTAAAAAATTGAATGACACTACAAAAATTTCAATTTCTATGAATATATATATATATATATATATATATATATATATATTTTAAACATCACTATTCCTATTGTTTTTAGCTACTTCTATAATGGTCAATATAAAATTTTAATCATCCATAATACTTTAGTCAAATAACTTCAAAATTTATAAGAAAAAAAGAAGTCAACAACAAATTATCATCATTATACAATATGATCAAAGGCATTTATCTTTGATTACATGAGAACCAATGTTTCAATGTTATTCCTGTATATGACGTTGTTCTTTACATACATATGTGAATTGTTGTCTTTAGGCTTATTTAAACAACACACACTAAGCTTGACTTAGGTCAGATGTGGAGACCACTTAGATATCCATTTCCATTTGATTTTTTCATTTCTGCTCATAATAATCATGAGATAGATTATTAGTATTTTTTTTGCATAAACATGTGCAACGTCTACCTTACGTCGTATGACATTTTATACTTGCTACACATTGAAATTTTTTTTAACTAAGCATTATTGTCTTTTTCTATTTAAAGAAAATTGAAATGTTAGATTAAATATATAATAGAAAAAATAATATTTTTTATATAATGATAAATATTATTTTGTATTTTTTTTATCAGTAAAAAGCCTAAGCCATGGATTTAATTATTTTTAAAAAGTGGTAAAGTTACATTGTCTCCATTCACTACAGGCACTGGTAGGAAAGGACATATAGGAAAACCTCCATTCTAGCCCAGGACCGAGGACAAAAATATAACAGATAATCAAAGTTACAAATATATGGAGGCATACCTCCATTTACAACTAGATACATCTCAGAGATATCCCATATCCTTTCAAATCTTGACTATTACATAGATTTCCTCAGAAATATTTAGCCCTAATATTTCAGTAATGGTTTGTTGGGTAAATCCTTCACTTTTGCTTGTATTCTTTCTGGAGTTTCCTTTTACCTCATCCTGCACAGACATAACTCACATAAAATACTATATCTACATTGTACATTAATTATCTATCCCATATTAAATTTAAGATAAGATAAACTCATGTGATATCCAAGACCTTAACTAAACTATTGTGATCATAATCTTCAAAATGAACTCCAAAGATTTTTAGATACTTTGAAAGAGGAAGGAAAACATCAATAAAATTTCCTAAAAATCTACGTTTATGATTATATATTTTAAAAAAAAAATTTATATATCCCTTGATATATTTCTTTATTGCCTATTTTATATAGAAACCAATATTTAACATTAACGTCATAATCTAATCTAATTGACAAGTTTTCATATGATATTTCCATTTCTTTCTAAATAAGTATATGGAGTACAAAGATATTAGAGATGTAATAATTGAAATAAAAATGTTGGTATGTAATTTCTATCGAATCCTAACCAAACTGTAACTAAAACTTTTCATCATAAATCCCAACATTCTCATAGTGATAAACATCTAAAGAAAGGCTAAAGGAATTGCTATCGCATAAACCCATCAATATAAAAATAATGCGGGGATATCATTTTAAATAGCCCAGATAAGTTTAGATACCCAGATAAAACAATAAGGATAGCTGACACACTAACGGGAAAGATATTATTTGGCCTACTTTTCCTGAGGGTCAGAGGTGCTTTATACACAGATGAAAGAGCATGAGCCTATTCAAGTAGTATTGTCCATGGTTTTATGGGATGGGGGATGTTAGCGTCTTTCCCTGACCTTGTCCAGGAAAAGGCTAATTAACAAGGATCAAACAATCCTCCTACACTTCGAGCTCAAAGGCTAAGGTGGGTGTACCTATTGGATTCACTCTTTCAGCAAATCATGGGATGGATTCCATCCCATCACACTTGATATGACAATCATTTACATCTCTTTAAATAGAAAAGTAAATTGAATTGATTTTATGGTTTGATGATGACAACTGCATAAAGAAGAAAACACCAGTGCCTTGTATATTGGGCAATCGAGTTATATAAGTGTACATTAACAAAAAACCCTCTAAATCAAAAAATGCAGGACCGAAATGAAGTGCCTTAAAAATCATTCTTTTCACTCCAACACCTGGACATAAGATTTATATCCAACCTTGAAACCTTTGAACTTGTCTATAATATTTACTCCTTCCTTGAAAGAAACTATAACACAAATTTACAGTTACCTTATAACTGGTGCACTTAAATGCCTTACAAATTTATGCACAAAGACTCAAGATCAAACACAAAGACATCATACAAATACTGGAAAGGGATTTCATTTTATTTTCATTAAAAACTTCTGATTCAATACATTTACACAACAAAGAACTCAAAACCAGACACACAAAATCAGAAAGCTACCGTGCAACATTAATTTCACCATCCCTATACAACTGAGAAGAAAAGAGATATAGAGAATTGAGAAGCCAGTTTTTGTAAACTGACACCTGTCTATTCCCCCAAAATATCTAAAACTAATTATTCCTTCAACTGAAAAAAATTTGATCTTATCTACACCCAAAAGGATTGCAAAATCCAAATCTTCATCTCAAGACCTTTCCAATGGTATATGATACTTCATACTTAGCCTCTAGGAGCTGCCTGTGATGTTCATTTGAAAATCTGGTCTACATTAAAATCATTTATTTTGCAATGTTCTTCTTGTAATTTTCTATAGTTTGTGCATAAATATTTATGCTTGCACATTAATTTTGCATTTTATTCCTTTTATCTACACAAACATACTAGATTTTGCCACTTGGCACCTCTTGATTGGCTCTGAAAATCCACCTCTACATCTTGACTGTCTCCATTTAACCTTCGTGAGTGCACGACTAGCCTTGATCACTCACCCGCGAGCCATTTTGGTCATCTTAGAAATCCTCTGTGACTGCGTGATGAGCTCATTTTAGGTCCGCAACTGAGCGGCCACATCCTATACGACTGCACGATGAGCTTGGTCACTCACTCGCGAGACATTTTGGTCATCTTGAAAATACAGTGTGACTATGCGATGAGCTCATTTTAGGTCCACGACTAAGTGACTGCATCTTGTGCAACTACGCGATGAGCTCGGTCACTCACCTGTGAGCCATTTTGGTCATCTCAAAAATCTAGGGCGGCTACGCAATGAGCTCATTTTAGGTTTGCGATTGAGCAACTGCATCCTGTGCAACTGCGCAACGAGCTCAGTCACTCACCCGTGAGCCATTTTGGTCATCTCAAAAATCCTCCGTGACTGCATGATGGGCTCACTTCTGGTTCACAACTAAGCGATAAGCTCATTTCTAGTCTGCGACTGAATGATTGCATCCTGTGTGACTGCGCAACAAGCTCATTACTGGTCCACAACTACGTGACAAGCTCACTGCCACCTCACCTAAAAAATTTGTTACCTGGTCGACTGTGTATGCTTCCCAAGGTGCCACCTACCTGTGTGCATGGAGGGACTCCTCTTCATTCTTCAAATTACCTTGTGAGTAGTTTAGCTTATAAACATCTCCAAACTCCACTTTCCCATCAATGTGGGATAATTCTACAAGTATGTTTTAAAGTTATATCTACCCGTGCATACAAAATTCATTTATTCTACCCAAGTCAAGGGCATTCTCCACCATGCTCAAGTGTTTCACTCACCAACAAGCCCTTGGCTCTTACTTCATATTACTTGATGAGCTTTTTAGCATATAAACATTTAAAAACATCTCCCCACCGCCAATGTGGGATAAAAATTCTAGAAGCACTACTGATTTTTTAATTTTTACCTATACTCAGAGGACCATAACTTTTGATTTTCAATCTCGATTTTTTTGAAATTTTTTCTATAGAGTTTACGCATGGTCGTCTCAAACATATTAAAAATTATGCTTGACCCAGTTTGTATTTTTGGAGATACAATTAACAACTTGACTGGTTATGCTCCCACATTTGCAATTAAAACTTGAAACGGTTCAGAGACTTTGTTTACTTTTCACATTTTGTATTTAGTTCACATGCCTATGTTTTTTCTTCCATATTTTCATTTATTTCTTATAGAGCATTCAAACCACTATCTTTTGTTCCAAATTGATTTGCATGACTTCACTTACTGATAGCGTTCTGTTCATGAACTTCTAGGCTTAAGAGGCATCTCATACAAAACTTTGGAAAATCCCACATCAAGTTCACTTTGTGCATCTTCGATACCTTTCGCATCTTCAATAGACCAAAATGTAGCCTATTGTGAAATTTGACCATGAAGTATTGAAATGGCAGCCATTATAAACAACTTTTTATATCTCTGCAATACTGATCTGACAAACAACAACTGGCCTTAAAAACTGATTGAAAGGTCTACTAGAGCTCCCAAATCTAGAAGACATGAAGTCTTTCATGTTTACTAGCATCTTGTAAAATCATATCTCCATGACACCTGCAGAAGTGATATATTTTAAACTCTCAAGTTGGCCATTTTCATAAATTACAAATGCACTTGTCAAAACACATGCAAACTGACTTCAGATTCACTTCTCTAAAGTAGGTCACTTGATAAAAATGGAAAATGTGCAAAAAATGTAGACCTAGGTGAATGCCTCCAAATGGCTACCTCCAATACATATCAAAATTGAAATCTGAGAGCTAGAACCCACTATACTTGCTGAATGAAATGTGTTGAACCCACTCCCCAAGTGGTATTTAATGAAAAACATGAGGTCTCTTTTTGCATGCATTCAAAGTAATCCTTCTCCGCAACCTTTTAGGGAAATTTTTACTTATTAAGTCCAAATTTCTTCAAGATTTAGAGAGTACTAACAGTGGCTCTATTTGGGGACATGTGTCCCATGCGGGCATGCAAAAAATTTAGAATCATTGGTACAACAGACCATTCAAAGAAACAAATCAGATTTTCTCTTCTCTCTTCTCATACTGGTAATCCTTATTGAAACCACACACCACACACAACTAAAAACAAAGCAACTATACAATGTGCACATTATTTACAAATGGCCCACAACCAAAAAAGTGCGATCAACATTTACCTCTGTCAAATGTCTAATTTTCATCGTTCATCAATATGATCATTATGTTGAACTTGTTTCCAAACAATCGACCATTCTCAAACAAATTTGCATATTTCATGCCATTATCATATTCTTTACTGTCATTACACCTATCAGCTTGTGGCATGAAAAACTCATGCATTTTCTGAAAGGATCCATAATCTGAAAAATATTCTTCATATTCAAAGCATGGTGAACATTCATATGCAATATGATATTCTTCATTATCAATCTCCTTAACATGTTTAAATAAAAACTCAATCGGTTGCATTGAAAGCGTAAAACATTCTAACTCAACTTCATGCATACTACACAAGCATTCAAGAGAATCATCAAAAAATACAACTTGTGGCTTTAGATTTGGCTTATCTTGAAAAATATCAGCATGCTAAATTGGAAAAAGGAAAAACTCACTTTCTGTCTGATAGCTGACATGTCCTTGCTGATTCATTTGAACATTTTTAAATGACAATGCATCAACACTTTCATCATCATCCCATGCTTGCAAAAATGAACATACCTTTGGCTAAAGAAAATAACCTTAAGTAGCATCTGAATCCTCTCCCACCTCCACACCAAACATTTCAAACTGAGGTTCAAATAAATCATCAGGTAGTTCATTGTACGCATTCTCATCTTGGCACATATCTCCTTGGTATAAATCACTATTATAGGATATATTATCAACATGATTAAATTCCTTTTGGCAAAGCATTGATTCTTGCTGAAAATTTTCAAAGGTCAGTTCATACAAATCTGACATTGACCCGCTTGCAAAAACTTCATATTCATTTTCATGGCTCTTAGGATCAACAACTTTGCATGACAAGTCATAAGATGAAAGCATACAAATTGAAAAATTAGTATTATCATCATTGTTATCTGACACAAAATAATTCAATATTGTCTTAGACAAATCAGAATCTTCACAATTATATTGTCTATGACATGTCTTCATCTTCTTCAGATGGTTGCACATAAACCATCACTTTATCCTCACAAAAATTAGATCCATTGTGAATCCATGGATCTTCTTCCTCAACTGATTTCTCACATATATCCTCACTATCAACATCAACAAAATCTGATAGGAGTTCATCATTTAAGGCTGTAAAATCATCATTTGATAAAACACTTGTCCCCTCTTTACTTTTTATATTTTGTTCTAAACTACAATTTAAATTGTGGTTATTAAGATCAGCAGGGATAAAGATACTTTGACAGTGATTTTCATTTATCAATCCACACCTATCTACTGTGTTTGATATATTATGACAGTGAATTCCAGCAAATGGAAAACCCCTTGGAATGATTCCATATCTTAAATTATTTTCAATGCCCATTGCTGTTATAAAAGCCTGATGTAAATTTCTGGGTCGCTTGTCTCTTATCAAGTAATTCATCTTTTTACCAAATGCCCCAAAATAAACAACCACACAAAAATCATCATTTAGTCTGAATTCTATTGGGATTTGACCTAATACTTCTACGAATATGAGATTGAAATGAGGGATCAACTCACCATTCTTTATTTCTATCTCCATGAAATCTTTCATCGCTGCAACTGGATTAATATTTTTTCTAAACCAATCCAAAAATGATGATCTTAAATCCTCCCATGAAGAAATAGAACATTCAGGAAAATAGGAAAACCACCATCTTGCATCATCTATCAAAGATTGGATAAACAATTTCATAATGCTATCTGTTGGTTGTATTTCTTGTTTTTGCTGTTGTGCCTTGTTCTTTGCCTTGCTCTCTGCAAATTTTCAGGTTTTCATGCCTATACCTTGCCAAGTTGTCAAAAACCTGATAAACCCTAGCAACCAAATGTTAAACGATGCATGTTTAGAACCCTTGGCCATGTATTATGTTTTATCATTACCTTTTTCAGTCACTTAAGACATGTGCTTTTAAGTCAGGTCGCTTGATCGCATAACCCAGATCGAATATGCCAAAGCCTCTCCTGACTTAGTTTTTCCTTTATGTCGCGTAGTCTCTTGAAGAAACAGAATATTCCATCTATGTCTCGAGACTTGGCGATCTCTCTTTAGTCGGGTTGTTTCTTGAATTCCATGTTATAAAGCTTTAAAAGGAATGGGACCCACCTCAGTCAGCTGATCGCGAGAAGAGTCAACAGGTCAAAGAAATATCTCCCGACTTCGCGATTCACTTCATGTCGCATGATCGCTGGATCAGGACATTCAAACAGTTAAAGCTTTGCTTTAGTCGCGTGGTCTCATGATTAATTGGCAGTTAAGAAATAACATTCTCGACCATGCGACTAACGGTTTCATGTTAAGTGATTTCCTTCAGTCGGGATGTCACCAGATCGGGGCGGTGAATCAGATTCCCAGTGTGCATAAAGAGGACAAAAGAAAAGATGACATCTATCACAGAGCTAGTGGTTGTCACCTGATCACTTGATAAAGGATATGGATCATGCGACAGAGCGACTGAAGGACTGTTCAATGCATCGCTTACTCGCTAATGTTTTCAGATGAAAGGAATACAGCTCGCGACTGTGCGACAAGGAAAAAGGATTGCTGTCGCGCACTCGCCGATCAAAAAAGATAAAGGGAATAGAGCTTGCGAGTATGCGATGATCCAAAAGAAGATAGACGTCGCGTTCTCGCAGTCAATGACAGAATGAAGTTCTCATGCTCGCGAGTGGGCGACTAAGTCAAAAAGAAGCTCTCATCGCTCAGTCGCACATAAAATGAAAGTTGAAATGTTAAGATGGCGAGTGAGCGACTAGACAAAGTTTGCAATGAAAAAGAGAATGTCGCTCAGTCGCCGAGGCTCAAGTGATAAAAGGAAGTCAGCTCGCGACTATGCGATGAGGTAAAAAGGGAGGCGTCGCTTACTCGCAGGAATAAAAAAGATAAAAGGAAAAGTGGCGCGGGTGTGCGACTAACATGAAATAAGGATCAAAGGCAACGCATCACTCAGTCGCAGAAGGTGAAAAGTGCAGTGAAAATGGGTGGAGACTATGCGATGAGAAATAAAAAAGATGTGTCGCTCACTCGCGGGGATTTTTCCAAAGGTGAAAATGTAGAAGTAGTGTAGATAGAACCCGTGAACTGATAGAGCAGAATTTGTCAAAGGGGTTGATGGTGTATTCAATGTGCGTTCATCATGTTCACCATGTCTAGAGCCCAGGTTGTTCAGTTTGCATAGATTCAGGTACTGTAGGTGAGCAGAGTTATGACTGAGATTTCACAAGTACAAGAGCAGATATTGATATAGACAGATTCAATAAAGTATTGTTTCAGGTCTTTACAGTAAAGACTAACCTCAATAGATTCCCACTTGTTGTACATCACCGATGCTAGATGGGATATGCGTAAAGATGCAGGCACTGTGTATTCTTGACTTCAGGTAGCTACCAGAAAGTGAAGTGAAAGCTAGGGAAGTTATGATTACACTCATGAAGGGAAGCCTGTGGCCAGATAGTGATTAAGATTTGATTTCTTTCCAGAAGCCTGATAATATTGACTAAAGAAACAAGCAATGTCTACAGACATTAAAGGGGCATTGATGACAATTCAATGGAAGAATCATATATTTTCGAAGGGAAAATGTGACAGATTATCAAGGATATTTTCAACAGATGAAATCAGATTTGAAAACTTCTTAGTGGGAAAAGGAAAGTGATACTTCAAAAGGAAAATCAGATGTTCTCTCAGACAAGTGGAGTTGAAATATTGACTAAATAATCAGATCTTTTTGAAAAGAGTAAAGAATGAGTAAAATCAGATTTGAGAGAAGGACATGTGTTGATTGCTCAGTGGTTTTAGGGTTTCTCCGTCTTCTATATCTTGTTTTCTTCTCTCAGTTGTAAGGGTTCCTTTTTCTCTGCCGAGAGAAGGTCCCTATTGGTCTTGGGAAATTTTATTGTAAGTTATATTTCTATATCTTTGTATATTTTGAAAAGCTTCTTGTCTGGATATGTTGAAGCAGAATACAGTAATAGAATACAGTGTGGTTTTCCCTCTTTCATAT
>MU226657.1:329607-345890 GCA_018584345.1 Thuja plicata | reverse complement strand
TCTTCCCTCCATTTATGACTCCTGATATTTTAGGAGGAATGCCTTTATAAGGAAGGCCTTAGAGGGAGTTTTGGGTACACACCCACTCTCTACTTTTAGAGATAGGATCATTTTTGTAGGAGTAAGTATTGAGAGGAGGATGGATGAGAAGGAGAAGCTCTTCACAAAACACCTTGCATTTACCATAGCTTGGATTTGAGGTGAGTTTCCTTATTAGCATAGTTAGGAGTAGTTCTTGTTTTCTTTTGTACATAACTTGAGAAATCCATGTTTGAAGTTTATGTTATTGTTTTTAACTTCATGGGTTTTAAATGGAGTTTATGTGTTGAGTCTTGTATTTTATCTTGTAATTGATTGTATATGGGGTTCTTCAAGGCTTATTCACCCTTGGGAGGGTTGGGTAACCTTGATGGGGTGAAAGATAGTGATCTACCCAAGTAGTGCAGAGTCTCCCATGTGTGAAGGGATGTACATGGGTATATGGGTGCCCATGATGCCAATAATTTCCAAGGAATTTGGGGTTCATAAGAAATTGGAAGCCTTGAAGCCAAAACTTGTTTTGTGAAAGAAAGGTAAATTTACTCCAGTTTTCGTTGTAGGGAATGGAGGTGAAGGGTATAAATTTGTTCATGAGTCCATGTGTGGCCATGGAACAAGATTATATATGTGGTACTTAGGAATGTTGAGCCCATGTGTGGCCTATTCCTAGTGTATGTATTTTGTATTATTGGCTTTCTCCTCTTATGGTAGTGCTATTTCACCCCTTAGTTTCAGGTCTTTTGGAGACCTATGTTTATCCTTGGGTAATGGGTAATTTCTTATGTTCCTATTTTCAATTTCATGGTTGTTATGTGTGCATGTATCCCGGTTCAGTTCTGGATCCCCTAGCTCGGGGGTGGCCTTGCAAAGGCCTAGGTTGGGAGGTGAGCCTCCATGGTCAACCTTGATATTTTTGTAGGTTCAGAGAAAGATTCTTAAAATTTAGCCAAAGTTTTGGAGTCTTGGTTGCAATTTCTACCTCAAAGTCTTTTTATGTTCAAAGCTTCTTCCTTGTAAAATTTGAAAGGTTTTGGAAAAGGTAAACTATAGTATTTTTATAATCAGAGTATGTTCATTTATTTTAATAAAATAAGTACTTGGACCTTTATTTGACATGTTGGTTATCCCAAAATGAATTTATAGATGTTTTACTTAATATAGTGGAAAAGGAACCTCAAGAACTATTACTCTGATTGATGTTTTTATTCTATATTGATCTTTCAATTAATTTAATTTGCAAAGGTTTAAAAAATATTTCATTTCCTATAGTTGATATAACATGTTTAAATAAAAGTTTTAAGTTAGATAGGTTAAGGTTTTAATGCCTAGATTTTGGGGCATGACAATTGAGAAGCCAGTTTTTGCAAACCGACAACTGTCTATTCCCCCAAAATATCTAAAACTTCTTCTTTCTTCAATTGCAAAAATTTGATCTGATCTACACCCAAAAGGATTACAAAATCCAAATCTTCATCTCAAGACCTTTCCAACGGTATATGATACTTCATACTTAGCCTCTAGGAGCTACCCATGATGTTCATTTGAAAATTTTGTCTACATTAAAATTATTTATTTTGCAATGTTCTTCTTGTAATTTTCAATAGTTTGTACATAAATATTTATGCTTGCACATTAATTTTGCATTTTATTCCTTTTATCTACACAAAAATACCAGATTTTTCCACTTGGCACCTCTTGATTGGCTCTGAAAATCCACCTCTACATCTTGACTAGCTCCATTTGACCTCCACGAGTGTGTGAATACCCTTGATAGCTCATCCGCGAGCCATTTTGGTCATCTCTGAAATCCTTTGTGAATACACAATGAGCTCATTTTAGGTCCACAACTAAGCAACTTCATCTTGTGTGATTGTGCAATGAGCTCGGTCCTTACCCGCAAGCCATTTTGGTCATCTTGAAAATCCGATGCAACTACGCGATGAGCTCATTTCAAGTCTGTGACTGAGTGACTGCATCCTATGTGACTACATGATGAGCTTGGTTTCTCACCCGCTAGCCATTTTGGTCATCTCAAAAATCTGGTGCGACTACGCGATGAACTCATTTCAAGTCCACCACTGAGCGACTGCATCTTGTGCAACTGCGCGACGAGCTCGATCGCTCACCCGTGAGCCATTTTGATCATCTCAGAAATCCTCCATGACTATGCAACAGGTTCACTTCTAGTCCAACACTGAGTGATGAGCTACTCTACTACTGCGCAACAAGCTCATTTTTGGTCTGCGACTGAGCGACTGTGCGATGAGCTCATTTCTGGTCCATGACTGAGTGACAAGCTCACTGCCACCTCACCTTCAAAATTTGTTACCAGGTCTATTGTGTATGCTTCCCAAGATGTCACCTACCCATGTGCATGGAGGGCATCTTCTTCATTCTTCAAATTACCTTGTGAGCAATTTACCTTATAAACATCTCCAAATTCCAGTTTCCCATCAATGTGGGATCATTCTACAAGTATGTTTTAAAGTTATATCTGCCTGTGCATCCTAAATTTATTTATTCTACCCAAGTCAAGGTAATTCTCCACCATTCTCAAGTTCTGCACTCACCAAGGAGCCATTGGCTCTTACTTCATATTACTTGATGAGCATTTTAACATATAAACATTTAAAAACATCTCCCCACCGCCAATGTGGGATAAAAATTCTAGAAGCACTACTGATTTTTTAATTTTTTTCATTACTCAGAGGACCATAAATTTTGATTTTCCATCTGATTTTTTCTAAAAAAATTTCTTTAGAGTGCACGCATGGTCGTCTCAAACATATTAAAAATTTAGCTTGATCTAGTTTGTATTTTTGGAGATACGATTAAAAATGTGACTTGCTGTGCTCCCACATTTGTAATTAAAACTTGAAATGGTTCAAAGACTTTGTTTACTTTCCACATTTTATATTTAGTTCACATGCCTGTGTTTTTGCTTCCATATTTTCATTTATTTCTTACAGAGCATTCAAACCATTGTCTTCTATTCCAAATTGATTTCCATGACTTCACTTACCAGCAGCGTTCCGTTCATGAACTTCTAGGCTTAAGAGACATCTCATACAAAACTTTGGAAAATCCCACATCAAGTTCACTTTGTGCATCTTCGACACCTTTCCCATCTTCAATTGACAGAAACTTAGCCTATTATGAAATTTGACCATGAAGCATTGAAATGGAAACCATTATAAACAACTTTTTATATCTCTACAATACTAATCTGACTCTAGAAGACATGAAGTCTTTCATGTTTACTAGCATCCTGTAAAATCATATCTCCATGATGCCTTCAGAAGTGATATATTTTAAACTCCCAAGTTGACCATTTTCATAAATTACAAATGCACTTGTCAAAACACATGCAAACTGACTTCAGATTCACTTATCTAAATAGGTCACTTGATGAAACTGGGAAATGTGTAAAAATGTAGACTTAGGTGAATGCCTCCAAATGGTTACCTCCAAAATATATCAAAATTGAAATCTGACAGCTGGAACCCACTATACTTTCTTAATGAAATGTGTTGAACCCACTCCCCAAGTGGTATTTCATGAAAAACATGAGGTCTCTTTTTGCATGCATTCAAAGTAATCCTTTTCCGCAACCTTTTAGAGAAATTTTTACTTATTAACTCCAAATTTGTTGAAGATTTAGAGAGTACTAATAGGGGAGTCCTCAATTTTCCTTTTCTTCCTCCTTGGGCCAACTTTATTTACCCTTTCAACAATTGCTTCTTCATCATCTGAGTCACTAAAATCTGCTCTATCAATGTTACCCACATCATCTTCATGTCAATATTTATAGAACCAATCATCTTCCTCCGGAGCCCTTACATGAAGGTAAAAAATAGAAAATCTAGATTTCTTTTGATGATGGGAGTTCTTGAGATCAACGTTGATAGGTCATCTATAACCAGAATAGGAGAGGAAGGAATAGAACCTGTCTATCATTAATCATTGACATATTGTAAAATTGGGTCCTTGTAATTGTAAAATCTCTGTGAATATTTTGAATAACTAGATCTAGTCCTCCTAAATATTTGCGTTTAAAAATGTGGGCATAGAGCCTCCCAATGTCAGATTTCCTAGGCTCTACCTAAATTTCCATGGCTATGAACATTGCTAGGATATCTAAGTTGACTCGGTATCGATATTCATTAGAAAGGATTTCTAGCCCCAGAATCCAAAAAATAGCCCTAAGTGTTAAAGCATGAGTGTTCAACATAACTGACATTAGTCTATTGATAGTGATTTCCCCCTCAAAAGCTAATTGAGGCTTGGAGCCCTTCATCTTAATGGGGGTGGAAATTTTTGAAGAACAAGGTGAAAGGCCAGGTGGGTAGAATAACGTAGGACACAGTTGAATGCATATATAATTTGTTAAAGGAATGCGGGCCCTATTCTGTCCCTTCGCCGCCAGAATTTTGGGTTGTACTCTGGCATCAGAAAGAGAAGACCATGGGACACTTGTGAGATGGAAGGGAAGGGAAATGACTGGAAAGGGAATTATTGGTGTACAGATACTTCTGCAAATTATTAATACACATGGGAAATATAAGAACAACATTAAGATTAAAGTTATATATTTGTCGAAGTAGATATATATATGATATATATTTTTATATCTAAGTATATAATATATATAAATACCAGGGCAGATATATCAAAAAAATAAATATATAAATATAAATATATATGAAAAAAAATATATCTATATCATTTATAACTATCAATATATATATCTATAACTATATATAGATATACACAAATACATAAATATATATATCGACTTCATGTTTATTTAAACACTTAGATGTATATATTTTGTAGTTTATTATTATTTATTATAATTATTTTTTAATATTTTTTTATGTGAAAATTGTTTCTAAAATTTTTGTAAGTAATTTTCTTAATTCAAAATATTAGAGACAAAATCTATTTTAAGATTAAATAGAATAGGATAGAAAAAGAAACTTTAAAATAATTTATTAAATATAAATTATTAAATTAATGTTATTGTAATTTTTTCACTTTAAAAAATATGTTTATTTTTTTATTAAATAATGCAACAAAACAAGGGCATTGTCCCTTTTCAAACCAACCCGAAGGGAAACTAGCAGCAAAAACCATAACAACAATAAACAAACGTTATCGAAACAATAACATCATCAATAATTATACATAGTCAGTACATTAAACACCTAGAGAGAATAAAAATCAGCTACCCTTGCATCACTCTAAAAAAACAAAAATGTAAAAAGTTGAACCTTTCAAACTAGAAAAACTAAACTATCACTAACAGAGTGCATAATAATCAGAATGATATTATAAACCATACTAAAATAGTTCAAAAAACTACCAAAGTCTAGAATAGTAATTAACATAGCATAGACAAATGTTTCTAACGAAGACCACTTAGGGTCATAGCCAACAAAATAGAAAGCACTAGTCAAGACAAATCCATATAAGCATAAACATAACATAATCGGGCCATGAAGGTCAAGGCTATCTAAAAATATGAAACTAAAGAGAGGGATATTAGTTCTTTCTCCTTTTTTATTTGTTGGTGAGCATCATATTCACCCAATCCTCTGTGAGGAATTTGAATATCTCATTTTGTTCTTCCACTTGCTTGGTATCTTTTCTTCTGTCAAACTAGAGCATACTCAACATAGTAGCAGAGGTGTGCATAAACTCAAAGCAAAGTGGTAAATTTTGTAAATCCTTTCATCCATCTCCGCCAACCGATTTTTGAGATTGTCTACCTCAACCCAAACTGGGTGTTTCTTGCTACAATCACCGTCTAGCAGGGTCTTTCCTTTGTCAACCACCATAGGAATCATTTTTGTTTCTTTAACCTACACATGAGTGGGCTTCCCATAATCTGACTTGATGCTATCTGAGACATGAGATTAACTACTATTAGAATCAAAAAGGGTCTCATACTCGTCACCAATTTTCATAGTGGCCTTGTTTTAACTATCATTTTCTTTATTTGAGTTTGAAGCCTCTTTAAAAGTAATCTCGTTTTAATATTTAACCACCAATTAGATTGATGTACAGGGGTGTCAGGATCCTTAGTGATTTCAAAATTAGAGTCAATAAGGAATTTGGTATTTTTGTAGGCTTTAGCTTGATAAAGAATTTGACATTTTTGCAGGATAATGATTTAGGTGTGGTAGCCCTATTTTTTCTTTTTCCTTGCTTAACCTTATGTGAAATAGGAGAGGTCTCATGTTTGATTTTAGGACCAGGGTTTTTAAGACATTTCTTGCTTCTAAGGCTGAGAGTGTCCATGAGACTAGCACAAGGGGGCTAGGAGAAGCAGGCACCTCTTGAACAATAATTTGGCAGGGAGGGAAAAGGGCCAAGTAGAAGTGATAGAGATGAAACATAAGGCCCTAGCATAAAATGGTGAAGTCTTTGTCATGGTTCTCGGCCTCATTCACATCATTGGAATTACTCTCAATTGAATGCAATAGGTAAAACAAAATGGAAATAGAAATTTGATTTCTAAAGTGGTTTAAAAAAGACAAGTGGTAATATTAATAGACACCAAACCTTCCCTCCAATGTGAGATAATTCATCATGACTAGATAGACATGATCCCCTGGATCGAGCAACTCATCATGATCATAACTACCCATTAGCTTCACGGATTGTTCGCTAGCACAGAAGAACTGGTACATGCTAACAATGCCAGAAACCTTGGTAGTCTTCTTCCACTTGTGACCTTCAGTGGAGAGGATCATGGCCTACACAATCATGTATTCATTGACCTCGAAAGAGATTCCTCCCATATCTAAACCCTTTTGGCCTCCCAAGGACTGATGACTTATTTAGAGAGACTCTCGTCATGTCCATTCATGAACTCCATGAACTGCAAAATTCCACCTTCCTTGTAGATATTCCAAACTATCCCATCAGTTTTTCATTCATCGCACTTACCAGGCTCAATGCGTACATGGTCTCCACCCATAGTGATACAAAATACACTAAGGTAGTTTCAGAGAGAAGGTCTCAAGAAAATTGTAGAGATGTTTTGAGAGAAAAATCCCAAGATATAACTTTTAATGAGAATAATCATGGATAGGTGAGATAAATGGTCATAATGAATGCATTTATTATAATTTGTGCCCTTAGTGTTGCCTAGCTCAAAATTAGTAGCTTCCTTATGTGAGAATCCCTTCAAAAGGTAACTTGTGAAGTAAAATATACTCTCAGGTATGGTACGGGATTTAGTCAAATTCACTTGCTTAGGAAAAATATCACCATTATTGAGGTGGTACAAAAATGTTAATTCCTTCGCATCACCAAATCATAATGGTGTGAATATGAGACACATAGGCAATGTGGAGGATGCCCAAGTGGCCCATTTAAATCATGATAGAGAAAGGTCTCTAATGGGTAAAAAATAAAGAGCCTGCCAAAAATGTCTAACAACACCACAAAGGCCTACACCAAAGTCTAATCTTTAGCTTTATAAACCATCATGATGATACAAAGGGGCATATTTTCTCATGAAAGTGAGAGTCCCAAAGGGGAGAGAAATTTCCTTTCACCAACATTTGATACTAGTGAAAGTCAACCTAGTAGATGCTAAATGGTCAGAAATAATATTGCCTTCTTTGTAGATATGATGAATTAATCAAAGAAATTAAGAAGGGCACAAATATCATCAATTATATCCTGAACAGACCAACCCAGGGAATGGGTCTCTTTGGTAGATTCAATAATAAAATGAGAATCCCCTTCTATCACAAGAGTATGAATGCCAATTGGGAGGGAAATTTTCATCCCCCATAACATGGCCATACCTTCAGCCTAGTTTCTAGTAGAATCCTGCAAATAACCATAAAAAGTAGCAATGAGTGAGCCATTATGATTCCTAATGATCTCTCCACTAGAATCCAACTCATTTCTAGCAGCACCATCTAAATTGAGCTTACACCAAGGAAAGTGAGGAGGTTTCAAGATGGTGTTCACTCGTATTATCTTATTAGAATTATTAAAAAATTTGAAGCCCTCTTGGAGATTTCAAGATTTGGATAACAAGTAATCTTTCTAAGAAGGAGTCTCAAAAGGGGTTCTCCATCTACCGATAGAGATATTGTCCAAAAGGAGTCTGTTCAAGATGACCAACACCTCATCAACACTCTGCTCCTTGTCTCTAAACACCCTTTTATTTATCTCCTTCCAAAGACACAAAAATATATGAGGATTTATTTACTACTACAATTGTTTAAGAAGGGGGTGATGGGAGGGGCTTCTCCAGTCAAGAACAAATTGGTGTAGGTCATTTTTAAAAACCCATTACAAATTAAGTTTTTTAAGCATGTGCGGCCAAACCAGGGAAGTGAACTTGTAGTAGATGAATAAGTGAAGAATTGTTTCAGTCTCTTGTTTGCAAATAAAATATCATTTTGGAAGTTGGAACCCTCTCTTGATAAGATTATGAAAGGTTACAAATTTTCCTTGTAGGGAAGCCCACCAATAAATGAGTTGAGCAATCCACACCCGTTTCTAGCAATTAGGGTCACCATTGAATTTCAACAGCGAAGTGTAAGAAGATATAACCAAGAAAGCACTAGAGGGTTTCATATTCCAAATAAATCTATCCTCCCTGGGGAAAAAAAAGGGATTCTAACCTGCCTCATGAGGAGTTGAAGATTAGAGACCTTGGGAAGGAGGTCAAGTCTATTGTCAAAGAAATGCAAAATATTTTTCCATCCACCCCTCGAGGTGAAATAATCAACAACATTGGCTCTTAAAGAAGGCTTGGAATGCCTCATAAGAGAAGAAAGACTCTATATCTATGAGGGGCTTGTTCCCCAACCATTTATAAACCCATAATCTGATAGGCTTCCCATTGCCAATAAGCCATTTGAGGCCATCCTTTAGCAAAGATCTGTACTTGATAATGTTGTTCCAAATTTTTGAACCTATAGGGAGACCATTCAAGCCAAGGACCTTTTGAAAGCACTCATTATTGAGGCACTTAGCTTGCATTATTCTATAGCAATCATCCTTATCAACAACCATGTTTCATCCCAATTTGGTAATGAGAGCTTTGTTCAGTTTAGTAAGCTTTCTAACTCCCAACCCACCTTGGAACTTAGGGTGACAAACCGTGTCCTAGTTCACAAGTGTCATTCTTCTCTTCTCTTATTATAGTCCAGAAGAATGTCCGCTAAATTATTTCCATTTTTTTTAGGCATGGCTTCAGTGATTTTAAATATGGAAAGAAAATAAACACAAATTCCTTGGAGGCAAGTAGTGAGATGTTGTAGCTTACCCTTCAAACTAGCCAACTTTTTCAGTATCTCTCCAAGATTCCATTCCAAAAGGTGGGGATAACATATTTGATAGTGAGTGGGAGGCCCATATAGGTATCAGGAAGAATGGCACACTGACAACCAAGAATATCTCTGATTTTTAGTTGAAGATCCTCATTTTTATTGAAAAGGTAGATTTTACTTCTCTTTATATAGTTGATGCACTTCCCTAAAGCACATACATAATATTGTAGGAGGTATTTCCAATCCTTGGCCTCCATCACAGAATACCTTCTGAATAAGAATGTGTCATCCACAAGATGCTATAAAACAAAGGGAGGGAGGGAAGAAGCAGATCTAATACCTTGCATGCGGCCATAAGTGTAAAGATTCATGAAATTTATGCAAAGAACCTCTATGAGCATGATAAAAAGATGGGGGGATAAAGGATCACCCTCTTTGAGGCCTTTTCTAGGTTTAAAAAATTCATAGGGTATACCATATACAATGATATAGTAGTAAATAGTATCGAAACAAATCTTATAGTGAACATATTTGTCTTCACACTAAATGAAACATGAATTAACTCTATCACTCTCCTAAAGACAAACAATTCATAACATTTGGTTAAGCATATGGTAATCACTTCCCTCTAAATTTTATGAGGTACAACTCCCTCTCAAAAATATTCAAGGAATTTATGATTAAACTACACACATATGTACTTTCTACCTGAAAACACTTAAGGATCTCTCATATACTCTTTGGTATAGAAGCAATTTTAGAAATCATACACAAGATCAAGGAAAGTTAAAAAAAAAAAAAAAATTCCAACTCCAATGAGTGCTAAGTGTTCCATTCATTCTCATGAGAGATGGGTTCATGTGAACCACTACTCATGAATTATGGGTCAATGAGTTTGACTCAAAAACTACACAGTTGAATCCTGATAGCAATATCACAATTTAATTTTCTATTTTAAAAATAAAATGAATCATTTTGGAAAGATTTATGATCACAAAATAGATGATAAATAACACAGAGTAAACAATGTATTGACTCACAAAGAAATCAATGCACCTCAAGTTTAAACTCAAAGATTTAAAATAGAACTTTGCATTAATATATATGTGAGACCCACCTCAGTAAGTCCTTGTTTCACTGCTTTATTTTGTTATGCTTTTAGTGCTTTCTATACTTTCAGTGATTATGTATTTAGACATACCTTGACTTTTGGAGACTTTTATGTATTTAAGGATCTGTTGAATCCTAATTTATGTATTCAGTACCTAATTATGTAATCAAGGTACACTTGAGATGTGTTATGTTTTGATTCAATTGCAGTTATGATGATGTCTTAATTGGGTTTAAAAATATGAATGTAATATGATGAATTTGGTTTAGGAAACCGATGCTAGGTTGTTTATGTTCTAATACAGATATGGTTTATATGCAGGTATATTACTGATGTCATGTTATATTTTCATATCATGTTGTTTTGGACCTACTGATGTGTGCAATGAGTGTGCAGGGAAAGTTGACCATGGATCTAAACCGGGGACCTAGTATTGGAACCTATGTAAATTTCCGTGCATTCCATGGTCTTATTTTTATAAAGAAACATGGACCTCATTTTTTATGTGGTTATTTCATAAATTTGGTTTGCATCTATGTAATTAGGTTAATAATTGTTAATGTGAATGAGTCATGTCATTTGTTTTAAATTAATGTGCCAAATTTGGCAATTGTTGCAATTTAATGTTGACATAACTAGTAAAGGGAACTAGGGTTAAGTATATGGTTAACTAAGGTTACCTATGTGTAGTACTTAAGCTTACCCCAAGATTAGAAGTTTCTAGATAGTCAACTTGACTTAGAAATCCGTAGGTTAACTTTAGGGGTAGTTTAGGAGGGTCTTTTGGGCTCCCAGGATGTAACCGAGGTCAGTTTTACTTACCCAACTTGGTACCCTTTGGGTTAGGGGTCATTTTATATCATTAATGAGCCTCTAAAATCATTTATTTCTCATCTAAAGTGTCCCTTTCAGACTTGAGTAAATTTTGAAGAGGAGTGTAAACTTTGTTAACCTCTCTCTTCATCCAAGTTTCATTTGACTCCACCCATAGATAGTTTAGGCAAGTGGGTAGTTAAGGGTTTGTTAGGGTCACCTCACCTTTGGGTTAAGCCTTGATCTTGTAGGAGGTTTTTCTATTTAGGGAAGGATTTAGGATGAGTCGAGTGTTCATCCACTCTCTACCCTTAGAGATAGATTTAGATTTGAGAAGCCTTTGGAGAAGGAGCATATGAAGGATAACTCACCACCATTTTCTCAACTTATCTTAGCTTGGATAAAGGTTGGTCTTCTTTAAAGTAGATTTCATCATTTCTTGATGTTCTTGAGCTTGAAACTCCATTACTGGAGTCCTATCTAATTTTGAGTTATTTTCAAGTTGAATTTTTGGAGTTTTATTTTGTTGTATTTTATTTGTAAGTTATTTTTGAATGGGGTTCTCAAGGCACACTCACCCTTGGGAGGGTAGAGTAACCTTGAAGGGGTGTGGAAATGACTCTATTTTAGTGTAGAGTCTCTCATGTGTGAAGAGAAAGACATGGGGTTTCACGATACCCGTGATGCCAAGTATGACATGAGGGCTTTTGGGGGGCATAAGGAGGTGTATTTCATGACTGCATCTTGTGAAGATGGTCATTCCAAGTCTATATGTGGCTTGTGGTTTCTGTATAAAATACTTGGCTTTCTTCTACTATGAGGTCTACCAATACCCCTATTTTCAGGAAGGCCTCTTGGAGACCTTCCTCCTATACTACCATGTGTCGGGAAGCTTTGAATGTGGGTTTGTATATATGTTGGTTCTATATGCGTCATGTGAGCTCTTGTTTGTATCCCATTTATTTATTGATCCCCAAGCTTGTGGGTGGCCTTGAAAATGCCTAGGTTGGGAGGTGAGCCTCCATGGTCAACCTCATCTTATCACAAGTTTCTGTTGGAAGCACGAACTTGCAAGTTATCTTTGAGAGAAACATGGAAACAACTGAATTTTATGGTATTGTAACCTTGTATTATTTTTGTTAGGTTTCATTTCTTTGCAATATGAAGCTTTCAATGGAAAATGTAATCCTTCTTTATTTATTAAAGTGAACGAAAATTTGGAAATTATATCATGTAATATTTGTTAAATTTCTTGTAAGTCTTGACGACTATTGTAGCATAATATAGTTTTTATACTACTTGAATAATTATTCTCCTTATAGCAAGATGACATTGGTTGCTTTTTAAAAAAAAAAATTCTTGTAAAGAAATAAATCTCAAACCTTTTTAATCTTGTTTTTTTATTTAAAAAATATTTTGGATCACATACTTGAACAAATACAATTTCAAGGTTTAGAGATTTACCTATATAAATCTTTTGAATCCTACTTGTGAATATGGTAAAATAAATATATTCTTTATTGCAAATATATGGAAGCTTAAGTGAATAATATCAGTTGGTGTTCTTGAGTAAAAATATTATTCTTTCCTCCTTTAGATGAATTCTGGAAAATTATTTTAAAAAAATAAAATGCTTAAATTTTAAAGTTTCTTCCACCAATGTTTAGAGAAGAAATTGTAGAAACTAAATGTGCAATAAAATTTTAAAAATAAATTGTCTTTATGCCCACTGTTTTGACACAGTCATTTTTTTTTCACCAGTCAATAATTATCTATTTAAATGTTGAGTTTATTTTATGCAATTTATATGTCAAAAATTTATAGATTAATGCTTAAATAAACAAAATTATGTTTAGGTTGTTTTTTAATGAAAATAAATTTTATCTGAGAGAACAAAAAAAAAAGACAGAGCGCAAGAGAATTCCTTAAAAAAATAAAAACATATTTTGAAGAAAAACTTGGGGATTGGGGGTGTTGGCAAGCTGACTCTTAGGGAGTATATGACTTATTTTTTGTTGTCATTATGGAAACAAAGTCATATGAATTTTTGACAACAAACTTAGTCGTGGAAATTGACTAAGTATAGAAGACAATAAAAAATAGAGATACACAGATAATCAAAACACCAGCGCACGTGCGTACGACCTATTTAGACTAAGTGCCTTCAGAAAAAATCTCTATGATATTTTGTTATGCTTACCCTATACACACATGGTACGGAATGTCAGTACGGATAAGTTACAAAAAGAACAAGTACACTAGCAGTTCAGAATACAGAGTATGGAGCCGATTTCAGGTTTTTTGATTAGCGTGTAATCTTTTGTTGTGTAAAGGCTAAGCGCTTATTGTAATAAGTTTATAATCAAGTATTAAACATTATTGTAAACATGTTTATAGTCACGTTTATTTAGGAATAAACACATATATATATATATGTAATGAAAATATATATTTGAAGTGTTGAAGAAAGATGCAGAGTAGAGATAGAGAAGAGTAGTATAAATATGTTAGTATGAGATAGAGACCTTAAAGAAGATAAGAGCATAAGCGCATAACCAGAACTGATCAGACATCTGTGTCATATACAGCAGTTCACCTTTGGATATAGTGCATATCTATTCTCGGAAGGTTGTAGCCTTCCTTCTCATTGAGAAGTGAGCTCTTGGACTGTGAGTCCTCACCCCTAATAGGGTTGTTTGTAAAATAATCCTAATAGGGTCAGGCCTTTGACCAGGTCATTGCACTTGCATTGTAAAGACTGCTCCTAACATGGTAAAGGAACTTTAACAGGTTCATTATACGAGTACAATATGTTTGGGTACTAATTCCCACCAGGTTTTTCCTCTAATCAAGGTTTCCCCGTAATCATATCATGTGTTATGTGTTCTTTTGTTAATCTTCAAGTGATTTAGAATTTATTTATGTTCAAGTTGCTAAAATAGAATAATTAGTTAAACATTGATTCAACCCCCCTCTTAGTGTTTCCAACAATTGGTATCAGAGCTCTAGTCCTCTGAGAGTAAGTTTACCCACTTGAGGAGATCATGGATTCAACAGAAGAAAAACATCTGAAAAAGAATCTTGAAGCAGCCCTTGAAGATCTAGATAGATCTGAGAAAGAAAATGAGGAACTTAAACTAAAAGTTGATGGCTCACAAATGCTTATAAAAAAGTTAAGAAAAGAATTGAAAGATTGCTCTACAAATGATTTGGGTAAAATGGTCAAGAAAACAAATGAAGAAAATTTATCTTTAAAGGATAAGATAGAAGAACTGAATGATCAGTTAACTGATAGCATAACAGCTATTGAAGAGAAGAAAAAATAAAATAAACTGTTAGATGAAGAACTCATGCAAGCCAATATGAAAATCTTGGAGTTGGAAAACATCAAGAATAAAATTGAATCTGAACTATTAGGAGCAAAAGACAAGATTGATAAACTACACACAAGTTCTTATTTAATTCAATCACAACTTTATTCACAAAAGCTAAAAGGTGATACCACTAGTATGGGATACAGTATAGCTCAAATTGAGATTAATTCATTACAAAAAATAAAGAAAGCTCAAACAGAATCTATAGAAGAAAAGAAAACTGAGAATCACGAAGAGACTAAAGAAGAATCACCAAAAGATAAGCATAAGGTAGTCAACCATACTTTATATTCCTGTAACAAACATGGACACTTGGAAAGAGATTGTAAGGATGTAAGACCCTTCAATGGTTAATGTTATTCCTGTAATAAGTTTGGTCATAGGTCTATTCATTGTAGTACAAATCATAGAAATCAGTCACAACTGAACCAAAGGAATCAAACTCAATACAATCAGATAAATCAAACTCAAAGAAACTTGCAGAACATTACATGTCAGATATGTAATTACAATGGAAACACAGCCAAGTAGTGCAGCATGATGAAAAACAACATCATACCTCCTATCATTTGTCACTCATGTGGAAAATCTGGATACATCTCAAGGTTTTGTAGGTCAAGAACACAAGGACAAGAGAGTTCTAAAAAGTCATTGTTTGAAGAATCAGGAGAAGTTAAAGATAACTCAGATAAAATATGAGTTGAAGTAAAGAAGGATAATGAAGAGAAAAAGGTAGTAGATGCATCCTTAGTGGATGCACCTTCTACTTCTAGATAGTTGACCCTGATGGTCTTAGGGGGATCTATTCTAGCTCTGAACTCCTACGTGGCCAGTATACTCACCTCTGAGTATGTGCCTTTGGATTCATGTCAGTGATAATAAAATAATGCAGTATACATTCATGCATTGTCTATACTTCATTCTGAATAAAGTTTGAAAGTCTCAGTTGTACACACAAAATAGTGCACTTCTATGAATCCTCACATGTAGGAAAACTCAAGAATGAGCCCTCACAAATCGATCCATAGCTCTCTATGTATGGAGTTGCAGGCTTTGTAAAATTGCTCTCAGCTAGAGCTATGAACTCATGACCTTGCCAATAAACCACACAATGAGAGATTCACAATGAAGACAAGGGCGAGAATGCCAATATCTCCAATGAATCAAGTGTATGAAATGCAATGCAAGCTAGATGATAATGCAAACTAGTCTATGAAAATGAAAGTACAATGCAACTAATCTATGAAAGGAAATCTAAACTATGAAATGAAGCTATGAAATGCTATTGCAATGCAACTATAAAAGAAAATATGAAAGCTATGTGAAATGCAACAAAGATCTTCAAAGCTTGGATGTAGAATGTCTTCAAAAAGCTCCAAATGACCTAGAAAACTTGCAGCATAACAATACTATGAAAACCTAAGATATGAAAATGAAGGAGAGAGCTCTCCTTTTATAAGAAGTGAGATAAAAATGGACCGTTGAGATTAAGAGGCAAAAATCTTAATCAAGGCTGGAGATTAAGAGGCAAAAACCCACCACTTAGAAAGATGTGAAAAAGGGATTTTTATTTACTTTTTAATTTAATTCATTTCCTTTTTCATTTAATTTATTTCCTTTTTTCAACAAATAAAGTGCTTT
>MU226657.1:296245-318360 GCA_018584345.1 Thuja plicata | reverse complement strand
TATATATATATATATATATATATATATATATATTTTAAACTTGACTAATTGTTAAATTATTTTATCTTTTAAAAAAATGGATATTAGAGTCCTTTATTAAATGTTTGTTTTAATTTGTTCTATTGATTAGTAGATTATATTTAAGTTTTTAAAATAATAATTTTAAAATTAGTTTAAGATAAGATTATATTTTATGATTAGATTAGATTAGATTTGCTTTTGCATTATAGATTTCTTTTTAATAATTTTATAAGTTAGATTTAATTAGATTTATAGTTACATTTTATTTTAGAGATTATATGGTTAGTTCTTTTTTATTTTAAAAGAGTAAACTAATAATTGTTTAAATTTTTGATGTGTTAGTTTCTTTTGATAGGCTTTTTTATTTTAAAATAGGAAATATTATTATTTCTATAGATAAGTTTCATCTTTGTTAGTTTAGATTTTATAAATAGATTTGATTTTAAACTTAAACTAGATTTCCTAAATTAGATTCTTTTTATATGAGAATAAAATATTAAATAAGATTGGATTTAGCTTTTAAATTAGATTTGAATAAATTATTAATTAGATTTGATTTAATTAGTTTTTAATGTTAGATTAGAATATTTTTATTTTGAATATAATTTATTCCTAAATAAATTAGACAGATAGTTAGTAATTTATTTAAAGTTAAGGTTATTTAATTGAGGTAATAAACATTTGTTAAAATAGTTTAATTTTTTTTTTTTTTAAAGTTAGACTTTCAACTAAAAAGAGTGATTTATTAATAAGTTTTAAATAATTTGTTTAACTATCTGTTTAAATTTAAAACAAACTGTTAGACGTTATTCATTGGTCAGTGGGTATAGACTACCCCTTTTCTTCACGTTGACTTTTTTTAAAGGTATTATCATTAACTTTGACCAAATTCATACACGGTCTACTTTTGGTCAATCATGGTCAAACTTTGACTGATTGTTTCAATTTTTGTGCTAGGTGTTCTTTGCACCCCTTGGAACTGAAGATTTTAGTTTTGTACCTTTCAAAGACGGTTGACTTTTTGGTCAACTCTAGTTGACTTTGGGGTCAACTATCTTGTTTTCAGTGTGTGAGCCTTCATAAGGGCTTAGCAGGCCCTAGAGACTTCCTTTCACATTATTCAGGGTATAGTTGACTTTTGGTCAACTATCTCAATTTGCCTGTGGATCGAAGTGTGTAGCTTAGGGATCTGCATAGGATAGTTTTGTAAGCTATCCTACCTCGTATGACCTTTATGGTTACTATTTTTTCTTCTGCACCATTTTGTGTGCAAGTGTTACCCCCTTGTGGTAGTTAGCCTTCCTTTAGCGTGTATTAAAAAAAAATTGTTGGTGTGTTTTTACCCAACTTTTGGGCATGACAATATATGAATTGTGAATTTCAAAGCCGAAATGGATATTCAGATCACAACTTCTTTCCTTAGTTCTAAAAGAGAAACTATAATTTATCAGAACTGAAAGCTAAAATCTAACTCTATAAATTCTAACCCCTAAAAATTCTTATGCTCTAGCATAAACAGTTTCACAACCTGGGAGGCCTCCCTGAAAAATCAGCCTCTCACGTTGCCGACAAAGAAACAATTATGAACTAGTGATAAAACAAAACAATAGTCTTAGGATAGTTGTCCCTTATCAAAGAAACTAAATAATAAATAACTACCTTTCTTCCTCTGATTTCTTATTATCCGATGTGGTGTCCTTGACTAATTTACAGCTCCTGAAAGCACTCACCAGTTCTTGCGTTGGGTGAGAGTGCAAGATTTTCAATCCTACCAACTTCATTGGGCATGCATATTTTTCCCATTCAATCTCCTTAATTCTATCTGCTTGTTTAGGTATTTTCCCTCTTTTCAGGTACAACATTGACTCCATGTTTGCTATTATGGAGCCGTGGGGTTTTCAATTTCTTTGATGGCATACATGGAAGCTTCATAACTTTTTATCATGGTGTCTAGGTCTAGGTTCCCCTCTTTGAATTGAATAATTCCATAAGGATTTGCCACTTTTATATCGTTCAACACATCCTCGTGCATTTATATTATCTCTTTCCCTATGGCCTGTACATTTAGGTTTGTGGATTTTAATAACAAACCTTTCCATCCCATATTCTTCTTTAACATTAATAACATAGAGGGGTCCAGTGACTTCATTATATTTTGTGATAAGAACTTCATTACCCCATATTATTCCACTTTGTGCACCTGAAACACAATAGCCATACATTTGGCCTCATCTAATGCCCATCCTAGGATCATATTTTTGATCTCGTAGAGAAGTGCTTCTCCTTCTATTTAGGTGACAAAAAACTTCGATATTACTTCCTTCTTTCACGATACCATTGATCGAGTTATTCATTGCTTCCGCCAAGGCCCTCCCCTGTTGCATCTATTTTAATAACTACCCGTTCTTTCAAGAATTGGGATCCAACCATTGAGGATCCTCAACCAAAGGTAATTCCCCCAAATTTCTAAGAGAATTGATGAATTTGACATTGGTTATACAAGTTTTTTGAGTTCTCTCTTTTCCTGACTATACTTTTGAGACTGACCCAACATATTATCGGCTGAGAATCTAAACAGGTGGTCTCTTGTGTCATGGTTCAAGACTCCCAATTTAATCTTATTAACCTCAAAAAAAGGCATTAGAGGGGTTGGGTGATAACTGGGCTGAGATAAGAATTTTATTAGATCTTTTTTATTGTGTTCCTTTTTCTCTTCTCTGCCTCCTCTCCTCTAACCAGTTGTCTGTGTATCTTAAGATGGACCTTTCCCTCAAATTTATGTTATCCTCATCTTCTCTTGTCCAATCAATCTAGGGTAGAACTAACCTCTTTGAACTTTCATAACTAGGTTCGATGATGTCAGAGCCATCTTAATTTAAGCCTTCAATATTGAGTTTCAACTACAAAGCTTTTATTTGAGATATTAGTAGTCTTGAGTGATCCCTCCTTTCTATCTCCTTTTCATTGTTGAAATCTTCCCATAAATCTTCAATGTGAGGAGCTGACTCCATCTGACTTTCCAAGCCCAGGATTTGTCCTGCAAAACCCTTACTATCAAAGCCCCTTCTTTCCTTCTAAAATTTCATATTAAAACTCAATAGGTCACTCCCAACCACTAAGGTGTCAATCATGCTCTTACAAGCCAAAGCTCCAAGTTTAATAAGAAACATAGAATCTCATTTCTCTTCAAGGAGATTATTTTTAATCACTGTGAATAGCTGCCTATATATTTCTTCCAAAATGAAGCAATTGAAGGCATGCCTTGGCAACTTGAGAGGTTCCTTGTCAAATCTTCCTATTCTTACATATGTGAACCTTGGGAATTGAATGTAAAAGTTGTAATAATTTTGAACCAATTTATGTGCATCTGGTGAGATCCTCTTCTCCGGGGTTCAAGCCAAGTCATAGCATTATTTTCCCAAAAGTACATCATGAACCCTACAAAAATCCACTGGTACTCTATCTCTTCACAATAAGGGGAAGTACTCATGGATGTTTATATCTACACTCCATGGTTCATGAGGAATTTTGGCAAGCTCTGGGGTGCATGTTAAGAAGTACATTAAATACAAGGACATATAAAACTTTCTCCTGCTCATTTGTGTTTTTTTGCATTGATCCCTCTTTGAAGTAACGATCAGCTCAGCCTAATTATGATACAATTTTCCATCTAGAATGATCTCTATGTAGTTATACAGCCAATGTTCAAAAAAGAGTACTTGAGTTGACCCCTATACTCTCTGCAATACAACTACCAGGTCATGAATATATGGTGTTGTATGGTCCTTTTTAAAAAACTTGGGTAGTATAGAACCTCCTTTATAAAATACTTTGGTCCACCTTCGGGCAATATTTTTGCAGTTATTTTTAGATTGCTCATGAAATTGGGTGAAAGATTGGGTTGGGATGAAACTAGAGAAGGATTCCTTTGGCAGCTTGAAAACTAACAAAATTGTCTCCCTTCTTATGGATAGAATATTTTGGCCATCATTTTTCAATATACACTTAGACCCCACATCATAAAAATTTATACATTGATGTATCAACTTAGGGTTTATCATAGCTAGAGGAAAGGAAGAAGCTTAAAAAATCCCACTTGACATAATTTCTAGGGTATGTTCTTTCTCCACATGATCTTTAAAAATATCAACCATTTTATCTACCTCAACTCCCATTAAGTCAATGTCTGAAATCACTGGACCTCGACATTATAAACTAGTTGTATTACCAAATAAATGATGACACATAACTGATTGAATGTTTGAAGATGTTAAGTTGATCACCAAAATGTAGAAAGATAATGCAAGACATTAAATCAATTAATGGATTGTGTTGTCATTGATGTCCACTTGATATAATTGTGAGCTATGAAAATTAGGTGTAAAGGAGCATAATAATAAATCAAAACACTCAACAACTAATAATCTAAGCTACATACATGTTAAGACATAAAATGAAAACTTGAAATAAGCTAAATGAAAAAACTACAAACCTCCTACAATCTCATTCAAAATCCATTTTGTTCATTGGATTTGTCCATTTGTTGTAGATGTGTGCTCATGGATATGCTTCAAGCTGTGATCTCAAACTGTCATTATAACTCTTCTCTAAAAGATGGATTTATGATTTTCTCTCAAAATAGGATTACAACTCTACATGGAAGGTGGATTGAAAATATGAAGGAAAAAGGTTCCTTATATAGGCAATGGGTAGGAAACCCAAGGGCTCAGATGCAAAGTTGAAGAGAGGTATAGATGCCACTAGAAGAGAGCACATGGATTGTGCTTCTTCAAGTGTATCAAATTGTGATACTTGTCACAAGAGGAATGGGTTGGAAGTGGGGAGGAATGTGACCCTTTAGGGAAATGGGACAAGGGGATGAGGGAAGACTTTAGGGGATAAGGCCTCTTAAAGAGGGTGTAAGAGCCTTAATGAGGATGTAAGAGGCATGTATGAAGATGTAAGAGCCTTAAATGCATATGGATAGGCTTGGCTTGAGATTGTTGACTTTGACTTTGGGGGTTGAGTTCCTAATCAAGGATTAGAAATGTGACATGGTTAGGGATAGAATTAGGATTAGGGTTAGGAGATAAGAAGGGTGATTAGGGGGATAAAGAAGGGTTAGCATGTGTGAAAGGGTTGGGTTGAGTTCAGACTCAAGTTTAGGTATTTGAGAGGGGTTAGGTTAGGGGTTAAAGGGAATATTAATGAATGAATTGTGTAAATAACATATTCATTGAATAATAGGGGAACATGATTTTAGTAAATTATTAAGTTATTGGTTTCTTTTGATAATTAATCAGGACTATAGCCAATTAATTAAATTAATTAGGGGTAGGGGATGACATAGGTCAATTAGGTAATGCTTAATTACTTAGCTGATATGTCCTAGAAGGCAATAAATATGATTGATTAAGGTAATTAGATTTAGCTGTCTTCATTTTGCCCCTCTTCGACATAGTGTTAGAATAACACTATTTCAAAGATGTCTAAAACAATAGATGATGTGAAGAAGTGGACGTAGGGAATGAAGTTTCCCCAAAGTGATAATTAGGATAGAATTAGAATAGAATGACTAGGATGATGACCCCTTGAGAGGGCGATAGGGAGAAAAGGCAAAGCCTCGGCGACATCTCAAAAAGGGATGGCCAGGAGAGACATGATAGAAGAAAAAGGAAGGGGGGATAGAAGAATGAGGGATGGGATAGTCAAGTTTGCATCGAAGATGAAGGGTTAGGTTTGAGATGAGATTTGATTGGACTAAAAGGGATGTATTTACAAGGGATAGGATGGTGGGAAGGGTTTTTCTTAAAGCTTGAGCAAGGGGTATTCTAGGATAGAATACTGCCATGTAGTTGAGCACTTATTTTGATATAGAAACACTAGAGACCATGCCAAGGTTACTAGGAACATGAGGCCTTGTCACTGATGTTGCAGAGGAATGACACAAAAGACACATAGGGGTTTCCCTAGCATCACACATGAGTCCTAGTAAAAACCATGGTGTAAATGATGCTGGAAAAGCCCACAAGAAAATAACATTTCCCAAGTGCAGCATGCAAACCCAAACAAATTACATACATGCAAGGGTCATATCTGACTGAATCATAAGAAGAAATGACAAAGATCAATTTTTGTATCCCAGGTGCACCCATTCGCAACATACCATGATATAAAGAATCGTGGAAACTTTGAGGAGGAGAACAACCAAGAGAATCAGGAATGATATCCAAGAACCAAAATCAAAATTCAAGATCAAAATTCAACAACAAGACACATTTTTCCAGAGAGATCAACAATATGGGATGATGATTGGATTGAGATTAGGTCAAGAGGAAGGATACATCCTACAAGAACCTAGTGATGATGATGATTTAGATTTAGGTCAATGAGAGGAAGGGTCTATCCTCAAGGACCCATTTCCAAAAATATGATTGGATTTAGGTGAACAAGAGGAAGGATACATCCTCAAGGACCCATTTCCATGGAGATGTCAAGTGTGTATCTGATTGGCCAAAAGATGTGATGATGATCAAGTTACTAAAACATGATTTTGTCATAGGGAACTTGCTGAAGCACAGGATTCGAAATATGAAACTGGATTACTTTCTACAAGGAGACCGACCAAGGATACGAAATATGTACAAGCAGGTCTGGGCTCAAGACTAGACTGACATATAAAATATTTTTACAAGACCAATCTCAAGGATAATGGATGAGATGAGGTTGATAGGCATGATGTTGCCCCTATTGAGCCAAAAGGCCAAGATAGAGGAATTTTGGATGGGGTGGTCTAGATGTGGGAACGATGTAATCCCAAAGAAAACACAAGGATTGGGAAGGATGCATCCCAATGATGATGATTAGATTGTGATAAAATATTGCAGCAAGGATAAGGGTGTGCTTGGATGGGATGATTTCTACTAAACTTTGGATAGCTGGAGGATGTGGATAGGGTTGGATGGCATTGGGTGCAAGGGGATAGCCTAGAGATAGATACTAATGACAAGAGAAGAAACAAGTGATGGGATATATATAAAAGAAGGAATTGGAAGATGGAGGAGACATTGGGGAATTTGGAGATGGAAGAACTAGATTAAAGGAGTTTAGTAGAGGAATAGATGGATACCTGAAGGATTATGGATAGGAGAGGAGGATTTTGAAAGGATAGGTTGATACGAGAATATCTTCAAGGACTACATCACCAAGGAACAAAATGCCCCCACTTAGGATAGGTCATTCATGTGATGAAGCATTAGAAGGGGGTGCGATAGGATGGAAGAGAGGATAACAAGAGAATGAAGGAGGTGAATGAAAGATAGGATGAATGGTGATTAAGGGAGGAAGATAGTGCAGAAGGATAGATGAAAGGAAGTATGGGTGGATAAAAGGATAGGTGGATAAAAATGGGAGATGACAGATGAATGTTAAGAGATGTCCAAAAGTATGTAGATATGGTGCCCTATATATTCCTCATCAAGATCCAGAGGAGGATGGAGGAAGTGAAAAGGGCAAGACAGGATATGGATGGTAGATGAATGGTGTCCAGAAGGAACTTGCCCCCAAGCATGAAGAGCAACTGGATGGAGGAACTACACATGACACCTATTTACCAGGTTTTCATCATGGTATCTATCTAAGGTGCTTGTTTTCCAAGTTTTCACTAGTGGATGAATTGTTTTCTCTTTATTTTTCTTTTGCTTCTTTTTTTATGTTTTTCTTTTTTGCTTTGCTTTTCTGCTTTTTCTTTGTGTTGCTTCTTTTGGTGTTGATCACAATATGTTGGTACAACTTTATTTGGGATGAGTGACTTATGCAAATGCAGGGATAAGATGGTTATGTGGGGGGATATAGGTGGGATAAGGGATATGATAGTTGGAATTATTTGGATAAAATGATGGAGAGTGAGTGGGATAGGGGGATGTTGTCAGGATCAACATTGGCACATGTTTCAAGGGATGTGGGAAGAGTGAATGTGAAGCGGATGGTACTTATGGATATGATGGAGGAAACAAGATGGTAGGAAGTTGTGGGACATAAGGACCCAAAATAGGTGTTGAAGATGGAGGATAGGAATGCTCAACTAGAGGTTTAGTAACCTTGGATGCCACAATGGATTTTTCTTGTAGATGCAGGTCATCTTTTTTCTTTGGGATCCACATAGTTTTTTCTTTTTCTTTGGTGGGCCTTTGAAATGTAGTGCATGCTTTGATTGGATTTTCCTTTTCTTGAACATGTCGTTTAGAGGGGACATGACAATATTTAACTTTTTGTGGATATTTTTCTTTATGCATTGGTGATGTGGCATCCAAATTACAGTGAGTAGCATTGGAAGAGATATGAGAATTTTCATGAGATGGAGGAAATATGGATGGAGTGATAGAGGTAGAATGGTGGATGGGGCTCATGGGTATGTGCCTTTGTTGATCTTGATGGGGAATGTAAGTGGTGGGATTTTTTATATGGGATTGATGTATGAAGGAAGGAGTGGGATAATATGTGGGATGCAATTTTGGGACATAGGAGCCCAAAATGGATTGAGAGGATGATGGAGGAATATGGTAGGTTGTCTTGGGTTGCAAGGATGGAGGAGGCGGGATGGTATTATATGATATAGAAGGATGATATGAAGATGCAATGGAGGGTTTGAAAGCACTCTTGAACTTTGATTTAGTTGTACCAAAAATTTTGGATGAAGGACCTCTAGGTGCATAACCAATACCACAAAATAGTGGATGTCTTTTAACAGAGATGGGATCTAGTATACCTTTCTCATTTAGGCCTAAGCCTTTCCCTTGATAATTCCATTTTTTAAGAATTTGATCCATGATAGGTTACTTCTTTCTTAGGGAACAAGATGCGAGTCCATTATCAAGAGGAGTGTAAATGGTGGACATGAAATTTATTTCTGCTACTTTTAGTGGACCACCATAGATGAATGTAAGTGGACCAAGGGGATAGAGTAATGGTTGTGGGATAGGTGGAATTGGAGGTGATAAAGGATCATTGAGTGGAGGAGATGGGATGCTTGGATCTTGACTTAGATGGGCTGATGGATTTTGAGATGGAAGAGGTAGAGTGGGAGGATCTTGATTTGAAGGAGTGGATGAAATAGGAAGTTGGGTAGATGGGATGCTTGGATCTTGACTCAGATAGGATAATAGATCGAGAGTTGGAGTAGATGGAAGGATAGGATGTTGAGATGGAGGATAGGATCTTCATCACCTTGCACATTATCTTGACCATCAGTATTTGTAGCCTGATGCTCGGGATTAATGAGTAAGAATATTACTTGCTTATGCTGCATTCAAAGGATTCAAAGTATATCAAATGGATGTCAAATCAGAATTCCTAAATGGAATACTTGAAGATGAAGTATACATTGAGCAACCAGAATGGTTTGTCAATCCAGACAAGATAAACATGGTATGTAGACTTCACAAAGCCTTGTATGGATTGAAACAAGCTCCAAGAGCCTAGTAAGAACGACTTCATTCCTATCTAGTAAGTATTGGATTTGTAAGGACTAGTGAAAATAGTAATGTTTATTTAAAGGAAGATACTAATGCTAACACTTTGATTGCTGAAATATTTATTGGTGACATCATATTTGGAGGCAATGATATGCTATGAAAATCATTTCCAAATGAAATGAGAAAAGAGTTTGAGATGTTTATGTTTGGAGATATCAAGTTCTTTCTTGGTCTCCAGATCATGCAAAAAGGAGAAGGTATTTTCATTACAGAGTCCAAGTACATCAAAGAGGTCCTGAAAATATTCAAGATGGAAGAATGCAAACCAGTTGGAACACCGATGGCTACTGGATGTAAGTTGACAAAAGAGGACAAGACAACAAAGGTAAATCAGACTTTGTACAGATCAATGATTGGAAAACTCATGTATTCTATACACACTAGACCAGATATTGCACATGTAGTAGGAATTATTGCTAGATTAATGCTAACTCCAGAGAATCACATATGACTATTGTGAAAAGAATTCTAAGATATCTAAAGAATAAAGAGGAATTTGGATAATTGTATAGAAGAGAAGACAAATTTGAACTTAAGGTGTTTACCGACGTTGATTGAGCTGGAAATATTGATGACCAAAAGAGCACAACTGGAGGAGAATTATTTATGGGTGACAGACTTGTCACATGGATTAGCAAGAAGCAAGGATGCATCTCTCAGTCTACTATAGAAGTAGAATATGTTGCTACTGCTGCAAATTGCTCAAATATTGCATGGATCAAATAGTTGCTGGAAGGTATGCACATGAAGATCTTAGAACCAATGATTATCTATTGTGATAACACCAATGCAATAAAAATTTCCAAGAATCCATTCATGCATGCTAAGACTAAACACGTTGCCATCAAGTATCATTATTTGCGAGAACAAGTTCAAGAAAAAGAGGTGATACTTGAGTATGTGCAATCAAAAGAACAATTGGCTAATATCTTCACCAAGCCACTACCCAAGGATACATTTGAGTACTTAAGAAAGAGGCTAGGGGTCAAACCATTGTCTACCAGTCAGTAAAATGACTGGAGGCTACATCAGCCTATATATTATCAGAATATCAATCATGTTGATGCAAGAAAAGAGATGAAATTCAAAAGATACATCCATATACAGACAAATATATATATCAAAACCGAGCACCAGAGCATATTGTTGTATTATTGATGGATAAGGGAAATTCAAGGAATATATTATGGATAGGAGAAAAATGATTGCTTGACATGAATGTCAGATATTTGTAAAATATTTGCTTGGCATTTCTATCAAAGGGAGAGAGATTATCCATATTACATATAATCACATCCTTCAGGAAAAAGAGAGATAGATTATCCATTATCAGATTAGTCCAATAGGGAGAGATTATAGCCTAAGGGAGAGAAAATTGTATAAAAGATTATACAAAGGGAGAGTTGCTGACAAAAGAAAAAGACATCAAAAGAGAAAGAATAGTCAAAGGAAAGAAATTGACACAAGGAGAGGTCACAACACATCAGAAGAAAGAGAACTGCAGGAATCAAATCTAAGCTAAAACAAAGCTTATCGAAGTTCAGACATTTATTGATTGACAAAAGGGAAAGATTGGTAGTTTGATGAATCTCAAAGATTGTATTTCATATTGTATTAGAAATAGTATAGTGTGATAATATAGTATGTTTCCATCAATTCCAAAGGGAGAGATTGATGACATGTAACTGATTGAATGTTTGATAATGTTAAGTTGAAGATAATGCAAGGCATTAAATTAGTGAATAGTTTCTATTGTCATTGATGTCAAGTTGATATCATATGCACGATCATGTAAATAATGCCAAAGACTTCAGAGAATCAATGGGAAAAAGGTTATGCTTTCAGTAATGCATAAAAGTCAAGTATTCACTAAGTGACAGACAACACCGATGGAGTGCACACCATCAGAAAAGGCAAAGAAGAAAAGTCACAGTGATACCCGACAAGAAGAAGACAGTGTTGCCTGATGAGTAAAAATCCAATGATGCCCAACAGACAGAGATCCTGAAGCTAACTGGAGTCACACCAATGGAACTATCATTTGTCACCAATGACTAACTATAGAGTTGACCAATGGAACAAAGAGTTCAGAAAATGACAAAATATCTAGCTGGCAAGAGTTAAAGATAGACTTAACTGGTTGTTTTCTTTGTTTTATTCGACCAGACTTAAGTGATTGATTTAAAGATGATTTGTATAGTTGGCAAGAAGATAACTATGAGACAAATTAGGAGTTATGCTTTAAATCTAATTGGCTAGATTGTTTTTCATGGAAAGAATCAAGAATCAAGAAATAATAAATATCATATCTATATAAGAGATAGGCTTAATTCATTTTCAAAATCATATTCATGAAAAAGGGATTAAGAGGAGAGAATGAAAAGAGGATGCTAAAGAGAAACTAATGAATAAAAACTTCATGTAGTACTGATTAATCAAGCTGAAGGAGAGCTAAGGAATTCTGCAGGCACTGACAAATAGTGAGCACAACATCATAGAGCAGAAAGTGTGGAGCACAAAAGAATTGAATTGATACATTGATCAAATAGGTAATGTAGTTAAATAGATCTAAAAAATATGCAATTCAAGTTGCATTAGAAATAGGTCATATTGTTTCAGTTTAACCATTGAAGCATCAAGTCTCTTAATAGAACAGGACTTAATAGTCTTCTATATATTGAGGTACATCCCAAGGAGTGACAAAAAGGTTGATTCATGAAGGTAGCATTGGATATGCCCGATGCCTATTGACAGTCTAAGAGAGAGGCTAATTCAAGGATGACAGCATTAGATGACCGATACTAAGTGACAACCTATATGTGTAAAATTCTCTAACAAGGTCACACCTAATAGTGTGTTTGTAACCTTTAACAGGGTTGGCTCCTAATAGGGCTCACTTCAGAAGAGTGAAAATTTGGGGTACCAATCCCAGTGGTTTTTTCTCTTAACAGGGTTTCCACATTAAAATCCATGTGTTATATGTGTATATGATGCATTTATTTACTATTTTTTATCTTACATAATTCATTCTGGATATATCGATATACTCTGCATATTTATTGCATTTTGGTAAATAGATGACTGCTTATCGATAAACATTAAGAAGAAGGTTTAACAGAGCAATCTGACAAGTGGTAAATTGATATAAGTTGTTCAAGGCATTCATCTTGTAGGAAAAAAGATAACTTGAGAAATAATTGGTTGTTATGAGAGTTAAAGGGTTGATTTAAGGATTAATGTTTGAGGTCACTGATTCACCCCCCTCTCAGTTATTACTAACAAATGGATCTGGAGTTGGAGTAGATGGAAGGATAGGATCTTGAGATGGGGGAGTGAAGAGAAATGGATCAGGAAGTGGAGTGGATGGATCAGGTAAGGGATGGAGGGGGATGTAAGGATCTTGATATGGAGTGGATGGAATGATACAATTATCATTCAAGTCAATGGATACTTCAACATGAATTTGCACAAGGTCGTGACATGATTGGATTGATGGTGATGTTGTGATGGGAGATGTATGGAAGGATTCTTTAGATGGAGGGGATGGAAGTGTATGACTAGAAAAAGGCCTATTTAGCATATCTAGGGGACCACAAACCCTAAATTACATGCTAACCTCTCTAATCTATCATGAAAGCCATTTAAAACAAGGATTCATAAAAATAAAGCATAAAACTCTAAGAACCCCCTTTAAATGAAGCTCCCATGTCCTTTCTTCTCCATAATCAGATTAATGTTTTCTCTTTGACAATAACAAGATTGCACAAAGACTCTTGAAAGCATAAATTCGCAATGAGAATAGTAGAAGATAGTGGTCTAACCTTGAATGAGAGAAATGTCCTCAATTTATAGAAAATGAGACACATTTAGGTGAGATTGCATAAAATCAATGCACCAACCAAGATTTTGGTTGGTAGGATGTTTGGAAGCATGAAATGGGGGAGAGATATTGAGGAGATATTGCAAATATTTGAGAATATTTGTGAAGCACTTTAATAGGGATGAGAATCCTTATTTAAGGGATATGATATGTAGGTGAGATTATGAATCATCAATCAAATCAATAATCCCATATTCTCAAATATTCCTCAAAAGAAAATTAGATTTATGAAATTATAAGGAATCTCATAAATTTGAAATTGGCTAATTAATTAATTATTGGAGACATAGGGAAATAGGGAATAAATAAAGTTTTTTTATTTATTAAATTAGGGTTTAGGATAAACTATGGGTTATTCATCCAAAGGGGGAATTTAGTAGAGAATAGGTCAAATTGAAGGTGTTGATGTTGAATTGAAAGGATTTTGATAATATTGATAATGATTAGGGTTAATTTTGAGGGTTCTAGAATAGTTTAGGAAATCACGAGGCATCGATGAACTTTGACAATGCGCCCAGATAATGATGATTGGAAATGATTGAAAAGAGCCAATGAACTTCGATGGCATTGTAAGATTGAAATTGAAATGGGGAAACATCGATGATTTTTGACAATGTTCCTAAAATCATAATCAAAAATAGCATTGACAATAATGAACAACACTATTGAATTGATATTGAGAGATTGATAGCAATAACACCGATGATCTTTGACAATGTTATCAAATGGTTGACTGAAAGGATACGAAGCATCGATGATCTTGGACAATGCTCCTATGATGATGACAAGATTGATTGAATTGGAATTAGGGTTTGATAGATTGGTTTGGAATTGGGTTGATTAGGCATTAGTGATCTTGGACAATGCCCCAAAATGGTCAGAAATGAGTCCAAACAATTCTGCAAATGATTAGGAATAGAATAGGATAGAATTGAAATGATTTAGGAAGATTTGGAATGGTTTAGGATCGAATAGGATCTGTTTAGGAAGGTTTGGAATGGTTTAGGAAATGATCAATTTGATAGAGAAAGTAGAATTGTTAGTAATTGATGACATGGAAGAATGACACAATATTAGTGAATGATAAAGATCAAACACACAATATAGAAGTCATGTTAAAAAGGGGGCATAGGCAGTGAACCATTTTTAGGTGTCTACATTTTGCCCCTCTTTGAGACAATGTGATTATGAGTTTTGGCTCAAAGAAAAATATAAGATCATGCCCCAGTGGATCGAAAGAATGAAGGTAGGATACCCCCTTGAAAAATTGACAAAAATTGATATGAGGACAAATTTTTGGAAAAGAAAGATGATTAATTGAAGAAATGTTAGCAGAAAGAGGAAATTAGGCAAAGAAATGTTAGTAGAAAGATGTTGGCTTTCAAAGTGCAATTGTGTTATAAGAGATTATTTTGATATTGCAAAAGGGGATGTAGCACATCATGGCACAAAAGCCAGAGCGCAAAACTTATCCTTTTTTCATGAACAAACATGATGCAGATAGAAGATGATCTTCTCTATCCTGAAAGCATGTAGCAGACATGCCCCAGAATTTCATGAGATCATCAAAAAGGAAAAAAAAGTAAAGTTAAAGCAACTGGTCATGAACCATCCTGGCTACTCTCATAAGTTCAACTGATATCATTGAGTAGCATAGGAACATGATCAAAAAAGAAAATCAAAAAATACTCACAAAAATATGTGAGCCAATAACCATTCTGATCTTTTGTTACTTGCATTAAATGTTCGTTGATTGATATCTTAGATTTGCAAAATGCTTGATTTGAGAACTGATTGATAGTTTGGACAGATTGATTGATAGCAAAGATCGAAAGATTGAATAGCCCAACTAGATTGAATGTTGAGTCACAATGATTTAGATCACATATGATTTCGTTAAGCACAGGTATGATGATTCTGCCACTGATGTCAGCAAACATGATGGTCAATTAGCAAAAAGAAGACAAGTATGTACAAATTTATTGCAGATTTTTTAAAAGGTTTTTGCGATTTTAGGATTTTTGAAATATTTGAATTTTTTTGGTCTTTTTTCAGAATTGTATTTGAATTTTTAGCAATTTTTTCATGACATTATGTAATTTTTAGAAGTTTTTTCAGGACATTATTTGATTTTTTTTTAGCAATTTTTTCAGGACATTATGTAATTTTTAGAAGTTTTTTCAGGACATTATTTGATTTTTTTTGGAATTTTTGCATATTTGGATTTTTAGGATTTTTTTTAGGACATTATTTGATTTTTTTGAACATTTTGAAATTGCCCCCAGTGTCTAGCAAGGCAGGGACATTTTGAAAGGAGAAATGGATTGGTAGGAGGAAGAAAGCCAAAGGTCACTTGGATTGGATCTATTAGGTGCCAAGGCCTATCCAAGAAATGGGATAACAATATATTCTTTTTATTTTTTTTCAAGCTAGGGGACTAGATAAGATAATGATAAGGTAATGGGATAGTGCAATGGATAGAATGTGGGAAATGGACATGTCAAGAGGTTTTTCTGTGAAAACAAGGTTTTGCATTGAACGTCCTTATTTTATCAAGACCAAGATAGGGAGTTTGATAGGACAATGTGAGGACCTGGATAGGGTAATGGTAGGATATGGGTAGGATAAGCAAGATCAATCATGGATAATGAGAAAGGATATATGGGTGAAAGGTTGCGATAGGATAGGCAATGTAGACCAAAGGGATCAAGACAATGTAAAGCAGATAGGACATGTGATGCTTCAAGGAAGATTTGTAACTATGTTAAGATAAAATTTGGGGAAAAGGCGATAAGATAATGGATAATGGATAATGGAGGACATGATGGGGATAATGGAGGGCATGCTAGGGATAATGGAGGATAATGCCAATGAAATCTACCCCCAAGTATAGACTGCAAGAAGTTCATAGAATTACACATGACGCCTGTTTGCTAGGTTTTCATCATGGTACTTGCCCAAAGTGCCTGTTTGCCAGGTTTTCACTATTGGATAAAATTATTTCTCTTGACTCTTTTTTTGTGTTACCAAGATGCCTATTTGCTAGGTTTTTATTAGGGCAAATTTTTCCTTTTTTCAATTTTTCTTTTTTCTTTTTTCAATTTTTTTTGACATTTTTTGACATTTTGGAAACAAACTAGACACATGGAGTGACATGGACAGAGGGCTCAAGCACCTTACTCTTTGAAATGTTCTTTTGAAAGATATTGTGCAAAGACGTTGGTAGGGTAATGACAAAGGGATATGAAGTGGGTGATTAGATAAGGATGGGACAAGCTTTATGCAAGGGATTGGATAGGTTGGATGAAATGTTGGAAAACAAATGAAGAGAATGTACGCCAGCTTTCTTTGAAGTGGAAGGGAATCGATGCCTGAACAACATTGGCACACACCTTGAGGGGTGATGGAGTGATATAGGAAAATGAGATTTTGGATTTTGAAGGATTAATGAAGGAATGGATATGGATTTTGGGACACAAGGACCCAAAATGGATTTGGAAGATGGAAGACATTTAGATGGAGGGATAGCAATTTTGGATGCCAATTTGGACTTTTCTTTGGGACTCTGTGCTTCAAGGACCTTCTTGGGAATCCACATGCTTTTTGATTTTTCATTATTTTGAGGGTCCTGTGAATGTATTGCTTGCACAATGGATTTTGGAACCCATATGGATTTTGACTTTTTTTTGGCTCAATGGGCCTTTGTGGCCTTTTGGATATTTATTTTTCATTTTGGATCATTTTTTTTATTTTTTTATACATGTCGATTAGACTTGACATGTTGATCCTTGAGAGAATGTGGATTTCTTGACTTGTGAATTTTATTCTTGGCAGCCAAATTGCTTTGAAAGGGAATGAAATTCATGGATGGATAGGAATTGTATGGAGGCATTTTGGATGGATGGAAGGTTCCCCAAGGTGTATGCCTTTGTTGACTTGCATGTGGGAAAGGGTAAGGGGATTGTGAGCTAGTGGAGGGAGGAACATATGGACCTAAGATGGATGGAAGGGTTGAAGGGGGAGGTATACATCTGGACTTGGATTTTCAAGGGATACCAACGCCTTGAGATGTAGATTTATTATTAAGACCATGGCCATTTGAATTTTCTTGGACATGTAAGGGTTTCAATATACCTTTTGCATGGAGGTCTAACCCTTTGACTTGATATTGCTTTCTTTGATGAGTAGGATACTTTCTATAAGATGCGAGTCCATTATTATGAGGTGTGAATGATATGGAAGGACTTATAGGACCATGAAGTGGGCTAGACTCAATAGAACTAGGGGAGCCAATTTGAATTGTAAGGGTTTCATGAACAACTTGCATAGATGTGCTTGAATCACAAGGGGGATTTGAAGGATTAGGAAAAGGAGAAGAACATATGGATGGATCTTGAGGAGGATCTAGAGGAATAATGGGATCTTTTGGGGGATCCAAAGGGATGAGGAGATCTTTTGGAGGACCTGAAGGTGAAGGGACACCTTGATCTTGACTTGGAAATGGACCTTGGGAAAACATGGAAGGGAGATCATGTTCTTTCTTAGGAAGTGGAAGGTCAACATTTTGGTTTGGGAATGGAAGGGGATCATTTTGGATAGGGGGATAAAGATAGTGGGATCTTCATGAGGCTCAAGGGAAATGGGGTCTTGGTCAACAATAGGATATAATTGGCCATTGAAGGGATCCTAATCTTGGTTTGATTTAGAACATGTTTCTTCATTCTTTTTATCATCCTCTTCACATGTGATATGACTTTGGACATGTAAGGGGGGTTCTTGGAAGGGGTCCACATTTTGATATGAGGAAGATAGAACTTGGATAGGATTCTCAGGAGCAGGCTTGATTGAAATGGGAGGACATGGTGGAATTGGTTCAAAGGAACTTGGGCTATGCATAGGAATAGCTTGGATGTCTTTCGTGGATAGCCATTGGAAGGTTGCATTGTTGGAAGAATCACTTGATGGGGAAGGAGGAAATTTATGTTGGGAGGAATATGGGGATGAAGGGGTGGAAGGAAACATGGATGTTTCTTGAAGGTTAATGTATTGAGGGGAAATAGGTATGTTATCCATGTGATTTTTTTGCCGTGAGCCATTGCTAGACATGGGTAAATTATTTGTCTAATCCAATTTTTGAAACAAATTCTTTAAAATTTTGGATTTGAACTTACGTTGCTTGATGGGTCTTTTTTGTAATACCTCATCATTATTGACATGTTGGAAATAATTTTTGGAATGAACATTTTCAAAAAAATGTTTCTGATTGATTCTGTTTTGTTGATGTTCAAAAGATGTCACATTTGAATTTTTCTTTGTTTGATAAGACATTGGTAGTGAATTGGAGGACACAAAAGGTTCCTCAAGCAATATTATTGTTTGTGATCTTGGTATTGATTGTCTTGTTTTCATGATTGGCACAAGAGGTTGTGAAATTATTTGAAGATCACTTGGTTGGATTGGAATGAAGGTTGGTTTAAAATTTGGTGGTGGCCCCATTTGAATTATGCCACAGTCATGTTGAAAGGTTTGATTTGGAACTTGGTTGAATGATTGATTTGAAATTTGATCATATGGAGATTTATTTGAAACTTGATTGAATTGAGCATGATCTAGAACTTGGTTGAAAAAAGTTGGCTTTTGCACATGATTGAATTGGGCTTGATTGTTTTGGCAAGTTTGTTTGTATCCCTTCTCAGGTGTAGGGGGAACACTACCTTGGCCAGGTGGCATAGGTACAAATATTGGTTCAAAGGTTGGGGGAGGTCCCCACTGAATAGTGCCAAAGCTTGGTGAAGTGTTGGAAGGATATCCCATGTTGCATAGATCATTTCTTGGAATAGGAAATGTGACATGTCTTGGGTCATGAAACATTTGATTCACTTCTTCCAATGGTTGCATATTGATTAGGTAAGTTTGGTCTTGATATGCAATACCTTGTCTTAGATCAAAAGGTAATTGTGACTCTGGTTATTGTGTAACCATTGGTAAATGAGGATGTTGTTTCCCCTTGGATGCTTGAGATCTTGTAAAAACTGGCATGATTACTATATGCAAATGCAAGATTTTTTTGGGATTTTTGAAATGCAAATATTTGAAATATAATTTTGGAAAATGAAAGAAACTTATGCAAATGCAATCTCAGGATTATGTAAATGCAAGATAAGGTTTATGCAACTTTGTTTTTGGATTTTTGGACTTTAACAATTAATCTTTGAAAGGAGACAAATCTAGGAGTTATGAAGTTGAATAAGGATCTTGACTTGAAAGGTAGGATTTTTGGAATAAGAGACAAGTTTGATAAAAAAAGGCTTAGGTCAAATCCATCATGACAAGGTGGAATGATACCAAATTGATAAAGGGGGTTGAAATTTGGAAAAAAAGGGGGATCAAATCAAGATCCTATTTTAAACATCATAAAGAAAGGTTCAATGATTTGGATACTTCCTAGGAGTATTTACAAAGTTTTTAAGGGGGGTCTAGGAATGTGCTATGTATGAAAAATGCTATGATTAGGACATATCCAAAAGGAACTATAATGAGGACTGAAAGTGAGGTCTATAATGGAAGGGATTTTTTATATGAAAATGCAAGGAGATTTAGGTCATGACTATGCAATATGAAGGTTATCAAGCATGCCAAAAGGTTCCAAGTGAAAGATTAAAGGTTCCATATGCTCACTCAAAGACAAGGTATTGTTGTGACCCATTTGATTTGTTCTTGAAGATTTATTTGGAAAAAGGTGTTGTTAAGGAGAGTGTTTTTAAGATGTCTTCATTTTGATTAAGGTTTGAACACCCACGTAAGACACATCATTCACAATGGCTATTGTAAAATGAACAAACACACCACTTCCTAAGGATAGAAAGGATAGTATCTGTTGAGTCCCTAATTGAACTGAAGTTCAGCCGCACTTACTTATAGCGGACAACCTAGAAGCTTGGAGGCACGGGCTCCTCCTTACATGTGCACTCACTTGTCAGGCACTCCAAGCTTCAACTCCCAAGGGACTTCACTTCCCAAGGGTTTATTTTCTTGACTAATAGCCACAAAATTTTGAGCATCTTAGTTGGTCTCCGACCTTCTGCGCCAATAGATAGAAGGTTTTTGGCTACTAAAACATGGTGTTTAATAAGGGCATCTGTTCGGCTGATTATATGTGCAACATATTAGCTCCATTATGGAGGCCTCCCATCGTACAGAAGTTATGTTTCATAGGTTTTAACGTACCATAAGGGTACTAAGGGAGATCTTATTCCCGGTATAATGCATTCAACACCTGTCCATTGAGAGATTAATCACAATAGCATATTTGTATCCCGGTTGGATGGGCTTGGCTTTAGCCTATCACTGGTTGGGCATCCACTCTCACTGGCTCTACTAAAGCACTTGGGAAGTAGCCACTCTATAAGAATTATATGAGTTTATCTTACACCCAAGATCCACAAAGGTGAGGGGAGAGGATACGCTAATATGATTCTTAGGGATTTACAATCTAGAAAATACATTAGACACATGAAAGAAAAAATTTCATTTCAAGCACCAAAGTGAAGTGTTTTCTATCTAGAAAAAGAAAGCACAAGAGTTTTAGAAAACACAATGTCTTCTACAAAATATCCTGCATTTGAAACTATTAGTAGTTTTAGGATTTAGTCTTCATCCCATGATTGCCATAACGCTGCACAAACTCATTAGTAACACATAAAAATCTCTTATCAAGTGCAAAAATAGGAATAGGAATGAAAAAAAGAAATTAAACCCTCAAAAAATGCAATGTTACCACCTTCATAGAATGTTTGACCGCCTGTGTAGAATGTTTGACCGCCTATGCAGAATGTTTAATTGCCTGCGCAACTCTTGTTCAACACTTCAAAAACATATCAAAAACTTGCAAAGTTGACTATGTATGATCAAAATCAGAATGCAAGAGTTAATATCATGTCTTTTAGGATTCATTTATGTCATCTTAGAAATATTTTGAAAGACCAAAGCCAATTTAGAATTCCTAATTGGTCTATGTACAGATTTTGAATGATTTTGAAACAATCTAACTATGCAGATCTGCACTTGATCCTATACTATCTGAATGTTCATTTTAGGTACCCAAATCAGATGTGAATGTTAATTTTAGGTCCCTTATCAACTTAAGAAACTCTATCTTGCATGAAATATTCCATTTCAACCCCTAGTTAGGCTAGATTGCAAGTTGCTTGAAATTTGAACAAGTTTAATAGCATAAAACCCTAGACTAGATGAGATTCATTTTAGGAGCCCAAATACAAATATGCATATTAATTTTAGGCCTTGAAAAATAAAGTGTGAATTTCACTAACCATATTAGGATTCATTCACCAAACTTAGGGTTCATTTGAATAGTTTAGGGTTCACTTCAACTTAAAAGCAGATAAAGAGAAAAAAGGAAAGCCAAATATGCACAATAGCTTCCTAAAAATCTAAGAAAGGATCCTAAACCCTAAAAGAGGGCCCCATATGACTAAATGTGTAGATAAGAAGCCATCTACACAACTCTGGGCTCCAAGTGCACAAGTCTGGGTACCACCTGCGCGGGACTTGACCACCTGCATAACTTCTGTGACCGCCTGCACAACTTCTTTGACCACCTGCGTAGCTCTCTTCCAGAACCTGAAAAAAAAAAAAAAAAAAACATCAAAATTTCATCAGTT
>MU226657.1:281380-296110 GCA_018584345.1 Thuja plicata | reverse complement strand
AATAACATGCTAACCTATCTAATCTATCATGAAAGACATTTAAAACAAGGATTCATAAAAATAAAGCATAAAACTCTAAGAACCCCCTTTAAATGAAGCTCCCATGTCCTTCTTTCTTCTCCATAATTAGATTAATGTTTTCTCTTTGACAATAACAATATTGCACAAAGACTCTTGAAAGCATAAATTCACAATGAGAATAGTAGAAGATAGTGGTCTAACCTTGAATGAGAGAAATGTCCTCAATTTATAGAAAATGAGACTCATTTAGGTGAGATTGCATAAAATCAATGCACCAGCCAAGATTTTGGTTGGTAGGATGTTTGGAAGCATGAAACGAGGGAGAGATATTGAGGAGATATTGCAAATATTTGAGAATATTTGTGAAGAACTTTAATACGGATGAGAATCCTTATTTAAGGGATATGATATGTAGGTGAGATTATGAATCATTAATCAAATCAATAATCCCATATTCTCAAACATTCCTAAAAATCAAATTAGATTTATGAAATTATAAGGAATCTCATAAATTTTAAATTAGCTAATTAATTAATAAAATTAATTAATTATTTTAGACTTAGGGAAATAGGGAATAAACAAAGGTTGTTTATTTATTCAATTAGGACTTAGGATAAACTATGGGTTATTCATCCAAAGGGGGAAATTAGTAGAGAATAGGTCAAATTGAAGGTGTTGATGTTGAATTGAAAGGATTTTGATAATATTGATAATGATTAGGGTTAATTCTAAGGGTTCCCAAATAGTTTAGGAAATCACGGGGCATCAATGAACTTTGACAATGCGCTTGGATAATGATGATTGGAAATGATTGAAAAGTGCCAATGAACTTTGATGGCATTGTAAGATTGAAATTGAAATGGGAAAACATCAATGATCTTTGACAATATTCTAGAAATGATAATTATAAATAGTATTGACAATAATGAACAACACTATTGAATTGATCTTGATAGATTGATAGTGATAACACTGATGATCTTTGACAATGTTATCAAATGGTTGATTGAAAGGATATGAAGCATCGATGATCTTGGACAATGCTCATGTGATGATGACAAGATTGATTAAATTGGAATTATGGTTTGATCGATTGGTTTAGAATTGGGTTGATTAGGCATTGGTGATCCTGGAAAATGCCCCAGAATGGTCAGAAAAGAGTCCAAACAATTTTGCAAATTATTAGGAATATAATAGGATATATTTGAACTGATTTAGGAAGGTTTAGAATGGTTTAGGAAATGATCAATTTGATAGAGAAAGTAGAATTGTTAGTAATTTATGACATGGAAGAATGACACAATATTAGTGAATGATAAAGATCAAACACACAGTATAGAAGACATGTTAAAAAGGGGGCATAGGCAATGAACCATTTTTAGGTGTCTATAGGAAGAATGGGAGATTCTGCAAATGGGGTGTATGGATGGATGGGAGATTTTTCAAATGGGTTGTATGCAAGGATGGTGGATTTTGTAATGGAGGGAAGAAGGGCAGAGGTGTGAGGTTCATGGGATGAGGTGTGGATAGTGTCAGGAGGAGAAGATGGGGATGAATATTGAATAAGTATGAGATCTGAAAGGGAAATAATAAGGATGGGAGATGGAAAAGGAATGTCAGGTGTGAGGGGTGGAAGAGGATCAATAAGTATGGGATTTAGACAGGAAATGATAGGTGTGGGAGATGGAAAAGGAATATCGGGTGTGAGGGGTGGAAGAGGATTAATAATTAAGGGATTTAGAAGGGAAATGATAGGTACAAGATATGGATGAGGAATGTTGGGTACACGAGATGGAAGGGCTTCATCACTAGTTTTTTCCCATGGGGGAGTGATATAACATGACTCATCAATTGTCAGAGATGGATTTTGTGTTGGCTTCCTTGTGAAACTCCTAGGAGACTTACGTATCAAATATGGAGGATCTATAGGCGTAGATGGTGGGAAGTTAGGGTAGTCCACATATGAAGATGTGGCAATGTCTTGTGAACTTGTATGGTTGAATGATGGTGCAGAACTGGATGTAGGAGATGGTATGGCTAGATAGCTCACATAGGTAGGTGTGGCAATGGTTTGTGAACTTGATTGAATAATAGATGGAAGAGGAGGAATGGATTGGGATATGGAAAATGTGTTAATATAGGTAGGAATTGGAGATGGTAGATTGGGATAAGATGGGGGAGATGGATAGGAAAAAGTGGATTATGGAGGAGCAATATTATGAGGATTCTGGTGATGGATTGGAGGAAATGAAGGAATAGGATTAGGGATTTGAACATGGGTTGGAGGATAATGAGATGGGGGTTAGGATTAGGGATGTAGCTAGTAGGGTTTTTATGGAAAGATGGAGGGTGGGATATGACCATGGGATAAGATGGAGGAATGTATGTATAAGAAGGAGATGTGAATGGAGGATAAGAAGGATTTCCCTTGTCAAAGGTATGATAAGGAGTGCTAGTGGGTATGCATGGTGACATGATGGGATAGTGTGGAGGAATGAATGGATCTTGGAGGATGCTTGGAGGAGAGATTTTTAAGGTTTTCAAAGTATGCATCATGATCAACAAGACCTTCATCATCATCACAATAAGATATAGAAATGATGCAGTAGGATGAAGGAAGGAATGGAGTTTGGATGGTATTTGGAGAAATATTTCTAAGGTTTTCAAAATATGCATCTGTTGGAAAGATTGCTACAATGTAGACAATTGTTATTTTGTCATTGATGTCAAACCTTAACTTGTGAGACTATTGCTGCATGTTTGAGTACCTTATCTATTGATTGATGAATATTTCAAAAGAATGGGATAACAAGAAGACTAAGGAAATGGTTGAGTTATGAGTATACACCAGGGTACTTGATCATTTGGCACTTTGGAAAAGTGATATGTTGTTTATCTATCACTGACAGTTCACTTGAAGGTCGATGGTGAGAAAGGCAAAGTCAATGCCGAGAAAAGAGATAGGTGATGCCGAACAAAGAAAAGATGATGCTGAGCACTAGTGAAATGCTGAGGGAGATAGAGGAAGATGAGAAACAATATTTTCTTAATTGATGAGATTTGAGATCTATGGTCGATATAGTTGATTTTATTGGGATATGCATTGTTAATTAAGATTGGTCCACATTCATTTAATGCATGGGAAACCATTTTTAGCGCATGGATTCAATGTTTAATTAATGACTGTATTGGAGAAGTAAATTAAATGTAATGATGGAAAGATCCATTGGATTTGACCTAACCTAAGATCTACGATCTTGATTAAGTGGAAAAATATTTATCTAACCTAGATGAAGAGGTATAATATAACCTACTATGGTTATAGTTATTGTATCCAAGTAAGGAGAAGTGGAATGCAAAAGTATTGCATGGTTAATTGACTGATTGGTAAAGACCTAGGAGAGAAGGTTGAGTAGTGAAGTGAAGTGATTGCTTGATGTATTTTCAAGTAGATCTAAAGTTTGAGATGAAAATGGAGGCCACTTAGTGAATTAACATTAGAGCTGAAATTGGATCCTGATTTGCAAAGTAAGTTGTATGTATCAGATCACACCTACTGATTACTTTGTAACCATTGTATCAGTTCAAATCCTTTAACTAGGTTGACCTAGGAGTCATAGTATAAATCCTTTAAACAAGGTGACATTCAGATTGGAATGTTACAAGTCCTCTAACAAGGCCACTCCTGACAGGGTGATTAAATCCTTTAACTAGGTCATATTTGACAGTGTGTTTTGTAACCTTTAATAGGGTAGGCTCCTAACAGGGCATCACTTCAGAAGAGTGAAATTTTTGTAGGATGTTACTGGTGGTTTTTCCCATATTGGTTTTTCCATGTTAAATCATGGTGTCAAAATGTGTGAATGTTATTGTTGTGTTTTACTATTAAGTTTCTGCAAGCTTATTTCATTAGTACAGTAAACTGCACACTTTTGTTGTTTATTGTTGCCTAGCAGATCTGAGTTGTTGAAGTTGGTTTAAATTTTTATATGGGCACATCTGGACCTGAGGATAATTGATTCACCCCCCCCTCAGTTATTCTAAATTCATCCTAACAATTGGTATCAGTGAACTTTTTCTCTTGAAAAAGTTTGAAGGTACTTGGAGACAAAGATCAAGATGTATAAAAGGGATAGACCGAAGATTAACAAGGAAAAATTTCCTGCATGGAAAATTTTGATGAAACTTCACTTAGCTAGTATTGGAGATTCTACTAAATGACATATTGAAACAGAGTATTTAGCCCCTACTGGAGTTTTGAATGCTACACAATTAAGAGAAAAGAATGAACATAATCAAGTAATGCTGGAACTTGCATCATATCTGAACTACCATGAATTTGAGGACATCAAGGATTGTACAAGTGCAAAGCAAAGTTGGGATGCCCTTGCAACCATTTATGGAGGTGATATGAATGTACTTAGAGCCAAATCAGAAAGCTTGAGAGGTAAGTTTGATGATTTAAAAATGCAAGAAGGAGAAAATATAGTGCAATATTATGATAGGATAAAGGAATTTGTAAATGCTATTAGAGGAGCTAAGGGAACCATTGATGATGACACTATCATGAGAAAGGTACTGAGAACAATTATTCCTATTTATGCTATTAGAGTATCCATAATTCAAGAACTGAGATGTACTCCTAATAACAATTTGACTCTGGAAAGTCTGGTAGGCAGACTTGCTGCATTTGAGATGTCAAATTTTGACAACTATACTCCACAAGCTATTGAATCTGCATTCAAGTCATAGATGGTTATCAACAAATCAAGGAAAGGAAAGAAATGTGTGGATAGTGACAGTGACAATAACACCTTAGATGATGATATAGAAGAGCTTGAGGCACTTATGGCAAGGAGGCTAGATGGAGGAAAAGGAAAATTCAAAGATAAACTTCCTATTATTTGTTTTTCTTGTAACAAAGTTGGTCATATTGTTGCTAGATGTCTTGACAAGAATGAGAAAGATGAAAGAAGAGACATGTACAAAGATAGAAAGGATGACTGAGACTATAGAAAGTACAAGGATTAAAAATATAAAGGTAGGAAATATTGTTATATAGCTGAAGAAGCTTCTGACAGTGAATCTGATAAATCTGATGAAAATGATATAGAAGTTTTGTATGTTGCAATGAAAGATGATTCTGATGATGATGAGAAAACTGCACTAATTTCTTATATGAGTAAAGGTGATTGTTGGATTATTGATAGTGGTTGTTCACATCACATGACTGGTGATAAGGACAAATTTGAAACCTTAGATCAATGTAAATGTGGATATGTTAAGTTTGGAAATGATACACCTTTTAGAGTTAAAGGAAAGGATCAATTCAACTAACTAGCAAGATTACATGTGATGATGTATACTGGGTTGATGATATTAAGTATAATTTGTTGAGTGTTTCACAGCTGAACACTTTTGGTTACAGAGTTGAATTCCATCATAGGAAAGCAAAGATCTATGATGCCAATGGAGAATTAGTTGGAGGTGGTGAGAAAACAAAAGATAACTTGTTCTATCGGGATTTATCTTAAGAGACATGCATGTTTGCACAATATAATGATGCTTGGTTATGGCATAAGAGGCTATGTCATGTTAAATTTGATAACTTGGTAAGAATAGTTAAATTGAAAAAGGTTAGAGGGCTGCCTAAGTCAAAGAAACCTGAGAATGCAATGTGTAAGCAATGTCAATTGGGAAAAATCACTAAATCTAGTTTTAAGAGCAACACTCATACTTCTGAGAATATTTTGGAATTGGTCCATACTGAACTTTGTGGACCTATTGGTGAGAAAAGTTACTATGGAGAAAAATATTTTATTCTATTTGTAGATGAATACTCTAGGATGATGACTGCTATGTTTCTCAAAGAAAAGTCTGATGCATTTTAGTTATTTAAGTGGTACTTGGAAAAAGTTGAAAGGGAAATAGGTAAGAGTCTGAAATGTCTAAGATCTGACAGAGGAGATGAGTTCATTTCTAATGAGTTTAATAGGTTCTGCAATGACCAAGGGATAAAAAGATAGATGTTAGCACCTAGGACACCACCATAGAATGGTATAGCTGAAAGAAGAAATCGATCTATCATGGATTGTGCCAGAACATTAATGATGGAGAAAAATGTTGCACATAAATATTGGAGAGAAGCTGTAAGTACAGTTGTTTATACCTTGAATAGAGTACAAGTCAAGAAAGGTACAAATACTACACATTATGAGATATGGTATGGACATGCACCTACTATAAGTTATTTTAAAGTCTTTGGGAGTAGATGTTTTATACTGAAGGATAAAAAAAATGGTAAACTTGATACTAAAGGAGAAGAAGGCATATTTCTTGGATATTCTACTAAGAGTAAGGCATACAAATGTTTGAATCATAACACTAACAAAATTGTGGAAAGTGAAAATGTTAGAATTGATGAATATGCAGAAAGAAATGAAGCTGAAAGCATGATTGAGCCTAAAAGTTATAGATCATTCACCTATCCTGAAGAGGAGGATTCTAACGAAACTTAAAATGAAGTTGTCGAGAAATAATCTGTACCTACCGAGACACATAATGAAATTGTCAGGCAGTAGGAGGTGATGACCGAGCTATCTGATGGAGATGTTGAGCCATAGTTTCACCCTAAACTAAACTTGAATGATTAAACTAAAGATGAAAAAGAGCCTAATTTGGCAAAGTATGTAAGAAGGCACCATAAAACTAATTAAATCATAGGAGCAAAGGATTTTCCAATTATGAAAAGAGGAAAATCAAGAGAAGACACATGTTTGCAATGTGATTTTGAACCTAAGACCGTAAAAGATGCTTTGGACGATGAAGACTAGATTCAAGCCATGAATGAAGAGATAGACTAGATTGAAAAGAATAGGACATGGACAATAGTACCGAGACCTGACAAAAAAAATGTAATTGGTGCAAAGTGGGTATTCAAAATAAGTTGAATGAACATGGAGAGGTGACAAGGAATAAAGAAAGACTGGTATGCAAAGGTTATGCACAAGAGGAAGGAATTGACTATGGAGAGACATTCACCCCAGTTGCAAGATTGGAGGGTGTGAGAACTCTACTTGCATATGCAGCCTACAAAGGATTTAAAGTCTATCAAATGGATGTGAAGTCAACATTTCTAAATGGGATATTAAAAGAGGAAGTATATATTGAAAAAGCTGATGGATTTGTTTACCCAAGTAAGAGGAACATGGTTTGCAGACTGCACAATAGATTATATGGACTGAAAAAAGCACCCAGAGCATGGTATAAAAGATTGCACAATTATTTGATGAAGATTGGATTTGCAAGAACAAATGACAACAAAAATCTATAATTGAAAATAGAGCAAGGTAAAGGAATTTTATTGGCTGAAATTTTTGTTGATGACATCATATTCAGTGGACAAGATATGATATGTAAAGCATTTTCAAAAGAGATACAAACTGAATTTGAAATGTCTATATTTGGTGAGATAAAATTCTTTGTTGGATTACAAATACATCAATTGAAGAATGGTATCTATATTACTACTCAATCAAAATATATCAAGGAGATACCAAAATTGTTTGGTATGGAAGATTCAAAACCAGTGAGTACACCCATGGCTACTAGATAGAAGTTGACAAAGAATGATGATACAAAAGAGGTAAATCAAAAACTGTATAGATCAATGATTGGTAAGCTACAATATGTTGTACACAGTAGACCTAATATTGCATTAGCAGTTGGAGTTGTTGCTATATTTTCTACTAATCCAAAAGAGACACATATAATGGAAGTGAAAAGAATTCTGAGATATTTGAAAGGTATAGAAGACTATGGCCTATATTACAAAAGGAATGACAAGTTTGAACTTAGAGTATATACTGATTCTGACTGGGCTGGTAATGTTGATGATAGAAAAAGCACCACAGGAGGAGCATTTATTTTGGGTAAAAGATTAGTTTCCTAGACAAGCAAGAAAAAGAATTGCACCTCACAATCTACAGCTGAAGCTGAGTATGTGGAAGCAACAGTTAATTGTTCAAACATTGTGTGGTTGAAGATACTACTGAAAGGTATGAAGATACTAATTGTTCAAATACGAGTGCCATTAATATTTCTAAAAATCCTATAATGCACTTTAAGACAAAACATATAGCTATCAAGTATCATTACTTCAGGGAGCTATTTCAAAAGAAGGAAGTGAGACTGGAATATGTGAACACTAAGGAACAATTGGAAGACATATTTACAAAAGCATTACCCAAGCATGCTCATGAGTATCTAAGAGGTAAATTGGGGGTGATTCCCCTATCAGAGGCTAACTAGCGCTGACTGGTACTATTGCATCAAATGTTTTAATCAGAACACTTGACACTTTGATGCACAGTAAGTCACATTTTAGGATGCTGCCTAAAAACTATGAAGTAGAAGACAAGAACAGAAAAAGAAGATCAGTCATACACAAAGATGATAGGAACAACATGATACAAATACTAGAATAGAATAATATGCATAATGAAGATGTCAACATCTTTGGCATTGTTGTCAAAGAGGGAGATTATTGCTAAAACAACAGATACAAGGGATATATTATTGAAAGAGGGAGTTGAATAGTAACAGAAAACATTTTAGTTTGATTATAGATACATAGGGAGTCAGAATGAAGCTAAAGACATTACTGAAGATTTGTTCATATTAGGAAAAAAGGCACTTTTTGGATTGTATGGTAACTTTGGTTGGAAATTATTGTTTTATAGTTTAGTGTTGCCATCAATGCCAAAGAGGGAGATTGTTGGAAAGATTGCTATAATGTAGACAATTGTTATTTTGTCATTGATGTCAAACCTTAACTGGTGAGACTATTGGTGCATGTTTGATTACCTTATCTATTGATTGATGAAGATTTGAAAAGAATGGGATAAAAAGAAGACCAAGGAAATGGTTGAGTTATGAGTATACACCAGGGTACTTGATCATTTGGAACTTTTCCAAAGTGATACGTTGTTTATCTATCATTCATAGTTCACTGGAAGGTCGATGCCAAGCAAAGCAAAGTCGATTCCGAGAAAAGTGAAAGGTGATGCCAAGAAAATCAAAGATGATATCAAGCACCAATGAAATGCCAAGGGAGACAAAGGAAGTCAAGCAACAATATTTTTTTAATTGATGAGATTTGAGATCTATGGCCGACATAGTTGATTTTATTGTGATATGCATTGTTAATTTAGATTGGTCCACATTCATTTAATGCATGGGAAACCATTATTAGTGCATTGATTAAATGTTTAATTAATGACTGTATTGGAGAATTAAATTAAATGTAATGATGGAAAGATTCACTAGATCTGACCTAACCTAAGATCTAAGATCTTGACTAAGTGGCAAAAGATTTATCTAACCTAGATGAAGAGGTATAATATAACCTACTATGGTTATTGTTATTGTATCCAAGTAAGGAGAAGTGGAATGCAAAAGTATTGCATGGTTAATTGACTAATTCATAAAGACCTAGTAGAGAAGGGTGAGCAGAGAAGTGAAGTGATTGCCTAACGGATTTTCAAGCAGATCTGAAGTTTGAGATGAAAATGGAGGCCACTCAGTGAATTAGCATTAGAGTTGAAATAGGAGCTGGATTTGCAAAGTAAGTTGTATGTATCAGATCACACCTGTTGATTACTTTCTAACCATTGTATCATTTCAAATCGTTTAACCAGGTTGACCTAATAGTCATTGTATAAATCCTTTGAACAAGGTGACATTCAGATTGGAATATTCTAAGTCCTCTAATAGGGCCACTCTTGACAGGGTGATTAAATCCTTTAACGGGGTCACATTTGACAGTGTGTTTTGTAAACTTTAACAGGGTAGGCTCCTAACAGGGCATCACTTTAGAAGATTGAAATATTGGTAGCATGTTACTGGTGGTTTTTCCCATATTGGGTTTCCATGTTAAATCATGGTGTCAAAATGTGTGAATGTTATTGTTGTGTTTTACTGTTAAGTTTATGCAAGCTTATTTCATTAGTACAATAAACTGCACACTTTTGTTGTTTATTGCTATCGAGCAGATCTAAGTTGTTGAAGTTGGTTTAAATTTTTATATGGGCACATCTGGACCTAAGGATAACTAATTCACCCCCCCCCCCCTCTCATTTATTCTGAATTCATCCTAACAGCATCATGATCAACAAGACCTTCATCGTCATCATCNGATAACTAATTCCCCCCCCCCCCCCTCTCATTTATTCTGAATTCATCCTAACAGCATCATGATCAACAAGACCTTCATCGTCATCATCATCATAGGATAAAGACAAGAGATATGGAAACCAAACTCATCATAATAGATTTGTGACATGAAGCTTTTCTGATGAGTTGATTAGGGAGGAATGATGGTGATGGATGGAAGTCTCAAGCTTAGATTAGGAAGAAGGATTGACTCTAAAGAAGATGGAAAGAGGATGGGAGTGGTGAAGATAGACCTATCGGTCTAAGATATGGGGAAACCTAGAGGACCTAACTTTCTCGTGCTTGACAAAAATAGATATGAGCTAAGTTTGATAATGTTTGGAAGATAGTTTCTCAGGACTGGGCAGTGACTTTGACAAGTGTGCCTTGGATTGTTTTTTAAATTTTGGAACAAGTGATGAGTTTTTTGGAAATTGTGAGCAAACAGTCTCGCAAGAGGCAAAGCAACCTTGCAAGAAGCATGAAATGTCGATATCCTTGGCAAACAGACTTTAAAAACTTCCAGACTTGTGTATGTTTGAGAACTATTTTGTACAAGGTTTTGTAACACTGAAAACACATACAAGCACTTTCTACATTAATGATGCAGTGATCTTGAAAACCTTTGTTCGCATACATAGGCACACACACAAGAGGTAATCATAATATTTCCATCACCGAGAACAAGGCTCTATTTATGATGTCATATTATTCAACTCCAAATGCTCAGGGTGGCACGAATGTGTGAATGTCTCGGGGAAGTTACTATCTTCCTTGCCCAGTTGATTATCTAGCTTTCGGGGATGGATCAGGTAGGTTGCTAGATTTAAGATTTGCTAGTAATTTTGTGGTGTCCCAAAAATTGGTTTGTACTATGTGACTCACTTAAGAGCCTAGTTCAATCATGTCGATATGCTAGGGAGTTCACCCAATCTGCACTACCATTGAACACAACCCGACTGAGCTTGAAAGGATATAGAGGGTCTTTTGGTTAGCGCCTTATTTATATACCAACTGAAGAATTTACCAGTTTTGGGGTCATTCTCCAGAAGGACTCATGCTTCTTTTGGACAGGCCCCTCTAAGAAGATCTAAATATTTTCTCAAGAGTAGATCTGCAAAAAATTTTGAATCTACAAAAACTAAAACATTCAACAACTAATAAGCTAAACTACATACATGCTAAGACATAAAATGAAAACTTGAAATAACCTAAATGAAGAAAGTGCAAACCTCCTACAAGCTCATTCAAACTCCATTTTTTTCATTGGATTTGTCCATTTGTTGTGGATGTGTGCCCATGGATGTGCTTCAAGCTTCAAGTTGTGATCTAAAACTGGCATTATAAATCTTCTCTAAAAGATGGATTTATGATTTGCTCTCAAAATAGCATTATAACTCTACATGGAAGGTGGATTGAAAATATGAAGGAAAGGGGTTCCTTATATAGGAAATGGGTAGGAAAACCAAGGGCTCATATGCAAAGTTGAAGAGAGGTCCAGATGCCACTAAAAGAGAGCACATGGATTGTGCTTCTTCAAGTGCATCAAATTGTGACACTTGTCATAAGGGGATTTGGTTGAAAGTGGGGAGGAATGTGACCATTTAGGGAAATGGAACAAGGGGATGAGGGAATAATTTAGGGGATAAGGCCTCTAAAAGAGGGTGTAAGAGCTTTAATGAGGATGTAAGAGGCATTTATGAAGGTGTAAGAGCCTTAAATGCATATGGATAGGCTTGGCTTGAGATTGTTGACTTTGGGGAAGGGATTGAATTCCTAATCAAAAGATTAGGAATGTGACATGGTTAGGGATATAATTAGGATTAGAGTTAGGAGATAAGAAGGGTGATTAGGGGGATAAGGAAGGGTTAGCATGTGTGAAAGGGTTTGGTTGAGTTCAAACTCAATGTTAGGTAGTTGAGAGGGGTTAGGTTAGGGGTTAAAGGGAATATTAATGAATTAATTAAATTATTTAACATATTCATTGAATAATAGGAGGAATAAGGATTTAATTATCTATTAATCTATTGGTAGCTTTTAATAATTAATCTAGACTATAGCCAATGAATTGAATTAATTAGGGCTAGAGGATGACATAGGTCAATTAGGTAATGCTTAATTACTTAGCTGATATGTCCTAGAAGGCACTAAATATGATTGATTAAGGTAATCAGATTTAGGTGTCTACATTTTTCTCCTCTTCGACATAGTGTTAGAATAACACTATTTTGAAGATGTTTAAAACAATAGACGACGCGAAGATGTGGAAATAGGAAATGAAGTTTCCCCAAAGTGATAATTAGGATAGAATTAGAATAGAATGGCTAGGATGATGGCCCCTTGAGAGGGTGATAGGAAGAAAAGGTGAAGCCCTAGTGACATCTCCATAAGAAGGCCAGGAGAGATAGGATAGAAGAAAAAAGGAAGAAGGGATAAAAGAAAGAGGGAGGGGATAGAAGAATGAGGGATGGGATAGTCAGGTTTGCATGAAGGATGAAGGGTTAGGTTTCAGACGGGATTTGATTGGACTAAAAGGGATGGATTTGCTAGGGATGGGATGGTGGGAAGGGTTTTTCTTTAAGTTTGAGCAAGGGGTATTCCGGGATGGAATACCGCCATGTAGTTGAGCACTTATTTTGATATAGCAATGCTAGAGACCATGCTAAGGTTACTAGGAACATGATGCCTTGTCACCAATGTTGCAGAGGAATGACACAACAAACACACGAGGGTTGCCCCAGCATCACACATGATTTCCAAAAGAGCCATAGTCGAAATGATGTTGGAAAAGACCACAAGCAAATGACATTTCCCAAGTGCGGCATGTGAACCCAAACATATTACATACATGCAAGAGTCATATCCGACTGACTCACAAGTAGAAAACAAAAAGATCAAGTTCCCTATCCTAGGTGCATCCACTTGTAGCATACCATGATATAAAGAATGATGGAAACCTTGAGGAGGAGAAAAATTGAAAAGAATAAGGAATGATAACCAAGAACCAAAATCAAATTTCAAGAGAAAAAAATTCAACAACAAGATGCCTTTTTCCAGAGAGATAAACAATATAGGATGATGATTTGATTGAGATTAGGTCAAGAGGAAGGATACATCCAACAAGAACATAGTGATGATGATGATCTAGATTTAGGTCAATGAGAGGAATGATACATCCTCAAGGACGCATTTCCAAAAAGATGATTGGATTTAGGTCAACAAGAGGAAGGATACATCCTCCATGACCCATTTCCATGAAGATTTCAAGTGTGAATCTGATTGGCCAAAGATGTGATGATGATCAAATTTCTAAAACTGGATTTCGTCATAAGGAACTTGTTGAAGCACATGATTCAGGATCTAAAACTGGATCACTTTCTACAAGGAGACCGACCAAGGATGCGAGATATGTACAAGTGAGACTGGACTCAAGACTGGACTAACACAGACAAGATATGTATAGACTAAAAGTAAAAGAAACTCAAAGAGAATGGATGAGATGAGGCAGATATGCATGATGTTGCCCCGGTTTAGCCAAAAGGCCAAGATAAAGGAATATCGAATGAGGTGTTCTAGATGTGGGAAGGTGGTAATCCCAAAGAAAACACAAGGATTGGGAAGGATGCATCCCAATGTTGATGATTGGATTGTGATCAAATCTTGTAGTAAGGATTAGGGTGTGCTTGGATGGGTTAATTATTGTGTGACTTTGGATAGCTATAGGATGTGGATAGGATTTGCATGCGATGGTAGGTAACAAGGAGAATTAGGATTAGAATAGGTGGCATTGGGTGCATGAGGATAGCCTAGAGATAGATACCAATGACATGGGAAGAAATAAGTGATGGGATATATGAAAGGAGGAATTGAAAGATGGAGGATACGTTAGGGAATATTGAGAGGGAAGCGCAAGATGGAAGGATTTTAGTAGAGGAATGGATGGATAGATGAAGGATTGTGGATAGGAGAGGAGGTTTGGGAAATGATAGGTGGATACGAGAAGGTCTCCAAGGACTACATCACCAAGTAAAAAAATGCCCCCACTTAGGATAGCTCATGCATGTGAGGAAGCATTAGGAGGGGGTACAATAGGATGGAAAGATTAGGGAGGAAGATAGTGTAGAAGGATAGCTGGAAGGAAGGATGGGTGGATAAAAGGATAGGTGGATAAAGACAGGAGATGGGAGATGGATGTCAAGAGATGTCCAAAAACATGTAGATATGGTGGCCTGTATATTTCTCATCAAGATCCAGAGGAGGATGGAGGAAGTGAAAAGGACAAGATAGGATATGGATGGTGGCCATAAGGAACGTGCCCCGAAGTGCAGAGAGCACCTAGATGGAGGAACTATGCATGCCACCTATTTACCATTTTTTCATCATAGTACTTGTCCAAGGTGCTTGTTTGCCAATTTTTCACCAGTGGATGAAATTTTTTTTTTTTTTGCTTCTTTTTTTTTTTTTTAGCTTCTTTTTTTTTTTTTTCTTTTTGATCTT
>MU226657.1:246412-267158 GCA_018584345.1 Thuja plicata | reverse complement strand
AGTCATGCATTCCAAGACTAAACACATTGCAATCAAGTATCATTATTTAAGAGAACAAGTTCAAGAAAAAGAGGTGATACTTGAGTATGTGCAATCAAAAGAATAATTGGCTGATATCTTCACCAAGACACTACCTAAGGATATGTTTGAGTACTTGAGAAAGTGACTAGGGGTCAAACCCTTGTCTACCAGTCAGTAAAAGACTGAAGGCTGCATCAGCCTATGTATTATCAGAATATCATTCATGTTGATGCAAGCAAAAAGATGAACTTCAAAGCTACATCTATATATAGAAAGGTATATATCATAATCGAGCACTAGACATATTGTTGTATTTCTGATGGATAAAGGAAATTCAAGGAATATGTTATGGATGGAGAGAAAAGATCACTTGACATTAATGTCAAATATCTGTGAGATATTTATTTGGCATTGTTGTCAAAGGGAGATAAAGTTTCCATACTATCACAGTCTTTAGAAAAATAAGAAAGATTCTCCATTATCAGATTATTCCAATAGGGAGAGATCATATCCACAGGGAGAGAGTTTGTATAAAGGAGTTAATACAAAGGGAGAGTTGCTGACAAGAGATAGAGACATCAAAGAAGAAGAATAGTCAAAAGAGAGATATTGACACAAGGAAAGGACACAACGCATCAGAACAAGAAACAAAGAGAACTACAAGAATCAAATCTAAGCTAACACAGAGCTTACCGGTGGTTACAAATTTTTATCGGTTATCAAACACTGTTTGGTAGTTTGATGATTCTCAACAATTGTATTTCATATTGTATTAGAAATAGTATAGTGTGATATTATAAGTTTGTTTCCATCAATGCCAAAGGGAGAGATTGATGACATTTAACTGATTGAATGTTTGATAATGTTAAGTTGAAGATAATGTAAGACATTAAATCAGTTAATGGTTTTTATTCTCATTGATGTCAACTTGATGTAATCTGTACGGTCATGTATAAAATACCAAAGAATTTAGAGAATCAATGGAACAAAGATTATTCTTTTAGAAATGCATAAAAGTCAAGTATTCACTAAGTGACAAATAACACCAACAGAGTGCACAACATCAGTAAAGGCAAAGAACCAAAGTCACAGTGATACCCAACGAGCAAAAGATAGTGTGAAGAAAAATCACATGATGCCCGACGAGCTAAAATGAAAGTTCCCCAACAAGTAAAATCCAATGATGTCGATGGACAGAGATCTCGAAGCTTACTGGAGTCACACCGATGGAACTGGTAGTTATCACCGATGACTAACTGCAGAGTTGACCGACAAAATAGAGAGTGCAAAAAATGACAAAATATCTAGCTGGCAAGAGCTAAAGATAGACTTAACTATTTATTTTAATTTTTTTATTTGACCAGAGTTAAGTGACTGATTTAAAGAAGATTTGTACAGTTGGCATAAAGATAACTATGAGATAAATCAGGAGTTATGCTTAAAATCAGATTCGCTAGATTGTTTTTCATGCCAAGAGCCAAGAGTCAAGAATCAAGAATCAAGAAACGGTGAATATCATGTCTATATAAGAGACAAACTTAATTCATTTTTGCATCACAAAAAGGGGGAGTGAATAGAAAGAGGATGCTGAAGGGAAACTAATGAAGGATAAATTCATACAGTCCTGATCTATCAAGCTGAAGAAGAGCTAAGGAATTCTGCAGACACCAAAAAATAGTGAAGCACAAAATCACAGAGCAGAAAGTGTGGAGCACAAAGAATTGAATTGATACATTGATCAGAGAGGTAATGTACTTAAATAGATCTGAAAATCTGCAATTCAAGTTGCATTAGAAACAAGTCATTATGTTTTGGTTTAACCATTGAAGCATAAAGTCTCTTAATAGAGAAGGACTTAATAGTCTTATATATGTTGAGGTACATCCCAAGGAGTGCCAAAAAGGTTGATTCATGAAAGTAGCATTGGACTTGCCAGATACGTATTGACAGTCTAAGAAGAAGGCTAATTCAAGGATGGTAACAATATTTGCATAAAGCCTATTGACAGTCTAAGAAGGAGGCTAATTCAAGGATGGTAGCAAATATATGCCCTATACTAAGTGAAAACATCTATGTATAAAATCCTCTAACAAGGTCACACCTAACAGTGTGTTTGTAACCTTTAACAGGGTTGGCTCCTAATAGGGCTCACTTCAGAAGAGTGAAAATTTGGGGTACCGGTCCTAGTGGTTCTTTTCCTTAACAAGGTTTCCACGTTAAAATCATTGTGTTATGTGTGTATGGTTTATTACTTTACTATTTTACATTTCACATATGCATTTTTGGATTTATCGATATACTCTGCATAATTACTGAGCGTTGGTAAATAAGTTTCACTAATTATCAGTAATCAAGGAGAATAAGGTCAAAAAAGGAAAACTGATAGACAGTTAATTATTATAAGTATTTCATAGCATGCATCTTGTAAGGGACATAATAATATGAGGTTTATTTGATTGGTGGTTAGAATAAGGAAAAGTTTTTGAAGCCACTGATTCACCCCCCCTCTATGTTATTACTAACACCTTCATCATCAGCATAAGATGCAAGGGAGAGATTTTTAAGGTTTTCAACGTATGCATCATGATCAACAAGACCCTGATCATCATCGGAATAGGATATAGACATGATGGGGTAGGATGGAGGAATGACTGGAATTTGGATGGTATTTGGAGTAATCTTGCTAAGGTTTTAAAAATACGCATCATGATCAACAAGACCATCATCATCATAGGATAAAGACAAGGAAGAGATATGACAACCAAACTCATCATAATAGATTTGTGACATGACACTTTTATGATGAGTTGATTAGGAAGGAATTATGGTGATGGAAGACTCAAGCTTAGATTAGGAAGACGGACTGACTCTGATGAAGATGGATAGGGGACGGGTGATGTTAAACATGACTCTGCTAGCCTAGGATATGGGGAGAAACGAAGGACCTGAATTTCTTGTGCTTGAAGAAAATGGATATGAGCTCATTTTGATAATGTTTAGGATAAGGCATTGACTATGACAAGAGTGCCTTGGAATTTTTTGTTTTGAAAAAGTGATGATTTTTTGGAATTTGTCAGCAAAATAGTCTTGCAAGAGGCAAAGAAACCTTGCAAGAAGCATAAAAATGTCGATCTCCTTGGCAAAAGTGATTTTCAAAACTTCCAGACTTGTGTATGTTTGAGAACTATTTTGCACAAGGTTCTGTATCACTTAAAACACATAAAAGAACTTTCTACCTTAAGGATGCAGTGAGCTTGTAAACCTTTGTCCGCATATGTAGGCACACACAAAAGAGCTAATCAGAATACGACCATCACCAAGCATAAGGCTCTAGTTATGATGTTGTATTAGTCAACTCCAAATGCTCAAGGTGGCATGAATGTGCAAATTTCTCAGGGAAGTTACTATCTTCCTTGCCTAGCCAATTACCAAGATTTTGGGGATGGATCAGGTAGGTTGCTAGATTGAGTAGTTGATAGTATTTTTGTGGTGTCCCCACAATTGGTTTGTATGGCATGACTCACTTAAGAGCCTAGTTCAATCATGTCGATATGCTGGGGAGTTCACCTAGTTTGGACTACCATTGAACATGACCCGCTCGAGCTTGAAAGGATATAGATGCTCTTTTGGTTAGCACCTTATTTATATACCAGCCAAAGGATTTTACCAGTTTGGGTTCATTCTGTAGAAGGACCCCTACTTCTTCTGGATACGCTCCTCTAAGTAAATCTAAATATTTTCTCAAGAGTATATCTACAAAAAATTTCAAATGGTTACAGTCACATTTTTCTTGCACCAATGACCATGAGAGCCAATGGGAGAGGATAATGCATGAAGTGAGGTTGTGTTCTAAAAAAGGATTTGTGCAAGCGCACCAAATATGTCAAACACTTGATTGATTATGTGATAAGTTAGGCAATGTTTAATTTGTATGCAAAAGTAAACTCACAAGTGGTTGATTTTAATTGCTCCAAGATGAAATGTGATTTTGCCTTGTTCAATTGCTTTAAAGCATTCAAGATTTGATTTGTTTGAGTTGTTCAATTTTAAGCCCCAATTTTGAAAGTGTTCGATTGCTTGTGTGTGTTTTTTTAAAAATGAAACAAAGTGTTGATTTGCTTGTGCATTTGAGATTTAGTGTGATTAAGTGTTCAATTTTAAACCCAAAGTTTGAAGTGTTTTGAATGCTTGCGTGACTTGAAAAACTGAAAGATAAAATGTTTGATCCTTAGGCACTCAAGATTTGATTTTTAGATTAAGGGTTCAATTGCTGCTTAAGTCATTCAAGATTGATTTCGTTACTTGTTCAACTTTTAGGAATCTAAATCTGGAAAACTTTAAAAAACTTCAAAACAAGATGTCAATTATGTTAATGCACTTAAGAGTTATGTGTTCAATTTGCTTAAGGCATTCAAGATTTGTGCATGTTCATTTTAAGCCCAAAAAAGAAATATTGACTTTTGTTGACTTTTGACTTTTTTGGCTTTGAATTTTGTTGACTTTGACTTTTATTGACTTTGAAACCAAAAATCAAGTGTGAAATGATGTGAGTACATACATTGTTCTTTTTAAATGCCAAAAAGTGAAATGGGAATTTTTTAATTAAAAGATTATGTGATTTCTGACCAAACTAGATGGCTAACCTCTAGACCTGTAAAAAAAATAAAACTAGTTATTAAGACTACATTATTGGAGATTTAGAGTGTCTTTCCCCCATGTTTTTACAAATAATGGTCCCAGTGATATAGACCATATTTCAACAAATGGGTAATAGAGAGAAAGTAGAAAGAAGATACAAGGAATATAGTCTTCTTGTTTGTGTATCAATGATATTCGTGGAAGCGTAATAGAGAGAAAGTAGAAAGATAAGGAATATAGTTTTCTTCCCTTTTTCAACCTACAAAATAAAATAAGAGCTTGCAAACCATACTCAAACAACAAAAACATACTAGTTTAGAGGGTTAGTTTGCAAGCAAAACAATGAAAAGGAACCCGTAAAGTGGGTCCCACCGAGCATGCCAGAATGTGAATCTATTAAAATTAGGTGTAAAGGAGCATAATAACAAATCAAAACACTCAACAACTAATAATATAAACTACATACATGCTAAGACATAAAATGAAAACTTGAAATAACCTAAATGAAGAAAGTGCAAACCTCCTACAAGTTCATTCAAACTCCATTTTGTTTATTGGATTTGTCCATTTATTGTGGATGTGTGCTCATGGATGTGCTTCAAGCTTCAAGTTGTGATCTCAAACTAGCATTATAAGTTTTCTCTAAAAGATGGATTTGTGATTTGCTCTCAAAATAGCATTATAATTCTACATGGAAGGTGGATTGAAATTATGAAGGAAAGGGGTTCCTTATATAGGCAATGGGTAGGAAAAGCAAGGGCTTAGATGCAAATTTGAAGAGAGGTCCAGATGACACTAGAATAGAGCACATGAATTGTGCTTCTTCAAGTGCATCAAATTGTTACACTTGTCACAAGGGGATTGGGTTGAAAGTGGGGACAAATGTGACCATTTAGGGAAATGGGACAAGGGGATGAGGGAAGACTTTAGGGGATAAGGCCTCTTAAAGAGGGTGTAAGAGCCTTATTGAGGATGTAAGAGGCATCTGTGAAGGTGTAAGAGCCTTAAATGCATATGGATAGGCTTGCCTTGAGATTTTTGACTTTGACTTTGGGGGTTGAGTTCCTAATCAAGGATTAGGAATGTGACATGGTTAGGGATAGAATTAGGATTATGGTTAGGTGATAAGAAGGGTGATTAGGGGGATAAGAAAGGGTTAACATCTATGAAAGGATTGGGTTGAGTTTAGACTCAAGGTTAGGTAGTTGAGAGGGGTTAGGTTAGGGGTTAAAGGGAATATTAATGATTGAATTACGTAAATAACATATTCATTCAATAATAAGTAAATAGGGTTTTAATAAATTTTTAAGCTATTGGTTGATTTTGATAATTAATCAGGACTATAGCCAATTAATTGAATTAATTAGGGCTAGGGGATGACATAGGTAAATTAGGTAATGCTTAATTACTTAGCTGATATGTCCTAGAAGGAACTAATTATGATTGATTAAGCTAATCATATTTAGGTGTCTACAATAATCTAATCGGTTATAATCAAAGTGTCAAAGACTTCAGAGAATCAAATGAGATAAAGATTATGCTTTCTGTAATGCATAAAAGATAAGAATTCACAATGTGACTTCAAACACTGATGGTCAATGGACACAGACAGACAAAGATCACCTAAATTCAAGTTAGAGTGTTTCCCAAGAAAAGTCACCAACGACCATTACCAACAAGTAGAATTACAAGCATAACCGATGGCTAGAAACATAGTGAAAATTGGCGAAGAATCCCGAGGAGAACAGAAGTGTTGACCAAAGCTTTCAAAGAGTTAAACACCAAAATTAATAGGAGTTCAGAAAGATAGAATTAACTGGTAGTTATCTTTGTTTTCATAAAAAAGATAGAGTCAATGATCAGTAATGGATTTTAAGCTATTTTGAACAATTGGCAAGAAGATCTCTATGAGATAAAATAGGAGTTTTGTTTGAAATCCAATTGGCTAGAATTGTGGATCACGCCAAGATAAAGAAAATCAAGAACCTAACAATGGTGCTATCATGTTGATAAAGATACAACTCAATTCATTATGAATTGTGGTGGATGAATGAATGAAAAGAGGATGTTGAAGAGAAATTGATGAAGAGCAACTTCATACAGTCATGATCAATCAAGCTGAGGAAAGAGCTAAAGTTTTAGGTGGACACCGAGCAACAAAGCACAACATCACCAAGAAGAATCAAAGTGGAGCAAAGGTATAAACCAAGACATATTGATCAAAATTGTTTTATGAGATTACAATAGATTTGAAAATTCGCAAGTATAAGTTGTATGTGAAAAGATCATACTATTTCAGTTTAACCATTGATTAAAGAAATTTTCTTAACTGATCAGGATTTAAAGATTGTTTCTATATTAAGATACATCCCAAGGAGAATGAAAAAGTTTGATCATGAAGATAGCATGAGATGTCAGATACCTATTGACAAGCCAAGTGAGTGTTTTATCAAGGAAGGTAGCATAGAGATGCCTGATATCAAGTGATAGACTAAACTTTTAAATCCTCTAACAAGGTCACACCTAACAGTGTGTTTGTAACCTTTAACAAGGTTGGCTCTTCACCGAGCTCACTTTAGAAGAGTGAAAATTTTGGGTTACCAGTCCCAAGTGTTTTTTTCCCTTAACAGGGTTTCAACGTTAAAAATCCATGTCTCAATTATGTTTATGAGTCATTACTTTATTGTTTTTCATTAACATATCTTAACTTGATTGATCGGTATACTCTAGATAATTTACTATCTTTCGGTAAATTAACAGACTGTTATTTGATAAACATAAAGTATAAGGTTTTACAAAGCATTCCAAGCAGTAGTAATTTGATAATAGCATTTAAAGGCATTCATCTTATAGGAATGAAGATAACTAGAGGCTTAATATTATGGTAGTAAGTTTTTGGGTTGATTACTAGAATATTTTGAGGCCACTAATTCACCCCCCCCCTCTTAGTTATTACTAACAATTAGTATTAGAGCCTTTGTGCTTAGAAAGGGATTTTATAAGCTCAAGCAAAAGATCACAAGATGAATAGATGAGATGTTCCCAAGTTGAACAAAGAAAACTTTGCATCATGGAAAAGCAGAATAAGACTCCACCTCTCAGGTATTGGAAATGACATTACTCAATACCTTGATACTGAATATGTGTTTCCTACAAAACCTCATACTCTTGAGTAATTAAGAGAAAAGCATGAGAATAATAGCATGATGATAGGATTTACCTCATCACTCTTCGATGCTGAGTTTGGAGATGTCAAAACCTGCACCTTTGTAAAGAAAATATTGGATAAGTTTAAGTCGGTACATGGAGGAGATGCCAATCTACTAAGAGCCAAGGTAGAAAGCCTAAGAGGGAGGTTTTATGACCTAAGAATGAAAGAAGGAGAGAGCATCACTCAGTATAGATACAAAATTAAAGAGGTATCCAATGGTATCTGAGGAGTTGGAGGTGTACTTGAAGAAGAGACAGTAGTAAGTAAAATCTTAAGAAACTTATTGCCTATATATGCTATTAGAGTTTATGCTATTCAAGAAATGTGAGCAATTGCAAACAATACAGTTACTCTAGATAGTCTAATTTGTAGACTGATTTCATTTGAGATGAATAACTTTGATAATAGTATCCTACCATCTATAGAATCTACATTCATATCTTCATTAAAAATAAACAACTCAAGTCATAGCCATGATATTAGAAATGATAGTGACAGTGATAATGAGGATCAAGGACTTGATGAAATTGAAGCACTAATGGAAAGAAGATTGTAGAGAGGAAAAGGTAAATACAAAGGTAAATTACCACTTGTGTGTTTTAATTGCAAAGAGGTTGGAAACTTTTCTGCAAGATATCCAAAGAGAAGAAAATATGATAGAGGAAATGACAAATCATATGAGAAGTAGTTTAATAGAGTTGATAATAGAGATTACCGAAGCAACCTACAATTTGAGAAGTGAGATACCTGAGACTACAAGGACAAAGAGAAGAAAACTTGTTACCTAGATGAGAATAGAGCTGATGACACTGACACCGAATCAGAAGAAGACAACCAGATGGTATTTGTAGCCATAAAGGATGATTCAGATGAAGATGAAGAAAGGTATGTAGAAACTGCACTCATGTCTAAAGTTAGTATAAATGATTTCTGCATCATAGATAGTGGCTACACTCACCATATGACTGGTGATAAACAAAAGTTTGAGACTTTTGAATACTATAATGGTGGTTCAGTGAGAATGGGAAATGACACACCTTGTCCAGTTGAAGGTAAAGGGACGATAATGTTGAATAACATGATCAAATGTGAAAATGCTTACTGGGTTAAAGGACTGAATTCTAATCTATTAAGTGTTTCATAGCTGAAAAATTTAGGTCACCGAGTAGCATTTGAAAATAATAAGGCAAAGATCTTTAATGAATCAAGAAGGTTGATTGGTACCGGCAAGCAAACAAAAGGTAACCTTTTCTATCTTGATGACACTAACACCACTTGTTTGACAGCTAGAAACAAATACATATGGTTGTGGCACAAAAGGTTGTTTCATGTGAACTTTGACAACATGATAAAGATAAGAAATAAAAGGAGTGTCTGAGGCTTACCAAGCATGACTAAGCTCGAGCATGTCATGTGCAAGAAATTTAAAAAGGTAAGATGACAAAGTCTAGTTTCAAGAGTAAAGCCCATACATCTAATGCAATTCTAGAAATAGTTCATACAGATCTATGTGGACCCATGAGGACAAAGAGTTACTATGGATATATGTATTTCATTCTCTTTGTTGATTATTATTCTGTAATGATGATAGTCATGTTCTTAAAAGATAAATCTGAAGCATTTAAGATGTTTAAATGGTATAAGGCTATGGCAGAAAAACAAAGTGAAAAGAAATTAAAATGCTTAAGGTTAGATAGAGGAGGGGAATTTACTTCAGAATAATTCACTAACTATTGCAATGAGAATGGAATTAAAAGATTGGTTTTTGCACCAAGAACACCATAGAAAAATGGAATTGCTGAGAGGAGAAACAAATCAATTGTTGAATGTGCAAGAACATTGATGATTGATAAAATCATCACTCAAACTTTCAGGAGAGAAGTTGTCACTACTGACATAAAGAAGACACCCTATGAGCTTTGGTATGGTCATACACCCAATGTAAGTTACTTCAAAATCTTTGGTAGTCAATGTTATATTTTGAAGGACAAAAGAAATGGAAAAATTGACTGCAAAAGTGAAGAAGGAATATTCCTAGGGTATTCAACCAAAAGCAAGGCCTATAAGTGTCTTCACATGTCATCTAAAAAAATAATTGAAAGTGCAAATGTAAAAATAGATGAATTTGTAGAAAAAAATGATAAGGAAAGTAGAAGAGAACTAGAGGACTACAATAGGTTTGTTTATATAGAACCTGACACTCTACTAGAGAAATAGTGTGTTACTCCCAAGCAATAGAAAATTTCACCTGAGCATCAGGGTACAATTACCAAAAATTAGGATAATCCTCAAGATGATGTTCAAAAAAATGGAGATGAGAACGAAAGTCAAGAAGATGATCATAATGATGAACAAAGAACTGAACTCAAACTTGCCAATTATGTTAGAAGACATCATCCATAGAATAAAATCATAGGAGACAAGAAGGTTGGAACAAGAACAAGAAGTAAGTCACTAAACACTAGATGTTTACTTTGTGATTTTGAGCCTAAATTTGTTAACACTGCACTTGAGAATGAAGAATGGGTTAGTGCAATGAATGAAGAAATAGAATAGATTGAGAATAATAATACATGGACACTAGTACTGAGACTAGATGATAAGTATTTCATTGGTACCAAATGGATATTTAGAAAAAAGCTGAATGAGAATGGAGAAGTCACTAGAAACAAAGCAAGGTTAGTATCCAAGGGGTATGCACAAGACGAAATAATTGATTATGGAGAAAACTTTGCACCCATTGCTAGAATAGGAGTTATAATCCTAATTGCTTATGCTTCATATAAAGGATTCAAGGTATACCAGATGGATGTCAAATTTGCATTCCTAAATGGAATACTAGAAGAAGAGGTATACATTGAAAAACCAGAAGGGTTTGTTGATCTAGACAAGAGAAACATGGTATGTAGACTACATAAAGCTTTGCATGGATTGAAACAAGCACCAAGATCCTGGTATGAAAGACTTGAATCATATCTCATTAGCATAAAATTTGTTAGAACAAGTGAAAATAACAATCTATACTTAAGAGAAGATACCGATGGTAATATTCTGATTGCTGAAATTTTGGTTTATGATATCATTTTTGAGGGAAATGAAATGTTATGCAAATCCTTTGATAATGAAATGAGAAAAGAGTTTTAAATTTCTATGTTTAGAGAGATCAAATTATTTCTTGGTCTACAGATTCTTCAACAAGATGTAGGCATATATATCACTCAGTCCAAATACATCAAGGAAGTGCTGAAAATTTTCAAAATGGAAGATTCCAAACTAGTTGGAACACCTATGGCTACCAGATGTAAGTTGACCAAAGAAGACAAATCAAATCAGGTAAATCAAAACTTATATAGATCAATGATTGGAAAATGAATTTATGTTGTATAGAAAAAACTAGATATAGCACATGCAGTTGGAATAGTTCCAAGATTCTCTGCTAATCCCAAAAAATCACATATGACTGTTGTCAAGAGAATTTAGAGATATCTGAAGAACACTGAGGACTATGGATTATGGTAAAAAAGAGAAGGAAAATTCAAGCAACAAGTCTATATAGATGTTGATTGGGCTGGAAACATTGATGACCAAAAGAGCACAACTGGAGGAGCATTCTTCATGGGTGACAGACTTGTCACATGGATCAACAAGAAGAAAGGATGCATCTCTTAGTCTATTACAGAAGCAGAGTATGTTTTTGCTACTGCAAATTGCTCCAATATTGCATGGATCAAACAATTACTAGATGGTATGCATATGAATATTCTTGAACCAATAATTATATATTGTGATAATACAAGTGCAATCAACATCTCAAAGAATTCTTTCATGCATGCTAAGACAAAGCATATTGTTATCAAGTATCACTATCTTAGAGAACAAGTGCAAGAAAAGTAAGTGATACTATAATATGTTCAATAAAAGGAACAAATAGGTGATATATTCACCAATCCATTACCGAAGGATACATTTGAGTACTTGAGATAGAGACTAGGAGTCCAACCCTTGTCTATCGGTCAGTAAGCTGACTAGGAGGCTGCATCAGCCTACACACAAATAAAGATCATTCATATTGATGCACAACCAAGAAGAACAACAATTGATATATCTGTACATAGAAAGGTAGGAGTATGCACCGGACACCAGTGACATTGTAATGCTGATGGATATGGAAATTCAAGGAATATATTATGTAAACGAATGGAACATGATATAGATAATTTTTGGTTGGCATTATTGTCAAAGGGAGAGATGATCTCATTATCATATAAAGGGAGAGATTATCTCATTGAATCATAATGGAGATATTATCTGATTAAGGAGAAAAGATTATATCATTATCCATGAAGTGAAGTTCCTAAGAATTTAAAGGAAGAGTTAATCAATAGTCAAAGGGAGAGGAATTGATTACATATGAAATATCCCTCTAAGAGAGAGAAGTAACCAAGGGAGAGAGTTTAGACAAAGAGAAATATTACTATCAAAGGAAAAAGAGATTATCAAGAAGAGGAACAGTCAAGGCAAAGCACATATCAGAATAGAGATATTAGATGATACATCTATCCAATGAAGGGATGTAAGATTGAATACAACCATTCATTAAGAAACAAATCAAAGCTATTTTTTCTGAGCTTACTGAGAATCACACATTTGTAATAGTTACATTAAGAAAGCTTGATGAAACTATTATATTTCATATTGTATTAATAATAGTATAGTATGATAATGTAGTATGTTTCCATCAATGCCAAATGGAGAGATTGATGACATGTAACTGATTTAATGTTTGAAGATGTTAAGTTGATCACCGAAATGTAGAAAGATAATGCAAGACAATAAATTAGTTAATGGGTTATATTGTCATTAATGTCAACTAGATATAATCTAATCTATTATATTCAAAGTGTCAAAGACATCAGAGAATCAAAAGAGATAAATATTATGCTTTCAGTAATGCATAAAAGACAAGCATTCACAATGTGACTTCAAACACCGATGATCAGTGGACACCAATGGACATAGATCACCAAAATTCAAGTCACATTTTTGCCCGAGTAAAGTCACTGACAAGCATTACCGACGAGAAGAATTACAATAATAACCGATGGGAAGAAACATAGTGCAAACCGATGGAGAAGCCCGAGGAGAACATGAGTGTTAACTGAAGCTTTCAAAGAGTTAAATACCAAAATTAACTTGAGTTCAGAAATGAAAAAATATCTAGCTGGCAGAGCTAAATATATACTTAACTAGTAGTTATATTTGATTTCATCAAAAAGATAAAGTTAGAGATAAGTAATGGATTTAAAGCTATGTTGAACAGTTGGCAAGAATATCTCTATGAGATACAATAGGATTTTTTCTTTAAATCTATTTGGCGAGAATTGTGGATCACACCAAGATCAAGAAAATCAAGAACCTAACAATGGTGATATCATTTCTACAAAGAGACAACTCAATTCATTATGAATTGTGGTGGGTGAATGAATGAAAAGAGGATGTTGAAGAGAAACTGATGAAGAGCAATTTCATACAGTCCTAATCAATCAAGCTGAGGAAAGAGATAAAGTTTTTTGCAGACACCAAGAAATAGAGCATAACATCACCGAGAAGAATTAAAGTGGAGCAAAGGCATAAACCAAGATATATTGATCAGAATAGTTTTATGAGATTACAATAGATCTGAAAATATGCAAGTATAAGTTGTATGTGAATAGATCATACTATTTTAGTTTAACCATTGATTTAGAAAGTCTCTTAACCAAGTGGGATTTAAAGATCCTTTCTATATTGAGATACATCCCAAGGAGTATCAAAAAGTTTGATCATGAAGATAGAATTAGATTCTAGATACCTGTTGATAGGCCAAGTGAGTGTTTGATCAAGGAAGGTAGCATAGAGATGCCCAATATCAAGTGACAGAGTAAATTTTTAAATCTTCTAACAAGGTCACACCTGACAGTGTGTTTGTAACCTTTAATAGGGTTGGCTCTTCACTGAGCTCACTTCAGACGAGTGAAAATTTTAGGTTACTGGTCCCAAGTGGTTTTTCCCTTAACAGGGTTTCCACATTAAAAACCCATGTGTCAATTGTGTTTATGAGTCGTTACTTTATTTTTTTTCATTACACATATCTTAACTAGATTGATTGGTATACTCTAGATAATTTACTGTCATTTGGTAAATTAATAGACTGCTATTCGGTAAACATATAGTATAAGGTTTTACAAAGCATTCCGAGCAGTAGTCATTTGATAAAAGTATTTGAAGGGATTCATCTTATAGGACTGAAGATAACTAGAGGCTTAATATTGTGGTAATAATTTTTTGGGTTGATTATTGGAATATTTTGAGGTCACTGATTCACCCCCCCACCTCTTAGATATTACTAACAAGAAATGCATACTGGACTTCATACCTCCTCTCAATAACAACACAACACTCTGCAACCTTTGAAATTCAAATAAACATGAAGAAGCACAAACATAGGAAAGGCTCTCGGCGTTTACCTATAATTTACAGACTTAGAGAGAACTCCTATCTACCACAACCAAACATTTTTAATATCTTTCTTTTGAGAAGACTAAATCAACATGACATGATTTAAAGATACTCACATACTCATGAAGTATGGAAAATATTTGAGCATTAATTGAGGAATGCTATCAGAGTGGGGCATACGTCATGACATGAAACTTTATTTTTGATATCCTTCAAAAAAATTGTCCATGTCAATATTTATTTCCCTCTAACACCATTACTTCACTCATACATGAATTAATCCTATCAATTTGTGTTTCTAGTGCAAACTACGTCTGTAGCCGCTAGATTCCCAAGGGATGTCGTACCATAATTATAGTGATTTCTTATCTTGCATGTCACATCACTTTTTGCATCATCCACTGATCTAATTTTTTAGCACATTATGAATTCCTTTGAACCTCTTTGAACTACTTTGAACCATGTCTTTAGCTGCCAGATTCCCAAGGCATGCCATACCATAATTATGTTGATTTCTTATCTTGCATGTCACATCACTTTTTGCATCAGCCATCACATCATCCACTGATCTACTTTTTGAGCACATTATGAATTCCTTTGAACCTCTTTAAACTACTTTGAACCAAGGTACAAGCTAGTTCAATGTGTCTCACAACTACATCATGACTTAGGAAAGGATCTCACCTATAGGTACAAGCATTAGATGAAAATTCCTAATTGAACCTATTTGAACTACTTTGAACCGAGGTATGAAGTGGTTCAAAATTGTTCAAAATAAACTTAAAGATTCAAAAACTTGAAGTGGGAAAGACCAATCATATGAAATATATTTAAAGAAGCGTGATGAAAATCACGAGAAGTGAACACGGACATGAAACATGGCCCAACTGAAACTTAAGGTAAAGGGAGAGAAGAACTTGAGAAAATACTTTCAAAACAAAAACAAGGGTCAAAGACACTTCTACAAGGTGACTCATATAGACACTAGCAAGATCTTAATTATAAATATCATTTTTCCACTAAATCCAAACTTAAATCTTAATTATAGAGATCATTTTCTCACTAAAGCCAAACTTAGATAACACTTAGTAGAGAAATTCCAATTAACATTATCATAAGCATTAGAGATATCAATTTTAAGGTCCATACCTTGATTGCGGATTTTTCCATTGAATGGATTATTTCATGACTAGAAATGGAAGCATCAATACTTTCTTTACCAAGAACAAACTCCATTTGGCTACTGCTAATGCACTTATCATTGAGAGGATTCAATCTATTAACCAAGACTTTAGAGAAAATTTTATAGATAGTATTAAAAATGCTCATATATCTAAAGTAATTCCTAGAATTAGGCTCTAATTTCTTGGGAACAAGAGAAATGTAAGCTTTGTTCTTCTTCTTCATCATTTTCCCTATTCTAAAAAAGTTTGTGGTTTCCATGGTCACATCAAAGGAAAAAATATCCAAAAGAACCCAAAAAAAGGAGGAAAGCCATCAGGACCAAGGGCTTTGTAGGCCCCCATGGAAAAAACCATAGATCTAACCTCCTTAGTGATAGGGGATAGAAGGATACTATTATCATCTTGATTCACAATAGTAGAGAGGTGGACTAACAACTTATCTTGGATTTTAGAATTGTCGCTCCCCAATTCATCAAAATATTGTCTAAAAAAGTTAACCAACATTTCTTGAATTTTACCTTCATCACTAATAATTTGGTTAGAGTCATTGAGGAGACTGGTGATGGTGTTTATTTTTTTGTGAGTGCTAGTCGTTCTATGTCAAAAAGAGGTGTTGCGGTCCCCTTCTTTTAGCCACTAGATTCTAGACCTCTATTTCCAATAAATTTCCTCCTTGTTGATGTTGTCTTTCCATTTTTTCCTCCACATATCCTCCTCATCATGAAGATAGTGTGACAAGTCTATGTGAACCATCATATTTTGGAAGCTAGCCAGTTTGGCTTCAATCTATTTTTTCTACTTGAAAATGTATCCAAAAGAGGATTTGGACACACCTTTGACTTCTCTTTTAATGATATTAAACTTATATGAAATTCTCTGCATAGTAGAGCCTGAAATAGAGAATTTCACCAGTGATTTATGAAGTCAAAAAATTAAGGATGTTTTTCCACATGATCCAAAATAGGAAGGGTACAGACTTGAGAACTGTTTATGTAACCATTGGAGAATGATGACATTATGGTTTGACACTATTCTAGGAAGGGAGGAAAGGGAAGCATTACAACCTAAATCCCAACCAACAGAGACAAGAACCCTATCTAATCTAACCTAAATAATATTGTTACATTTCCTATTGTTGGACCAAGTATAGGGAGAGCCCATCAAATCCAAATCCAAAAGACCTAAATTGCTAATGAAGTTAGACAAGTCAATCATGCTTTCAATGTAGTCCATCAATCCACTCAGCTTCTCAGAAGGGAAAAGAGGGAAATTGAAGTCTCCATCCATCATGTACCAAGCATTATTATTATCCCTGCAAAGAGAAAGGATTTCAGCCCAAATTTCCTTTCTACCACCATTGGAGTGAGGAGCATAAATGTTAAAAAGATGCCAAGAACAATTATCCAATTTAAAAGTAACAACAAGATAAGACTGAGAGAAAATGAAGGCTTGCCCAGAAATCTTATAAGGGTACCACATAGTGGAAATTCCTTAAGAGGCCCCATTAGCTTCACTATAGTAAAAATAGGACCCCATCCAAATATTGTTAGAAAATAAGGAAAAACCCTGGAAAGTCATTTTGACTTCTTTAATGAGGAAATCAATTTTGTTATTAGAGATGCATTTCTTTAGAGAAAATTGATTTTGAGGACTATTTAGTCCTCTCATATTATAGGAAATAAATTTCATTTTCTACTATGATTAGTTGTATCTATGGAATATTTATGCCCATTGGAAATGTCCATAGAGGTAGCTTCTACCTTGTGAGTCTTTCAAAATGTCTTCTAGCTCTACTTTCAGAACCCACATCAACTTTCTTGGTTCTAGTTTTTTTTTATTTTTTGAGACTATCATTCCTCGTTTTCCTCATCAAAGTGAGGGGAGTAATCTTTCCATTAGGGGAAGAAATTAACAACTTGGTAATTTACTCAACCAATACATCCACCAAGGAAAAGTTTGGTAGTAGGGGCATGGGACTCTTTTGGTATCCTAAGTTCAATTCAAGGGTTTCAAAGTTGTAAATCCTTAATAACAACCATGGCAGAGTTATCTTGATAAAATTTGTTAGCAATAAGGTTGAGGGAAGAGAACATGGCTTCCTTGTTTTCCTCAAACACCACCTTAATGGGTTTAGCACCAAGGGAGAAGAGCCCTTGCTTTCCTAATTTTGTAGAAAAATTTATCCTTCCTTTGGGGTATCTGGGGATCCTATCTTCATTTCCTTTTTGTTTCTCTCTTTAATTTTAGTGCCTAGTGATTTCAGTAAAGAAACCACATCCTTAATGAAAGGGTATTCTTCAAATCCATCAGGGATAGATTTTCATCTTTCCATGGAGGGATCAAGAAGCACCTAAGACATGGAAAAAACCGATGGGAAGGATCATCTTCCCTTCAATTTGGGAACCTTAGGTGCAACATATTTTCATTCTACAATAGTGTGACCATGTTTTGCACACCTTTGGTAGTAGAGGGTAGCATTTTTATAGACTAACACCTAGGTCCATTTACCCTATTTTGATTTTAAGGTAATGAAGTTGGGAATAGAATTATTAATAGAAATATTCACTCAAAGGTGGGTGAATACTAACCTCGTCTTAGCAAGAGTGATAGTATTAGTGGTAACATACTAGCCAAAAGGGTCACCCACACAACTGAAGATTTTTCCATCCCTGAAATTGAGTGAGAGGGAATAAAAATAAACCCAAATTGGGGCTAATCTATTCAAATCTACATAAGATTCAAAACTAGGCTTCCATGTAGCCAAGGCAAGGGAATGTTTTACATAGGCTCAAGTATCAAAGAGCATGAAGATGAGGTCCTCATAAGAGGTGAATCTGAATAGGAACAAACCCCCTAGCATGGCCAAAATGCTAACAATACCCTTGATCTTCCTTTGGCCACTTGACAACTTTACACCATGTCAATAATAGATCTGAAGAAAAGAATTGCCCAACCAGAGCCAGATGCATTATTGAGATGATCTTGTCCACCACCGTGTCTAGGAGACAGATTTATGGTCGCACTTTAGTTTGAGCAATATTAAAGATGAAAGAGTAAAGAAATTTGTTATGTGATACCACAATGGAACCCTTCCAGACCATCTTAATGGGGCCATAAGAAGCAGATGTATGATTTTTGTTAGAGGTTAATGCCCCAAAAACTTTGTTTCTAATTGAGGTATCCACAAAGACCTTAGGAACTTTGAACCCACTCAAAGAATCGATAGACACCCTATGTGCCTCCATAAAAATAATCTTATTTTTATCATGATGGGGTTCAAGTTGGGGGAGGCAAATTCCCCCCAGGACCTACCGCTAAAATCATATGCAGTTTGAGAAAGGGTGGGAAAAATATAGAGTTGCAAAGCACTCTTAATATTTTTATTTTTATAATTTTTGAAAAATATTTTTTATAAAAGTTAAAATTATTTTTTCATTACAATTGTGTAAAGTTTAATATTTAATTATTGTTTTAGGCATTCCCAGTGGTGAACCCAACCTTTGTTCCTTCTGTAGTCTCCTTGAGTCTTTTAGTCATGTTTTCCTTTTCAGCCCCTTTGCTCTTGAGATCTGGAAACTATTCAGCTTCCATCAGCACTTTGAAGCCACTATTCTAGAGATCATTTATGGTCACATTAAAGGTTTGAAGCAGTCCTTTAACATTTTTTCTCTCTTGCTTCCACCTTATTTATGTGGAATATTTGGAAATTGAGGAATGATTTTGTTTTTGGTGGTACCTCTAGAACCTTAGTGAGTCTCTTAAGAGAATGATTTTTCGTAGAATTTTTGTGCAGGTTACAGTGGTTATAAAGATATAGATAAACAAGTTGGAGGATCTATTCAAATATGGCATGGTTAGACTGGGTTCATGGGAGGTATCTCATAGATACACTTGGACAAGATAAATCCAGGAGCTTGCCCCCTTCAGAGCTTCACTTCATAATTTCATGACAGAAGTGAAAGACCTCAATAAGGCTGGAAGACAAGTGATCAATGCAGTCCCTATCACTGCTATACCAGGACCTTATATCCCAGTTGTTGAGCCCCTAGAACATCGTTATGAGAAACACATTAGGAAAGATGAAGTTCTTAGGTGGATGGAAGGATAACAAGGTTGGATGGAATGGATACCCTATAGGGATGGTGATAACATATGATAATCTTTTGATACATAGTTGTCCCATGATATTTTTGTAATTGCTATATACTTCGACAGTGAGCCTTTGATCCTTTTTCTACTATAATTTCTATTTTAGATATAGATAGTCAAATGTAGTTTAGATGTATATGTAGGAATGATATACAATCTACCGATCATATATGTCTGGCTCTCTTTTGGTAGCTGGTATGAGCAAGACACCTAAATGTATCAATTTTTCTATGAATATCATTTATCTTTAATAGAAAAAAATTATTTTAAATCTTAATTTAATAGTACGAGAAACTAATTATGAAGTAAAAATAATAACTAGTAATTAATTACAAGGGAAATAATAATAAGATTAAATTGTGATTGTTAATATAATGCAATTAATAAATCAACAAAGTTTAATTAATTATTTACGAAAGAAAACTTTGGTAAATTTTGAATGTTACTGATGATATCTTAATATGTAATATTTTATTACATAATTTTTAACTTGATAGTACAAGTATCTAGATTTTTTATTAATTATATAGGTGCTTGAAATATATTGTCACTAAAATTTACTTTTAACTTTATTTTGTTTGGAATCATTTGTACATCTAAACTAATCATGTGGACATTTGGAAAAATAATTGCCTCAATTTTAAAGATTTAAAATTAAAAGTTTCTTCAATCTTGTAAATAAATTATTGTTGATATTATTATTTAAATTTTTCTATCATATACAATTTTTCTAAAATATTTCATGAATTATAAACTAAAATATATAATTCTTAGAAGTGTTACATTATATATAAAATATTTTTTAAGTGCCTTGTTGATAGGACTCTTGTGACCAGGTCCGCCAACAAAGGTAAGTTGTCACCGAGTACCGGGGTACCGGCCAACTTTGCCTATAAAGGTTGTCTGGGGAAATGAGACTCCCCAGGCATCCAAGCACGTGAGAGTCGGGTCTCAATGATGCAGAGCTCAATTGGGATATGTGACTATTTTTGAGGGGGATAGATGGTTACCTTCAACTTGTTCTCTCTGGGGATTTAGGTAGGTG
>MU226657.1:215703-240121 GCA_018584345.1 Thuja plicata | reverse complement strand
AAGATATATATATATATATATATATATATATATATATATATATATATAATGCAAACTTATAAAATTAACCCCTATCCAGGCCTGGGGGTTTTAGCATACTTGATGGGAGTAAGATGTGGGCTGGTGAAGACGAAAGACCCAGGGTCTGAAAAACTAACCATTGGAAGATGTGAGAAAAAAGTGAGCTGTCAGACCCACATGGATGTCACATGGTTATGTAATAAATGGGGATTTATGGCGATGATGGTGCCAACTATCCAAATGGGCAAAAATAGGAGGCCACTTGAACAACCTTAAATGCATATGTGGGACATAAATGAAACATAGAGGCTGACATGATTGAGGAGAGAGAAAACCACCTGGTGAAAACAAACTGAGAGTAGAGTTTCAACCAGGTGGTATTCTATCTTGAATGAGCTTGCCAACTTGGAAAAAATAAGACAAAGCATGGTGAAGCTTGATGCAAGACTGGATGAATACACATAAAATATACATCTAAGTACAATAGGGTTGAGAGGTATACACATAGAAAATAGAAAGATATACATTAAATACACTAAACGTGGAGTAGCCACCCTAAAACAAAGCCGAAAATGTATAAAATATACAATATCTACATTATCCTACACCTACACAGAGGGCAGACAACCCTCTAGTAGAGCTGACCCACCAACGGGTGGCAAACTAGATGAGGACGCAGAACAAGAATGAAAACAAAGCAGAAATGCAAACAAAATAAAATAAAGAAAAAGTAGAAAAAATGGAAGAAGAAAAATGAACACCAACCTGGTCTTTGAAGAAGGGCAAGGAAGGAAAGGCACCTGGGACACTCTGTAATAGCTTCCACCTTCAAATGATCACCAACTAGCACCGAAGATCAACTTGTTGTTATTCACTAAACTCAGAGAAGCATGCACTCAATTCTCGCACTCAAATCACCTTTGAATCACTCTGAAATCACTTAAGTGTTTTAATCGTGGTAACTGTGAAAGTGATAGGTGATTCCTATTTATACCTAAGGTAAAAGAAAGTTATTTTTCCTTCCACAAACTCTAGAACAAGTAGACCTCCGGACTTCGGGCCCAGGGATTCTGTGCAACCATACCTTCTTACAAAAAGAAGACATCGTGGCAGAGAATCTTGGAGTCTGTGGTTCAGCTCCTGGAAAAGAAACAACCTACTCTGGCACTGGGTCCCAGAGACACAAGGGGAAAAAACACAAATAAATTTAACCAACATCGTGGGAAAGAAAACTCAGAGAAAGAAACAAAGAAACAAAGGCAAAAGACAAGATAAGAGCCAAAAGCAAAAACAAAAAGGGGGACCCAACATTTTGCACACAAAATGTAGGGATGGGGATGTAGGACATAACAAATGGTGACTATTTGGGATGAATGCCTTAGCGCATTCAAGAACTACATAATCTCTGGTTAGCAAAAATGGAACAAATCATTGCTTTGAAGCATCTTACTTATAAAAAGCAACATGTCTGAGAAAATTTGGCCATACGCAATTTAGTTCATGATCTTTTTGTTAGTGGTGAAGTGTGTGCTTTGGGAGGAAGTCAAATCAATGATCTCTGGGAGAATCAGAGAAGAGACACTAAGTATATCAAACCCTAAAGTCATCAAATTTTCTCGTTTCTCCCAGAGACTAGAGTTTTGTCCCATTTCTTTTTTTCTTGTTATTTTATATGTTTATGGGTGGGAGGGTGGTACTTCTTTCACCATCAAGCTTAAGCTTAGCTAAATTTAATGGTGGTACTTCTTTCACCCTTCCACCCATCTTAATCTACTAAATGGGGAAGGAAAACTCCAGATTTGGAAAGAATCTTTAAAATTTTAGACTTGGGTCAACCAACTAGAGCAACCGATCTACCCTCAATGTGTCTGATTACTTGTTCCTTAATTATTTTATTTCACTAACTACCAGACTCCCTGGGATAAATCTGATGAAGATTACTCATAATTCACTACCAAACTTGCAAAATAACTCTGGAGACTGGCCCAATTCCATCATGCTAACAATAGATTCTTAAGTTCACCGTTGTGCCAAAGGTAGTGTCTCAGAGACTAGATGTTATGTGAAGCATACCAGTCCTCACAAGAGGGGGAGAAAAATGCTGGGACCCTAAAAGAAGACAAAAAAATAAAAGACAACAAAAGAAAAGGGGCGGTCCTAGAGGACAGCCAGCAAGGCTTATTTACAAAGCAAGGCACCTCCCAATGAGGCATCGGGAAAGAAATATTTAGAGGCAAGAAAATTTACATAAAATACAACTTTGGGCAAACTGACCTCATTCGAAGTAATGTTTGAGAAAATTTCCATTGATGGGAAATGGGACAAGTTCTCCAATCATGGTGTTGAGGTGGTAGGTATTTGCCTCATAGATCTCTGAGATTAGGTATGGTCCAAGCTAGAGCCATTGGAAGTTGGTGTGTTTTCCTTTCTTTTCCCAGGCTCTGTCCCACAACAGGACTAAGTCTAAAATTTGAAAGGCCTTGTATTGGGCTCTACGGTCAAACCATCATTTTACCACTACTTGGTGATGCACAAAATGTTCAAGGGTTGTGTCTCATTATTCCTCCATCTGCACAAGATTCAGGAGCCAATCCTCCACAATGTTATCCCAGTTGCTGAAATCCTACATAAACTGGAAAACTAGGATTTGTAAGTTGATTAGGAATACTAGGTTCTAGCCATAAACCAGATGAAATGGGGACATTCCCAAGGTGGCCTTAATTTGAATGCAATCTTCCCAGAGGGTGAATCTTAGCTTTTGGTGCCAATCCCAGGGATTCTGTTCTAACATGTGTTTGATCACTTCAAGTATATTTTTGTTCGTTGATTCAGCAACACCGTTCTGTTGGGGGTAATAGTTGCTAGAAAAATTCAAAGTGACCTTCTGGTTATAGGTCCACTCAAGTAGTTTTGTCAAAGAAAACATTAGACCATTGTCACATACTATAGCGAAAGGCATTCTGAATCTTGTGACGATATTTTCTTCTAGGAATTTGATAACTACGTCTGTCGTGTTGTTTTTGCAAGGTATGGCTTCAAACCACTAGGTGTAGTAATTGGTCATGGTTAGGATGTATCAGTGGTTGGAAAATGATTTAGGGTTGATTTCCCTGATAAAGGAAAATTCCCATTGGGCAAAAGGCCTAGCCTCGAAGACTGGTTGTAAAGGCATAGCCAGGTTACGCTCATGATGTGCCGCAGTTTGGCAAGTATGGCACCTTCGAAAGTGAGTGTAAACATATTTGAATATGCAGGTCCAATAATATCCTTCTTGAAGGATCTGATGGGCGGTGGCGTTGGCTAAGCCATGCCTTGTCCCAAACTGCCCATGGAATTCTTCAATCATTTTTATAGCTTGGTCCCTATCAATGCATCAAAGGTACACTCCCTCGTAATTCCTATGATAAAGCACAAAGTTTTTGATCATGAAGTGGGTTCTTTTCATCTGTAGGGCACAATGTTTGTAGGGAGGTAACCCCTCTGGGCATCTATTGTTTAACAATAAGTACACTAGATCGGTGTACCATGGGTCTTGAGTGATATACTCCACTGTGTATGTTTGACATTCTATGTGGGGAGACTCATCATCCATTGCTTGACTTAGTCCCTGACCTCGGACAATCTTTATGGGTTGCATTTCTAAGTCATATTCCTAGAGGATGGCCATCCATTTCCCCCATCTCTCACCCAATTCACTCTACATCAACAGAGATTTCACAGCCTAATCTGGGATGATAGCATGCATTTTGCTCCGGAGAATGTAATGCTAGAATTTCTTCACGGCGCGAACAAGAGCAAAGGCCTACTTTTCCAATGATGAGTACCAAAATTTAGTGTTATTGAAGGGGGAGCTCATGAAAGATATGGGTCATTCTTCCCCCTCAACCTTTTGGTTTAATACTACCATGGCAGAATATGGTGAAACAAAGGAGTAAATGTAAAATGGAAGGGAGTAGTCTGGACTAGCTAGGATGGGTGGTTCTGTTATCATTTGTTAAATTTGGGCAAATGCCCACTTTGCTTTAGGACTCCACTCAATTTTGGTATCCTTTTTCATCATTTCATTGAGTGGCCTTACTATCTTGGCAAATCCAGTGATGAACCACTGGACAAAGTTGATCTTCCCAAAAAAAGATCGCATCTATTTCTTACTGCTGGGAATTTGTAAATTTAGCAGCGCTTCAAATCTCTTTGGGTCAATGGATATACCCTTCTCAGAGATGATATGCTTGAGAAACTTCTCTTTAGTGACCCTGAATATGCACTTCTTGGGGTTGAGGGATATTTCATACTGGTGACATCTCTCACAAATCTGGGTGAGGTGGGAGAAAGGGTCACACCTATCCCAGGAAAAGATGGTTAGATCATCCATGTAGATGATTATGCACCAATTCACAAGGCCTTCAAATGCAATGTCCATAGCCTTTCGGAATGTGTCCCCTGCGTTAATCAAGCCAAAGGGCATCCTCCAATATGAAAATGTTCTCCACTTGGTGGTGAATTCCATTTTGTCTCTATCTTCATATTTAACCATGAATTGGTTATATCTTGAGTATCCATGCAAGAAAAACATCATCTATGACCCATTCACTATCTACAACACCTCATCCAATGACGGGAGAGGGTGATTATCTTTCTTGGAGGCTCTATTCAAATTTTAAAAATCTATGCAGAGGCAAATTTCATCGCTCTTCTTTCTAACAGGGACCAAATTGGCAACCCACGTAGTATGCTGGATTGGAAAGATTATCCAGGCTGACAATAGTTTTTCTACCTCTTGACAAATCAGAGGCTCGATTAGTGGGTTGACTAGTCATTGCTTTTGTCGGAAAGGCTTAGCATCAGGTTTCAGGGGGATGGTATGAGTCATAATAGATGCGTCGTATATTTTCAAATCCTCATTCCCCCATGCGGTCACATCTATGTATTCTCCTTCTCCTCAAGGGAGCAGGAAGTACCAATGTGTATCATCTTTTCTTCACCGGACTAGCCGATGTTTACTCTCTCAAATTTTCTTCCCTCAGAGGAGGATGATATCTTTTTCTGACCTTGAGGGTCTGAGTCAAAGATATATTCAAGCATGACCATCCCCTTCGGGATGGTGTTGGTAGGTAGGTCCATGATCCCATCATCTTCATCACCCTACCTAGCATCATCATGGTCTCATTCCTCCACTATCTGGTCTTCGAAGACACCAACATTGGCCATGAAGGCCAGGATATGATGATCATCCTCAAAAACTTAAAAGTGGGTGACATTATCTGGAATGAACGGGGTGGGGATCATTTCAATAGAAAATCTCCAGAGTCATGAGCTGGCCATGGGTTCAAGTGTGCTGGCAGAAATAGTGAGGGCATCCGGGACATAATTCTGTCACCAGGGAATAAGATCAATGAAAAAGGCATCAAAATCTTCAATAAGGCTCCATGCCTGATTGTGGTATGCAGCTAGCCTTTTATCATGACATGTGTACTAACTTCGGACCTGTTTGACAATCAACTTTGAATCACCTAGAGCCCAGGGGCGGGTGATTCCTTTCCTTAATGCAAATAGGAGTCCAAGGACCAAAGCCTCATACTCTGTAATGTTATTTGTGCAGTTGAACTATAGCTTGTAGGATGCAAGGAAGGATTTCCCTCATAGGTTGATTATTTCTACTTCGGCCCCATAGCCTTGTTTGGACCAGGACCCATTGAACTTAAGGGTCCACAAGTTGTTGCTTGTAGTCTAGAGCTGGGGAGATGGAGCAACTTTTGGATTATTTTTGGGAGACTTGGGAGAAGTTTCCCCTTGTGCTGATTGTGCATGGGTGAGGTTCGCTTCTAGAGGGGTTTGGAATTGGGATCCCCTTGAGAAATAGCACTGAAGTTCTTCTAGTAGGCATAATGGGTTTCAGGGAATCAGCTGTATGTTCTCGGTTCTGGAAGGTGTCGACAAGAGTGTAGCAGGGGTCATCGAGGCACCTCGAGAGTTAACCTCAACCCTCATTTTTTCTTCTAGGTCTTGGATTCTCTACAGGACTATGGGATCCTGCCCAGGGGTAAAATTGAACATCAAAATTTCAAGCGGCTGGTACACCCCTAGGGAAGTCTCAAAGAATAAGACCTCATTGATCCTTCTGACTTCGGTAAGGGCCCACTTCATTCGGGGCTCACTTTCAACCTAGATCTTGTTTGATTCTCCTTCCCAGGGGAGCTATAAGTGGGAGAAGTCAATCAAAAAGTATCCATTCAAGGACTTAGACCAATTCTAACTTAACAACATCCCATAAGTCTCTGGAATGTCTACCACTTGGATGTCAATTATGCTGGCTATTTTTGGGTCCTGGATGAGCTATATCCATACATTTTTCAGTTCACCCACCATTTTCACAGTAGTTTTATCCAATTGAATCATTGCGCAAATAGATGGGGTGGGTCAGAATCTAAGCTTCTGGCATATGGATAGGGGCATGATGTTGCCCGAAGCCCCAAAATCTACTAGGCAGTTGTGTATGTTTTTGCCTTGTATGTTCAGGCCTAGTAGGAATGGAGGATCTTCATTATTTCCTCAGAAGATAGCCGCATTGGTATCCTCAAAAGAGACAATCTTGGGTAGGCAACTAATGGCTTATGGGTTTCCCAAGAGCTTTAGAAGAGACTTCTTTTTCTCAGGATGGTTTAGTAAAAATTCCATCAAGGTCATGGAGGTAGTGGTTTATTCTAACGCCCTTGTGATGTCAAATCTTCCTCCCTAGAATTGGTGGCTTCCCTTGGCTGGATCCTTTGCTTGGTTAGAGCTAGAACCTTTTAGAGGGATGGGCTAGTTAATTGTATTGTCCTGGGGAGGACAGTCCTTGGCAGGAGGTGTCAGTGTGTAAACTAGTCCTTTACCAGCCTGGCTCCAAGTGTTGTAAGGAGCTCAAGGGCTGGTGAAGGCATTGGCCTCAAAGGCCAGAATTGATTCATCAAAGAATCCCTGCAATTTGGATTCTTCTTCATCTTCTCTAGTGGATCTAAAGAAGACGGTCTGATAGGTGAATGCACCATGGGTTGGCTCTTATATAGGAGGCTTTGGGGGAGTAGGATCATGCGATTGTTTCCTGTCCAGCTAAGAAATCATGATGACCTTCTCCAGCGTGGCACAGTTTACCTCATTATGGGAGCCTATGTCATGCAATCTACACCAACTAGTCATGGGCTGGAATTCTATGAATGGTGTGAAATGAGATGGTCCAACACCACTTTGATTGGCATTTTGGTTTAGAGGCGGACCTCTAGTGTTCATGTTATTGTTTCATTATTGTTGGTTGGGCTGAGGCCCATTGTTGAAGTTCCTTCCTCTGGCATTGTTGTTTCGCTGACTGGAGAAAATATTCTCCCTTTGGGAATTGGATTTTTGGGGTGCATAAGACCCCACTTTTAGTTGACCCATATCCATAGTTAGGGTGGATAACATTCATCAAAGGGACTCAACCTTGGCGGTCAGCTTAGTGTTTGTGTCACAATGTGACAGTTGTTGTTGTGGGTACCCTAGGAAGGCAGCAGTATTTTCTGGAGTCGAGGGAAGAAATCTTCTAGCCATGAATGACTGAAAGAAGGGCACTCTAAGTGGTTGTGTCTAAGGTTTTTGTTTTGGCTATGGCTGATTCCAAGGAAAAGATTTGAGACCTGGTATTTTCTGAATCTGTGATGGATAAACGTACCGAGCATGCTGGTCTATCGGCAGAGGTGGGGGATTTATCACCATCATGGGGGCACCCATTTCCAAATTGGGGTTATACCCCCCAGTGTATGCAGTTCTTCTAGGGATCATGTTGAATGACGTACTCTACCCAATCCCGCCTGAGGATTTGTTGAGTCCACGGGATAGTTCTAAGGCTAGGTTGTAAATTTTTGCCAAAGTATCCCAGTCGCTCATGACGGTTGTTCTCTATAGGAGAGTGGAAATGAAGGGGTCCATCATGTTGAGTTAGGTCTATATGGTTACTTCTGGGGATGGGATGAAAGGACCCGTGCACTGCTTCACAACGCATTGGAACTGATGACTAAATGTTGCAAGGGGTTCATTCGGTTCCTTTCTAATGGAAATGAACTGGCTATGGGACCAGGTTGGGTGCATGTGTACGTAGAAGGTGGCTAAGAAGGCAACCTCCATGTCCTACCAACTATTGATAAGGTTGGTGGGAAGGTTAAGGTACCAGTTCAATTCGCCCTGTCCTACAGATAGGGGAAACATCTGGGTCACAACATCTTCATGTTGGATCCAGTGTCAGTTCATGGCATCTTTGTATGCCTACAAGTGTTCCTTTGCAGTTTGTGAGTGTAGGTGCTCATATCGTGGGCAAATAGTTTCTAGGTGCGAGGATAAATCATTGGTTGCGCCAAAAAAAGTTCCCATAGGGGACCCTGTATTTCTAAAATATGCAGCCATTTGGAGAGCTAAATTTTGGGTAGGTCAAACATTGATCCCCGAGATTGTCTGGGAAGTTTGGATATTCTGTGGTACACTAGACCCCCAGACAATAGTGGCTGGTGTGGTTTTCGGGGTTCATTTCTTTTGAGCAAGAGGCTCAAGTTTGACAAACCTTCCAGGGTTAGGGGCTGATCTAAGGATTCTTTCAAATCTCACTGGGGAGAAAGACCCAATCCCACTGAAGGCTTGACTCCTAAAACTATGGCTTGGGGAACCCTTGGGAAGTGTAAAATCAAAATCCTGAGAGGGGGACGAGTTCATGCCCTCCTTCTAACACTAGTTTCTGTTGACAGGACTCTTGTGATCGGGTCCACCAACAAAGGTAAGTTGTCATTGGGTACCGGGGTAATGGACAACTTTGCCTATAAAGGTTGTTCAAGGAAATGAGATTCCCCGGGCCTCCAAGCACGTGGGAGTTAGGTCTCAACAATGTGGGGCTTGGTTGGGAGATGTGACTATTTTCAAGGGGGATAGCTGGTTACCTTCAACTCATTCTCTTTGGGGATTCAGGTAAGTGGGGGGTTCCTGCAAGCGTGCATTACCTTAACAAATAAACTAAAAAAGATACTTTAGGGTTAGAAATATTTCATCTACCTATAGTTATGCTTCAAGACATCAACAATGCTCTAACACACTACACTAAATACCAAAGAAACATACAACTATCAGTTCATATTTCATCAGTAGCAAAGGAAAGGAGGTCGTTAATCTACATTTAAGTATCAGAGCAAAGGACATGAAGAACATAAAGCATAAAATACAGTTAACCCAGAAGATAGAATGCCAACAACATCATTGAGAGAATTCCTACTTCTTCATTAACATTTCTTCAAGCAAGCACTGGTGCATGATACAATGGTGGCTCCAGGGAAGCATCTAACTACTGAAAAAATTAGAAACTATGGAGCATTGAGCTCTACAACTAAGAACTGAGAAAACCAGATTACTATTAACTATGGACTACAAAATCCTCAATTTTGTCAACCTTTGGAATGAGGTTAGACTTATTATTTATACACATACACACTTAACCCTAACCCTAACTTATGTTACACTATACACTAAAATATATTATCCGGTGGCCAGTACTACCTGCACCACTCTACAAAAGACCTAGAGACAGAATAGGCCTGTCATGTCAAAAGAATAAGACAAGAAAGGTGGAATGGAAGAATCAGCCTCGAGAAGAGAGTCGAGAAGAAAAAAGAAGAAATATAATCCCCTGAGGATCAAGGCTACATGCCTCATAAATGGGAAAAGTGGCACCCTATCTTTGATGTGTCAGGTGTAATGTTGAAGAGGTGCCTTGAAAAGGTCATCTGTCAGAAAACCTCTTTTCGATCCGACGTGTGTTGATGTAGCCATCCACCTTCTAACAACCCTTGAAAACCTTTATTAACTGCTACCCACCTTTGGAAAACTTTATTAACTACTTTGAAAGTGACCAATTAGCCTTGGGGACTGGGACACGGGTCACTAAAAGAATACAAAATGTAGGATCCAGAATTCTGGGATCTGGGAACTTGCATTCCGAAGGAATAAATAATACAAAACACTTAGGTTTTCTTTGGCCCCTAGAGAATCTTCATTATTGTTTGCTGTCATTGAAGGTTTGGAGGAGATGAGAAATTCCATCTTCATCGATGTCTTTAAGGCCAGCCCACCGATACTTGGCCACCTCAACCTGCTCCCCTAGGTCTGAAACATTTCCCTTAAATTCATCGGCCATCTTTTCCGCATCGTGACCATCGAGTATCATGCAAGTTATTTGCATCATTTTAGCTCTATCTATCCCCTCCGTGGATTGATACCTTGATTCCATTAACTCATCAAACTTCCCCAAAATATATTCCTTCGGCGTGCATGTGTTGGTGCTAAACGGATCAGCTCCAGAGACCTTTAAAGCAAAAGACTTGTATAAATTGAAAGAATATTGAATTGCATTGAACTTATCCCACAGAGTCCCCACCAGTTGCTTGATTACCCCCATTGTGAGGTCAAGTCTAGAGTGCTGGGTCTTTACAAAATCAAATGAATTTTCTCCTAAAATTAAAGACTCAGATATAATTTCCTCTCCAAGGCTGATGAGTTCTTCTAAATCAACCTTCCATGCCTCATAATTCTTGATGTCCCCCTCCCATATGCTGATGGTGGTTTCAGCCTAGTGTAGTACATGGCAGGCTGTATATAGGTCCAGGAGTGTGGACACTAGGAAATATCAGATGTTTCCCAATTGCAAGGTGACCCATTCATCAACCGCTTGGGCCTTTTTCTTCATCACTTGTAATGAGTCTATATCACTCTATAGAATTGGTGTATCTGACATAGAGGCCCCCAGAGGAACAACACTGATGGGATGGGCCAGCTCAGTTAGCAATCCCATGAGGTTTGTATTTTTCTCCTTCTCTGCCTTGAACTTTTGAGCCTCTTTCTCATAGCGAGCCTCCACTGCCTTGGCTACTTCTTTTAATAGGTCCAATTCACCCTATTTTCCTCTCTTCCCCAATGAAACCTCTATGAAATTATAATCTCTAGCCTCAACCATTGCCTCATCTGCATCTGGGGAAGGTGTCGCGATTACTGTGACTGTTTCTCTGCCCAACTCGGTTTGAAGAGTGTGAACCGTCTGGGCTTTCTTAAACTTAGGTGGGTTCTGCACCTAAGCCATCATCTCTACCAAAGAAAGATGGGCTCTGGGTGTTGATGGGGCCTTTCTCTTTTGAGATTCCACAAACCACTGTGGTAGTAGGGGTGGCTTTGCAGCCAAAATCTACACCTATGACTTCTCCCCAATATCCTGTTGTGCCCTTTCAATAGTATGAGTCTCCTCCAACTCCTCTATATCTTTCAACTCACTGGAAATGTTTTCCCCTATGATACCTATGTCTTTTACCCCACCGTCTATATCTTCAGTAATATTTGGGTCCTCATTGGTTGCCCTAGGGTTTTCTTCTTCTTCTTCTTCTTGTTCTTCCTCAACCTCTGTTGTTGGGGTGTCTTCTTCCATTAGTACATCCTTTGGTAGTGGGGGAGGCAACAGGCCAAGGTTCAACATTTGGGCCACAGTGATTACCTACCCAAATTTTACCTCTGGGAGTGGCGTCTGGAACACGGCGGTTGGGGTCACGGTTGTTCCTATAGGTCCAGTTTCCCTAATCGATGTCATTTATTCACTTTTCTTTTACTGGCCTAAAACTCCCATATCCGACATTTCTAGGACTTCAGAGGTGATCTCCTATTCCACCCCCTTTTCTTCTACATCTTGTGCCTCTGCTCCCATGCAAGTTCCTATTCTAAAGCTTCCTCCTACTCTGGGACTTCCACCTTTGGCTGTACAATGTCTCCCTACAAATTCCCAAACTCATCAGTTCTAAATACATCATCAAATTATTCTTCAGGGGGAGGATTTGCAGGGACATTAGTGTGCTCTAGTTCCTTCTCTGGCTCTGGGGAGTCAGAAGAATTGATTTCTACTTGTGGGATTTGCGGCATCCCAAGCTTCGGTTCTACCTTTGGCTTTGGATTAAGCCTTTTCTTCCTCCTAGTAATCAAAGGAGGCCCCGCATCCCTTAGGGCTACCCGCTCCTCTTCTGGATCTATTCCTACCACCCTGACAATTAATGCTACTAGTGAAGGGGAAGAGGGAGGACAGACAGATCTGGTCGTGAGCACTAGAGTAGCCGACCGCATGATTAATTTCTCCCTCATCTGCTGGGAGGACACTATGAATTGTTTTAGTTGTTCTTTTATGGAGGTATCCTGTAGGGTTGGAGTTCCCATTATTCCCTTTCCTTTATCCCCTCCCTATGAAGAGGTTCCAGCCCTGAAAGTGGATTCGGCCCTGGAAGTCAGCCTTTGTACTGTCGGACCAACTCTGCGGGTACTTCCGGGGCATACTCTCTTAAAGTATTCATGGATATGCTCAACCATGTTGCACATGATGTCTTTAATGGTAGGCCCTTCCAGGACATTCTATTCTACCAGTGGGAGGGCCAAATTTTCAATCCCCTTCACCTTGTACTGGGGATCTATTGTGGGTCCGACGTCTGAGGAGTCCTCTGGAAATTTATGGATCTTCAACCTTTCCATCATCCCCATAGTCATCCAGATGTAATGCCATCTCTAAAATCCAACATCATCCTAGAAATCTTCCTAGAAGTCCTCCATATGGTATTGGTGGGGCTCTAATGCTCAGGGAAGTACCAATACAATTTTGCCGAGTGGATCAAATTTTTTCCATGCTAGATAAAATTCTGTCAAGTTTAAGCTCTTGAGTTTGTTGTCTGTCTCCTTGGCTGCTACCAGACTACATGATTAATTCCCACAAGTGATTAGGAATGGAACATTCATCACATTTTTTAGAGCGTATAAGGAATGCAACTCTAGTATTTGTCTGAAATATTCTAAGAGAATTATCTTGTTCCCATAGTGTTTGGGCAACAAGTAAGGTTTCTCGAAGAAGCCAGTTACCCTTATGTAAGTATGTTGCTGGAATTGGATGTAGTAATGGCCATAACTTCTGACTAGATCCATTGCCTCCTTGGAGAGGCTGTACCCTACATCCCAGGTAGGTGTGAGAAGGTTGTAGTAGATGAAGGTGTCATTCACTTGGCACAAACTGGGGAAACTAGCCTCCCATTGAATTTCTATGAAATAATCCCAGGGAGCCTTCTGATGTGGGCCGATCCCAAGTACACCTGATGTGAGTATCCCATTGGTGATGGGTCATTGATGCGCTAAGGCCTAGAGAACATAAGAGGTCATATAGAATTTATGCTTCTGGGCTACCTAAAGGAATTGAGAATCTACATGATTGGAAATGATGGCAGCCCAATCAAAATATTCCATTTTGGTGGTGATGCCAAGAAAAAAATTGTACATCCACCCTGAGAACTCTCGGGCATGGGGTTTCCCAAAGATCTGGCATAGTGTTATCATTCCCATCTGGATACTTTCTTTAAACTCAGACCAGGGGATCTCTAATTTCATTTTCTTGGGCTCCCTCTTCAGAGTCTTGAGCCAATGGTTTTTCATGTATTGCCGCATTGCGACCTCCAACTACTAAAATTTCTCTAAGGCATCAGATCTGGTAGCAATGGCTAGGTTATCAAATTGAGGAATCCCCAAACCTACCCAAAAAGTAGCGGCATTGAGAGACACCATGGGGGTGGGATATTCGGTCATGACCGGGGCTACAAGCATGATGGCCCAAACAGAGGAGTTGTAATGTGCTGCAAGAGTAAGAATAAGCTTTGGGGCCTACACTGAGCATGGGAAACAAGCGGCCTTTAGAATCCTAGAATCCCCGATGCCGATCGCCAGTGGATCCCCAGACTATCACTAAATGAACATTATCTTGACTAGGGCCTGCATCTTGGGCCACATTTTGATGCTGGTGTTGGTAATTAACTAAACTTGGGACTCAATCTTTGATCCCATGATGGTATTGTCCTTCAGGTACTTCATGCTGAGGGGCAATTTTTCTAAGGCCTTCTCCATCTTGGATCTAATGGCTGCCCTGGTGACCGCCGTGGAGGGAAGCTCCGAAATCCTGGGTGATGAAGATGCAGAAGCCTCAAACATAGAAAAGGTATGTTGTTTTGAAAACCTACAAGGCAAGGTGACCGTTAGAATTCATAGATAGATAATATTCTGGGATTCGAAGATCTTACCACCGAGGCATGTCCTTTTCCTGAAAAGTTAGTTTGGGCTAAAAATCCTAAATGATATATATATATATATACACACACACATATATATATAGATATATATATATACATATATATATATACACATATATATATATATAGACATATATATATATATACATATATATATATACATATATATATACATATACATATATATATATATGTATATATATATATAATGCAAACTTAGAAAATTAACCCCTATTCGGGCTCGGGGGTTTCATCTTACTTGATGGGAGTAATATGTGGGCTGGTGAAGACAAAAGACCCAGGGTCCAGAAAACTAACCATTGGAAGATGTGAGTGAAAAGTGAGTCATCAGGCCCATGTGGATGTCACGTGGCTATGCAATAAATGGGGAGTTATGGTGATGGCGGTGCCAACTGTCCAAACGCACAAAAAGTGGAGGCCACTTGAACAACCTTAAATGCATACATGGAACATAAATGAAACATAGAGGTCGACATGACTTAGGAGAGAGAAAACCACCTGGTTGAAACCAGTCGAGAGCTGAGTTTCAACCAGGTGGTATTCTATCTAGAATGAGCTCACCAACTTGGTGGAAAATAGATGAAGCACGGTTTAGCTCGACGTGAGACCTGATGAATAAACACAAAATATACATCTAAGTACAATAGGTCTGAGAGGTATATACATGGAAAATAGAAGGATATACATTAAATACACTAAATTTATAGACGTAGAGAAGCCACCCTAAAATGAAGCTAACAATGTACAAAATATACAATATGTACATTATCATATAGCTACACAGAGGGTGGACAACGCTCTGGCAGAGCCGAGCCACCAACGGGTGGTGAACTAGATGAGGACGCAGAACAAGAATGAAAACAAAGTACAAATGCAAATAAAACAAAACAAAGAAAAAGAAGAAAAAATGGAAGAAGAACCAGGAACATCAACCTGGTCTCTGAAGAAGGGCAAGGAAGGAAAGGCACCTGGGATGCTCTGTAACAGCTTCCACCTTTGAATGATCACCAACCAGCACCGAAGATCAACTTGTTGTTACTCACTAAACTCAAAGAAGCATGCACTCAATTCTCACACTCAAATCACCTTTGAATCACTCTGAACTAGCTTAAGTGTTTTAAATGTGATAAATGTGAAAATGACAGGTGATTCCTATTTATACCCAAGGTAAAATCAAGTTACCTTTCCTTCCGCAAACTCTGGAACAAGCAGACCTTCTTACAAAAAGAAGACATCGTGGCAGAGAATCCCGAAGTCTGGGGTCTGGCTCCTAAAAAAGAAATAACCAACTCTGGGACCGGGTCCCAAAGACACAAGGGGAAAACACACAAAGAAAAACCAACACCACGGGAAAGAAAACCTGGAGAAAGAAACAAAGAAACAAAGGCAAAAGACAAGGCAAGAGCCAAAAGCAAAAACAAAAAGGGGGACCCAACATTTTGCACACAAAATGTAGGGATGGGGATACAGGGCATAACATGGCTACCACTTAAGAATTGTTCATTCTTAAAATGAAAGACAAAAAGATAGGATGAACTATTTCTAGGGAAAAAGACCTTCCATTAATATAACATTCTAAATTTTTTATATAACACTAAATATATTATTTTATAACAACACTCCATATAATCTTTTTCTTTTGTTTTTTATTTAAAATCATCTACAATATTTATTTCATGTTTAGTTATAGAAATTAAATTAAGATTAGAAATTGAATATAGTTATTTTTAAGTGAGAAAATTATAATAACATTATGAAAAAAAATCTATATAAATAATACACTTTTAGAGTAAAAAAAAATTAAAAATTTACTTAACATTAATATATTTAAAATAACTTTCCCAAAAATTAAGTCAATCAACATGACACTAAAAAATTCTACATTATTTAAAATATAAATTGAATATAAAATGTCAGTCACAGGCTATCCAAGAAAGTCTTTATTGGAGTGAACAAACACATATTTATGCATTGGAAAAATAAATAGCTTTATGAAGGGAATAAAAAAGTAAAGGGATTTAAGCCACCTCATCATCTTTGGCAAAGACTTAATGATGTGGCAGGAAAAAAAATGCAAGATGACAATATTGTTGATAGGCGACTCTACATGGACGCTAGGTGCAAACAATTACAAGTTATATGTTGTTTCATTTTCAACATCTAAAAACAAATCTATTGTTATCTATTACAGAAGGCACAAGATGAAATTTCATAGATTGGAATGGGAAAGCTTCTTACACACAAAACATCAACTCATTGATGCTTTAAGCTTACAATCCAATTGGGTAATTTTCTAGTGAAGTTATTCTTGATAAGGTCCAGAAACTCTAGTTTTTTATATTTCTTTTAGATCTATTTGTATGCATTGTGTTGATCACTATTTTTTTACATTGTATGCATGTAGATCTCTATCTTCTACCTTTCATTTATTACTTAGATTTCCTTTACATCAGTTGCATTGTTTCATTCAATATATTTGCATTGTGAAAAAGACAAAAATTAAATCATAGATCTAGTTCATTCTTAGATTGAATTACATTTATTTTTGTCCAAACAATACAAAAATATTTTATCTGTAGTTATTACATTTCATTCTCAATGGAATTGTAATCTTCATTTGCTTGTTCAATTTCAAGTTTTCTTCAAGATTTCCAAGATGTCCCATTTCATGCATATGATGACAATTTAGTATTTCCTTCCTATAATATTCACCCTCCCAAAATTGATCCCAACATTGTGATTCCCACCATTCCTTGTAAAGATCTCCCTCTTACCAAAGAGGCCTTCAATCCCTCTTACCAAAGAGGCCTTCAATAACAATGATGATCTTTCTTCTAAAATGTCTCTTCCTTATAAGGATCATTTGGTGCAAAAGGATTATAACATGAATATTTATCCTAATGATAACCCACTTCCTATGAGTTTCATTGACATTACTTCTATAGATAAGGCCTCGATGAGCTATGTTTTTTCTTCTCCTAAACATACCTTAGAAGTAGAGGATAACATCATTGATGCTTTTTCTTTTACTAAGGAATCCTTTAACCCAAATGGACATAATCAATTCAATACCATTCAATATACCCCTAAAAAATTAGGGATTTTTGTACAAAGTGCTATAAAACTAGATTATTATGCAGTACCATACATCTACAAAAATACTCAAGATGATAATATCCTTGATGACTTTATTTCTACAACCCTAACTTTCAAACATAAGGAGCCTTATCAAATTGACTCTATTCAATCGTCATTTCCTTCTTCACTTATTTCTCCAATATAAATAGGTGGACCATCAAATTTTTCATATGAGGGTATGTGTAGGATCATGGTATGCCAAGCTATGGTCTTAAGTGACAATGAACAATCAGAAAAATCAGTGTTAGTCAACTTGATGTAAAAGGTTGAACATCTTATCAAACTTATGTGAAAAAGTTGTAAGAAAACAATCTGTAGGAAATTGAATGTAGTTTCTAAACTACTAGCCTTTTTTTGAAAAAAAATTTAATCTAATTGTTGAAAATTTTAGATTTCATTGCAGTAGTACAAAATTTTTAGGACAATGATAAAAAGAACATGTATGTCTAACCACCTTAATCAAAAATCAAAGGATGATATATTTTCACAAGATTATAGGTATAAGTAGTAGACTCATGTTCGGATGTGATGCATATTTTTGTGTAATTTTTTCTCAAATAAATAATTAATTATGAATTTTCTTCTACAACTTATTCAGATTAAAAAAAACTCTCGTGTCTGACCACCTTACCTAATTCTAACTTTGCAAAATTTAAAAAAAATCTTATAGTAGGCGAAGTATAGAATGTGATGCATGTTTCGAATTTCAAAAAGGTTAAACCGTTTGAAAGATATAGTTGTTTTTCAATCAGTCTGTCAATTATGACTTTAGAGGTAACTCAATTAGAAAATAAGTAATAATTACTTACTAAACTCAAAATTTGACAACAATTATATTGATGGAAAGATGATAATATCTTTAAGAAACCCTTTTTGTTTCATCAATTTCGAGTGAAAAAAGGTCATCAGCTACATGGATGAAGTCTGGAGATCAGAGGAAATATGGTGAACATGTCTTTTGGGTTGACCATCCACATTTCACATTTCAAAGTCAAAACCCAAGGAAAATACCAAGGCTAGTCGAATATCAAAAATAATATCGCATACCTGATAATATCATAAATATGATAATTTTGTATATCTTATTATCGAATATGTGATATGTCCCGCCCAATTTCAACATTTTAATTTTAATGCTATTTTCAATTTGAATATAGTTTTTTAGGTTGTATATTATAGATTTCATTTTTATAATATTAATATTATATATTTATATTAGATGATGATAGCATTAGTATTATATTATATTAATTTATTAGTACGATATTTAGTAATATTAGTATTAATATATTATTATAATTATTTATGTTATACTAAATACATTTGTATTTTATTAAATATAAATTAGTATTATATTATTATTATTTATATTACTATTATATAATAGTATAAAAAAAGTATTATACTTATTAATATTTATATTATAACAATAATACCTAGGAGAGAGAGAGTAGGATAAGGAGTAGTCCATGGGATATAAATATAATATGGAGATAGAGAGAGAGAGAGAGAGAGAGAGAGAGAATTATAACATAATATTATAATATTAATATTAAATAAAAATATAATATTAATGTTATAAAAATGAAATTTATAATAGTAATTAAAAACTGAAATGAATATTCAAAATAACATGAAAACAAAAAATATTTCCAAATTGCCAATGTTTGGAAAAACAAAATTTGAGCAAGAGATTTCAGATATCCGATAATATCGGATATTCGATTTGTTTTACTGTCATCCAAAAGAAAAAAATGATTCTCTAGGTCCCTCAATCTGAGAACCATATTTTTTGTAGAGAATTTTACGAGATTGCAACTATGAAAGACAAAAAAACTATTTTTTTCACCCTTTTTGTTGTAATTTCTCTATTATCAAAGGTTTTGCATCACCTTTTTGGTCTCGCCATGGAAAGTAGTAGTTTTCAAAAACATAAATGAAAGAGGAAGCTCACAAATAAAGAGATTGAAGTGTATAGAGAAATGGATAGGGTTGCCCATCGGAAGAAGAGACACGGTATGTTAAATATTAATAAAGATGAGGGCATAGGGCCACCCTTAACTATGGTTTCAAGTGAAGAAGAACATGAATTTGAAATGGTTTACTACAAATATTGAAAATGATAATGTATAAATTGAAGACAAAAATGTAGGAATTGAAAATGAACATGTAGATGTGGACAATGGAAGTGTGGACATTGGCAATGAAAATCCACTGATTGTATATGAAGGAATCGACAATGATAATGGTGCACAATAACCAAATCAACTTTACACATCTCCAAATTATATGAGAAATGAATTCCCTGGGGAGCAAGAAAGACAAACTTCAAATTTGAGACCTTCAAGAACAACAAAATGGTTACTTAAAATTGATGAGAACATAACGAGCAATTTTGATGGAAAGAGATCAGAAAGAACCGTTCGGTTGTGAGTTTCAAAACTTTTTGATCATTTTTTTAGCCACAAGACATTGGTCAAGCAATGGAAAATGTTTGTGCATTTGTTAAAGATGCAAAAGATGAGACGTATACTAGTCAAATTGAAGATTACTATGAATAAGAAAAAGGAGAGGAATCCTATTATTGTGATAAATCATTTTAGTGATCTCATTATATTTGGAAGACTACCAAGGAAAAAGACAAGAGGTCCGCTAGGAGGGTTAATACAACCTCCTTAGTAAGTCATCATTTGAGAAAGGCTCGCTTGATGATACAAGCTTGTGTTTACTTGAAACTAAATCATAAAACTTTGGATAGAGCACTTGCAAGAAGAGAAAGACTTGATGATACTCTTCAAAATGAAACATGGGCTTATGGTGGGAGATGTAATCACCTAAAAATGGTCACATAAACCCTAGACCCCCAATCTCAGCAATTAATCAAGAAACCCTAATCTTGATTAAACCTAAGTCCTAAATCAAACATGCAATTATCAAATTCAAACTAATCTGACCTAAACCCTAAGTCCTAATCGATCATCTTACTTGATTAATTAATTAATTCCTAAAATCATATTACATTGGCAAATAAACATTATGATAATTATTTAATTGATATTATGATATATTAATTAAATAAAAATTACAAAATTGTCAATTAAATCAAAAAGGAATTAAATTAATTATAAAAACATAAATGTGCATTCAAAAGCAATTAATTTATTAAAAATGCATATGACATCATCAAATCTAGTTAACTGATTTATCAAAATGGAAACAATCTAGTTCCACTCAGTTAACTGATTCTCCACTGTTTATCATTTTGGAAACATTTTAGTTAACTAAAAACTAAATATGGAAGTTTCCAAAATAACTGATCAGTTAGTTCAGTTAACTGACTGTCTCGACCAATCAAATCACTTGCACATGGATTGTGCTTCTTCAATCGAATTTGAGCCACTCTTTTTGTTCAATCTCGACCATCGATTCGAGAGAGATTTATATAAAAGAGAAACTCTTTTCCTTCACAAAGGATCCTAACCTTTTATCTAATGTTATTACGCTGCATTTTCTTCTCTTTTCTTAAAATTTATCATTTATAATTATTGTTTAATTTCAAGCATGCAAATCTAATCATTAGAGCACATTCAATTTGGGTTTAAAAAAGAATTTTTCACTTTTCAATTTGGTTCTTCTAAAATCAATCTTAAGTATCTTGGATGAACAACAAACTACATATGCATATCATCTTAGATCTTTTATCATAGCTTTAAATCCTTCATTTAGGTTAGTGTGTATTCACTGAGCTTGCAATGATTTGAGAGCAAGCTCATACTCCTGCCTTCTAGAAGGCAACAGGTCGATTCATTTACACATGCAGGATGAATTAATCTATATTCATTTCTGTATGTGATTGAAGAGAAATGACCATGTTGAAGTGTATGGCTAAATTAGAGTCCCACATTGAGCTATCACATTTCTGGCACCCACCATGGAGCTCGCACCCACGACCACAAGGTTCATTTTTGTGAGTTTTGTGATAAATTTCTGGGCTATTTTTCTAAAAATATAACTGATGTTTTTATTGATACGTGCACTTATGACTTGATACAGATCTGAAATTTATATTTCTGGAAATTTATTTGAGTTAGCTTTCAGGTTCCATTGGTTTGAATTAATTTTGTTTGGATTTACAAAAGTTATGGTCATTTTAGTGCAGACTAGTCAAACTTGATTTTCCATAAATCCAACTGGTATTTTTATTTGTACATACACATATGACATGATAAAGATCCACAATTTATATTTTTGGAAAGGTATTTTAGTTATCTTTCAGATTTCATTGATTTGAATTAATTTACTTTGGATTTGTAAAAGTTATGGTCATTTTAGTACAGACTAGTCAACCTGATTTTCTAGAAATCTGACTGATGTTTTTATTGGTACATACACATATGAAATGATACAGATCCAAAATTTATATTTCTGGAAAGATATTTGAGTTAGCTTTAATTTTCTACTGGTTTTAATTAATTTCATTGGGATTTGCAAAAGTTATGATTGATTTAGTGAAGATTGGTCAGAACTTGATTTTTATGACAACAGTTTTTATTTATTATCAAATGATATATTATCTTTGACTAACCTGATTTTCTAACACGTGGGATTGGAAAACTATGTGTTTTTTTTTTTTAATAGATTTTTATAATATTGGGTTTTATGTGCAGGAATAGGTAAGGTTTTCATAACAGTGGTTTGCAGGACGCTGAAAAAGAAGACTAAAACACAAACTACTGACAATTTGGTTTTGCAGGTTGCCTTTGATCGATAGAATCCAAAATAATGTGCTTGCATCTTGTTTTTGATTTCTGAAAATAGGAACCTGCATGAAATAATTCTTAAAATGAACATTTTTTTATGTTTTAGGAATGACAATAATGTCAAGAAACTATGCTCTTGCCCTTTTGGGATGATCAGAAATCCAGAAACATTATTGTCATTTTCTTATTCTGCTTGAAGTGTCTTTTAGTTTTGTAAACCCAAGGAATTGCATGGACGTATCCTCTCCCCTCACCTTCATGGATCTTGGGTGAAAGATAAATCCATACAAATTCTTTAGCGTGGCTACCTCCCGAGCGCTTTAATGAAGCCGGTGAGAGTGGTTTTCCCAACCGGTAACAGGCTAAAGCCAAGCCCTTTCAAACCGGTATACAAAAAATGTCATTGTTATTAGTCTCATAGTGGATAGGTGTGAATTTATTGTGGCAAACAAAATCTCCTCTAGTACCCTAGTGGTGCATTAAATTTCCTACATTGTTAAGGTGAAAGCCTTGCTTTGAAAGGATTGGGAGAGCCCCCTTAATTGGGAATATGACTTGATCACAACCACCTGAATGGATGTCCTTACTACAAACTTTGTTCTAGTATCCAAAAGCCCTCTATCTATTGGCGCAGAAGGTCAGAGACTGACTAAGACGTCCCACACTTTCATGGCTCTTGGTAGAGACAATGGTCCCTTGGGAAGTGATTTACCTTGGGATTCAAAGCTTGGTGTGCCTGAGAAGTGAGTGCACATGTAAGTAGCATCCCATGCCTCCAAGCTTCTATGTTGTCCACTATGAGTAGGTGTGGCTGAAATTCGGTTCAAGTGGGAATTCAATAGATATTTCTCTGGCTATCCTAGGATTGTGGTGTCTCTGTTATTTTTACAACAAACATTCTTCTTGATGTGTCTTGCATGGGTGAAGCATCAAAACAAACAGACACCAAAACATTCAAAATGAACATTCAAATCAAACATCAAAATGATCAACGATTCAAAATCTACACTTCTAGGTGTTAACTATCAACTCTTGTCTAAGTTTTTGCATCTACTATCAACTTGCTATCTTAATTTCTCTTTTATTGTGAAAGTTCTGTCTAAATCTTCACCAAATCTATTTTTTCATCAACATCATCACTAGTTTGTCTTTGACTGTAGTCTATTGACAGTCTGACTCATTGTTGTCTTGAAATCTAGTTTTGTTGTGCTAGTCCAAGTGACTTGTTATCTTATCATTTTGTCTGCGCTGTCCTTATCCTGAGTTGTGAGAGTAGGTTCATTAACCTTGACTCAAGATCAGAGTCATTGCTTCTCTCTCTTAGTTGGACTTTATCTCCTCTATCCTTTGGTCTTGGACTTAATCAACACTTTAGATATCACTTCAGCACTTGACAATAAATTAATTGATTCGTCATACCTCATCTTCAATCTTCTATGCAAGCGCATCAACCCAATCTTGCAATGTCTAAAAGCAAATGGGCTAAACCTTATGGTCCTAACAATGCACAAGAAGAGATTCTTTTGGCAGCTTTATCAAAACAACGTCAAACTATGCAATCTGAAATCTAAGAATTAAAGGGGGAAAAGGATATACAATCCAAAAAATCCTCATCAAGATTAATCTATCCTTTTCTATTTTATCATTATCAAGAGAGTGGCTCCAAAGCCCTAAAAGATGCTAAAAAAACCACAAAGTTTTCCTCCAAAGGGATTAGTAACATCATGAAAGAAAAACCTTGGGTTAAATGCATGAGAGACTTCACTCCTTTGGGACAATCTTATGAATCTACATTGAAAGAAATTCTTTAGAATGACCTCATCACATTTCCTGAAGCCACATCACGTGGACGAAGATTCTTGAGTACCTATTGTGCATATCATCAACACAATGAGCATATAACTTCATCTTGCATGGATTTGAAACATAAAATCCAAGATCTCATAGATGATGGCATAATCGAAGTGGGAAATCCTAATGAATCATCTAGTGAAGATAATGATCTCAAGCATGATCAATATCAAGAATCCATGTCTAGCGGTGGTTCACATACCACATCTACTTCTTCCATCATTTCTCCATCTCCTAAAGTTTCAAAACTAGCCACACCATCTCCATCAAAAAATGAACCTAATGATGACTATGTATACTCTCAAGGACTACCTCTAAAAGAGATCCAAGCTAATCCACATACGACTGCAAGTCCTTCTTAGGCCTCAAAGATCATAGACCCAAAGCATCAATGTGCTTCAATGCTTATCATGCCTACTACAAATGATTGTCCATCAGTGTGTCAAGAATCCCTCATGCAGATCAAAACTCCCACCTTGTCCCTAGAAGTGG
>MU226657.1:144428-172453 GCA_018584345.1 Thuja plicata | reverse complement strand
TATATATATATATATATATATATATATATTAGAAACTGGTAGACTGCATTATTTAAACAGAGTAGCATATATCTGTAAAAAAAAAATACATGCAATTATAATACTCAGGTAAATTTTAAAACTCGATAACTAAGTATTCATCTAATAAGAAGAATAAATATCAATTAAAGTTGTTACAATAAATGAAACAAAAATTTTACCTTAGGAAAACTATAATTTTGAAATTGATTATCAAGATAACATAATATATACATTTATAGATGCAAATATATAACTCAGAATAACATAAGGGGATTACTTTCCTTTCAAAAATACTATTACAATTTCTTTCTACAAATTTTTTTTAAACAAATATTTCTAGAATATCTCATAGACAAAAGCATATAACAAAAATTTGTCTGCTAAGATAATAAATATTAAACCTTTTATTTACAGATTTAATTTCAGAATTACAAAAAATGAAATTTATTTCATTCTAATTCAGTTTTACAAATGAGTACCATTTTAAATAATATTGATCTTCTATATAAATATCCTAGGTAGCACCCAAAACATAAATTCAATTACATGCAACGAAATTTTTAGTCAACTAAATTTCTTCTTCCAGCAACTTATTTAAGACCTTAGTACAGAGTTATAAAAATTTACAGATTTCTCATTAAAACAATAACATCAACCCTATGGCTTGGAAAGAAAAAAAAAAAAAACTTTACAATTTCCATCTTAATACACAATTGATTTCTTTCATTTCCAGCTTTGAACTCAAATCCACCAATAGAGAAAACAGCTACAAATCTGCAAGAAAATAAAACAACAGATTTGAAATATCCCATGGGAGCTCACCTCCCAGCCTAGGCCTCTATGAGGCCACCCCCGAGCTAGGGGAAACAAGAAAGAGCAGGGTGATATGCAAGCAAACAATATACAAATCAGCTCAAGAACTACACATAACTCTCATCCAATTTTTAAGCACAATTGGGTCTAAAATGGACTCAATTTAGGGGTGAAAGTGGTAATACACATGAAGGAGAATGCCAAGCAAAAATGTCTCATTTATACAAAAATATCTACATTCCTCCCCAAGGATTTATATTTCAACCCAATAGCATCAAAACACAACCAAATATCCCTTATCACCCCTATGATAAATTCACAATATAGCATTTGCAAACATGGAGCCCATAGATCCATGATACATCCCTCTTCTTCCCAAGAAGAGACTCTACAACTAACATGGTTTCCCAACTATGCCCCTCACCCAAAATTGACTATCTCCTCCATCCCAAGGGCAAGATAAGTCAATATATTCCCATGCACAACATCAACAAAAGCACTAAAAAAATAAGAAGAAAATTTCCTTTCACCAAAAATAAAATAGCTTAACCCAAATTGCACAACATGAAGTATTTTGAATTAAGAAAAAAAAATCTTAACAAGAACTAAGACAATCACAAGTGAAAGAAAACCACACATGGGCATAGGTGTACCAACCTTGCTCCAAGTAATGGATGATGATGTTGAGATGATCCTTTGAGTTCCTACCTCTCCTTCTCTTGTCTCCTCCCAATTAGCCAATTTTTTTTTTCCAAAACAAAACTACAAGTCTCAAAAAATGAGAGTGGGCAATCAAACCCAACTCTCCTCTCATTTTCCCCTAAAAGGCCTCTCTCCCACTCCACCTCTTTCCCCCTCAAGAAAAATGGAGGCATGTGTCCTTCCTTCTAACATATGTGAACTTCATGCATGGAGGGAACTCCACTATCTTGGAGAAGGTGAGGGTCCTTTTCCCCTTCCCCAATTTTAGCCACTATCCTAGAAAGGCAATTAAGAAGGCCTAGAAAAGAGGTTTTGGCACTCAAAATAATGAAAAACAACCCCTAACCCATATTACTACATAAAAACTAGATAATCTTAACTTCAACTACCTCAAAGGAATAAATTTAACCCTCAAAAAACTCCCTCAAAGTTTGCATTCAAATTTTCAAGAATAGCACTCAAGACTTGGGTTATCAAGGAAAACTTACCTCACATGGTAACACTTCAATTAAGCTAGGGTAAACTTCAACTTCCAAAATCCACATAGGCAAGCCATGTCACAACACATATGTCAATTGACACTACAATAGCACCACACATTTACAACATGACTTTCCTTAAAAGAAATAAATTTACAATCATGCAATATCACATTTACAATAGATTTAACATTTACTATTAGGTTATTGCCCTTTTAGGGCTAACTTTGGCTGCACATGGATATACACAAATTATCCCAATCTTGTTTTCCCAATTTTGAAACCATGGTTATTCCTCCTGCACACTTGAACAGAGCATCAGTAGTCCAAGAACATAAAATAAATATTCCTGATGTTTCATAATAAAATATATTCCTTTAACCAAAGTTAATACATTTATTTTCAGAAAACTAAATCAATCATGCACATTTAACTGATAATTCCTATTACAAATGGAAATCTCATATGTAACCTAACAATATAAGCATTTGCAAAATTTAAACCAAACATCTCAGTTACATGTCATAAGATCATAATGCAGTATCGAACAAAATGAAAGTCGTTAAATCATGTCATCGAGGACTAGAATCAAATATAAAAACACATCTAAGTATCATCGAAGTAGAGTCATCATAAGATATCTCTACTATAAAAGGTGCAAAATGAAATGTATCAAAATAAATGTATCCTCCAGATAAATATGATATAACAGTATCAGCTCTAAAATGGATGGTCGAGGTAGGACCTCACAAAAGCACCTCTTCCAGATTGAATAAGAAACCCCAGAAAAGCTATGGTTTTCGCCCTTGAATCATGGCTTCAAAATCTCTAGAATAGGAAGCAGCAGTTTGGCTCTGATATCATGTAGGATTTGGGAGATACAAATCTACAGAATGCCAAGAATACCTACATGCAAATAACCTGTTATAGGAGAGACGCTGAAAGGAGAAAAAAGTAGAACTCAGAAATTACTCAAAGTGTGAGAACAAAAATGTATTTTAAATTACTAAAAAAAGAATTACAAATTTCAACCTATAAAGGTGAACAAAACCCTAAATAAAATAAAAGCTAGGTTGCGCATTAATAATTAATATAAATATTAATTTTAATGCACCTAAGAGAAAGCTTAAGCACTAAAGAGTAATAACTTAACTAATTAAATCAACATGATTTAATTAATAATCAAACTAAAGATTACTCTAACAATCTTCTCCATCCCGAAGCATATGGAAAACATGCCCTAAAATTTCATGAGATCGCCAAATAGGCAGAAGACAAAGAAAAAACTGACCATGAACCATCCCAAGTACTCTCATAAGTTGAGATAATATTATCAAGTAGCATAGGAACATGATCAAAAAAGAAAAAAATCAATGAAAGATAAAACACTCACTGAAACAATGTGATCGAACAACCATTCTGATCTTTTTTTACTTGCATTAAATGTTCTTTGTTTGATAGCTTAACTTTGTATTGACTGATTGGATGATTGATTGGTTGATAGTTGAGACTGAAAGATTGAATAGGTCCAACCAAATTGAATGTTGAGTCACAACTATTCAGATCGTGTTTGTGAGAACATGATTTCATTAGGCACAGAATGATGAATCTGCCACAAATGTCTGCAAACATGATGATCGTTCCACTAAAGGAAGACAAGTATGTGCAAATTCATTGCAGATTTTTGAAGAAGCTTTTTGTAATTTTTTTGGATTTTTTGAGATATTCAAAATTTTTTGTGATAATATTTTTTTCACGACTTTTTAGGATTTTTAGGGTTTTTTTTATGACTTTGTATGCTTTTTAGGGATTTGTTCATGACTTTTTATGTTTTTTTAGGATTTTTTTTCAGGACGTTATGCAAATTTTTAGAATTTTTTTAGGACCTTATGTAATTTTTTTGGATTTTTAGCTTCTTATTTGGATTTTTAGAATTTTTCATGACATTTTACAATTTTTAGGATTTTTTTGAAATTGCCCCCAGTGTCTAGCAAGGGAAGCACATTTTGGAAGGACACGTGGATCGATATATGGATGAAGGACAAGGGTCGCTTGCATTGGATCTGTTTGGGTGCCAAGGACTATCCAATAAATGGGATAACATGTTTTCATGCCAAGCGGAGAGACTAGTTAAGACAATGATAGGATAATGAAACTTTTTGTCACTGGATGGAAAGTGATCCAAAGGAATGGACATGTTAAGAGGTTTTTTGGAAAATAAGTTTTGCATTTAATGTCCTTATTTTCATCAAGACCAAGATAGGGAGTTTGGATTGGGAAAATGTTAGGATATGAAAAGGATAATGAAAAGATATGGTTAGAATAAGAAAGATCAATAAGGGATAAGGGATATATGGGTGTTGATAGGATAAAGGAAATGAGGGATGTCCATAGGATATTGGAGGAAATGATAGAGGTATTGGAAGGTAATGATGGGGGTATAATATGATAGGAAAATATGGATAAAATCTGCCCCAAGTATGGAATGCAAGAAGTTCATAGAATTACACATGACGCCTGTTTGCCAGGTTTTCATCACAGTACTTGCCCAAAGTGCCTATTTTCCAAGTTTTCACTGTTGGACAAAATTTATTTCTCTTGAATCTTTTTTTTACGTTGCCAAGATGCCTATTTGCCTGGTTTTCATCAAGGAAACTTTTTTCCTTTTTTAGTTTTTTTCATTTTCAAAATTTTTGCCTCTTTTTTTTGTGCTTTTTGACTTTTGGGAAAAAACTAGAGGCATGAAATGACATGGACGGAGGACTCAAGTGCCTTACTCTTTGAAATGTTCTTTTGAAAGATATTGCACAAAGACGTTGGTAGGGTAATGACAAAGGGATATGAAGTGGGTGATTGGATAAGGATGGGACAAGATTTATGCAAAGGATTGGATAGGATGAAGGAAAGGTTGGAAAACAAGTCTTAGATAATGAAGGGAGTGAAAGAAGGATGGATGTTGAATGGATGGATATGGATGCAAGAACAACATTGGCACACACCTTGAGGGGTGATGGAATGATGGAGGAAAAAGAGGTTTTGGAGTTTGAAGGATTAATGAAGGAAGGGATGTGGATTTTGAGACACAAGGACCCAAAATGGACTTGAAAGATGGAAGACATTTAGATTGACAGATAGAAAGTTTGGATGCCTTCTTTAATTTTTCTTGGGGACTCTGTGCTTCAAGAAGATTCTTGGGAATCCATAAGCATTTTGATTTTTTATCTTTTTGTGGGTCCTTAGAATTCATTTATTGCATAAGAGATTTAGGAACCCATATGGACTTTGATTTTTAAGTTTTTCTCAATGGGCCTTTGTGGCCTTTTTGATATTTCTTTTTTTTTCGGATCATATTTTTCTTCCTTTTTAAATGTCGATTAGACAGCACATGTTGATCCTTGATAGCATGTGGATTACTTAACTTATGGATTTTATGCTTGGCTCCCAAATTTATTTGAAAAGGAATGGGATTTATGGAAGGATAGGAATGATGTGGAGAATTGTTGGATGGGTGGAAGGTTCTCCAGGGTGTATGCATGTGCTGACTTGCATTTGGGAAAGGGTAACTGGGTTGTGAGCTAGTGGATGGAGGAATATATGGACCTTAGATGGATGGAAGGGTTGAAGGGGGAGGTATACACCTAGATTTGGATTTGGAAGGGATACCAATTCCTTGAGATTGAGATTTGTAATTAAGACCATGGCCATTAGAATTTTCTTGGACACGTAAGGGTTTCAATATACCTTTTGCATGTAGGTCTAACCCTTTGACTTGATAATGTTTAATTTGACCAATAGGATACTTGCTACAAGATGCGAGTCCATTATTATGACATGTGAATGATATGGAAGGACCTATAGGACCATGAGGTGGACTAGACTTGATAGAAGTAGGAGAACCCATTTGAATTGTAAGGGTTTCATGAACAAATTGCATAGATGTGCTTGAATCACAAGGGGGATCAAGAGGAATAATGGGATCCTGCGATGGAATAGGAGTAGTGATAGGATCATTAGGTAGGATAGGATCTTGTGGGAGATGTGGAGAATTAGGAAAAGGCAATAAAGTTGATTTATTTATTTGATTAGTACATAGGGATAAACTATGGGTTATTCATCCCAAGAGGACAAATTAGAGGGTTATTGGCCAGATCGAAGGCATTAATATGAAATTGAATGGATTTTGATGATATTGATAAGGATTAGGATCAATTTTGATGATTCTAGAATAGTTTATGAAATCATGAGGCATTGATGAACTTTGACAATGCTCTCGAAATGATGATTGATGATGAAATAACATCGATGAACTTTGACAATTCTATTGGAGGACTTAAAATGATGATGAGGTATTGATGAACTTGAAAAATGCACTCAAATGATGATTTAGGAGATGACATTGATGAATTTAACAATACCTTGGATAGATAGTGATGAGGCATTGATAGAATTTGATAATGACAGAGGATTGATTGAAAGAGATTGATAAGACATTGATACAAGTTTGGAATAGAATGAGTTTGGAATGATCCTAGACCAATTAGAACATGATTAGAAATCGGTTGGACTGATTTAGGAATATGATCAATTCAGCCAAAATGAGAGAAATGTTAGTAATTGATGACATAGAAGAACAACACAATATTAGTGAATGGTAAAATCAAACACACAATAGAAGACATGTTAAAAGGGGGCACATAGCTGCAAGCCATTTTTAGGTGCCTACAGAGATATTAAAAGTCATATGCGAAGATTCAAATTATTCAAGGCAAGTTTAGACCATTTAATTTTTTTAGATAAAAGAGTTGTGGCTCATAATAGAACAACATTAAGTACATAAAAATGAAATAATAAATTATCTTATATAATTCTACTTCTCAAGAATATAAGATGTCTTATAAATTCTTTTACAAAAAACTATAAGGCTTTGTTGAATGTGTTCAAAGTAGTAAAGTATTTGATTTATATTGTGGTTTGTTTGTGTAAATGTGGGATCAATAATTCACCTATGAATCCCACATAGTATTGAAACAATGTAGTACTAAGTAACTCAAGTGGGATTACAAGTTGGGTTAAGGGCTATGGGATCTATGATGTATTAGAGTGGCTATATAGAGTATAATATTATTTGTTGTCTTTGTAATGGAATAAATGGATATATAGAATATTATATTAGGTGATCTTTAATGGTATCCAAGAAATGTGGTTTATGGTTTTGCATGCTGGAGTCTGGATGTATATGGAAAATATATATAGTTGGTTGAGAATTTTGAGATGTTATAAATGTGCATGCATGGCTTTTAGGGCACAAAACTCATGTTGTATATGGTAATGGAGTTGGTGGTATAGGAGCAACTTAAGGTATTATGATGGTCTTCAAAGCTTTTTGTCTTGTAGGTTTGTTTAGCCAACCACCAAGGTAATAAGGACTAATTTCAAAGACCCAAGGTTGTTTTGGTGTGTGTTTAGGGGTAAGAGTGTTTAGAGTCTAGTGTTTTGTATGATCAATTAGGCTCTAGGGTAAATAGTCCTAGAAAAGTCAACAAATGGTCAAAAGGTTGACCAAAAATCCAAAATAGAGTGGCACTTGTGATTTTAAAATTTTTAAGTGTTTTAAGGTCTTATGTAATGGTTTAGAGTTGTATTTAACCATTGAGGATGGTGGTTTATCAAATGAGCAAAAGTTGTAAAAGTTGGTCAGGGCAACTTTGCAACTTTGCAAAGTTGTCATGACAACATTTCCTAAAAACTAGGAATTAGAATTAATGGTGTTCTAATCCCAACCTAAGGGTCCAAACATGTGGGTATGGGATATATAAGGTTAAAAAAACCCTAATCCAGAGGTTAGAGGTCACTTTGTACAGACTGTGATTTGAAAAGGAAAAAATTGACTGTGTTTTTGTAATAGAGCATTCATCCAGTCATTTAATAGATTAAAGGATTTGACTGATGGATTGAAACTTTGTTTTTGTTATGTATTTACTTTGTGTGGCATTGGTTTATTTTTTTAGTGCTTTTAGTTAACATTTTGTAAATTCTTTCTATTTCACTGGGTCGTTATCTCATTCAGAGCCAGTCTTGTAAATATGCACCCCACTTGAGTTCCCGTGGTTAAACATCCATGGCCTGTTGGAATCAAGTAGGGGACCCTTTATATAATGAAAATATGGCTTATGGAGTCATGGTTTTTAGGAGAGATATTTTTCCATCAATCCCTAGGTGAATGCAGAGGCATTCTGGTTAGAGGCTTGTGCATAATAGTAGCAAGAAAGCTTGCTAATTGGATTGGTTGGAACCAATAAATGGTGGGAGCATGTATAGGTATGTATCCTTGACAATTTAATTCAAGGAGAAGGATGGTGGATTTTATTGGAACACTTTGTGAAGTCAAAGAGCTCAGACTGTTGAACATGCTCCTAAAACCCTTAAAATAGGGGTTTGGTGAAAGTCCTATGTACGAAGAGGGTGGGGGTCTAAAACCTAGAAAATCCTAGAGCCTAGGTTGGACCTATGAAGAATCCATAATTAGTTCAGAGGTTTTTTAAGGATAGTTTGCAAGAAATCCAAGATTTCAGTGTTGAGGAGGGATAATTAGGCCAAAAAGGCTACAAGACCTAAAACTAAGAAAAGAAGAACTCGATGGGAAAACCACTAAAAGAATCCATCAAAGTGGATAAAAACTAGGTTAAAGTGACCTAGGAATGGTCAGGAATCCCACACCTATTGCCAAGAGAATATTTGGGGTAAAGTGGCTCAATGGAGCCTATAGGTGCATTGTTGGATTAAGAGAGTGAGTAGAGTGATTTGAAGTTGTTGGTGAGTTCTAAGGGAAGTAGGAGATCATAGAGTTATCATCTAGATAGGGTAGAGAAAGATACCCTAGGAATACTAAAGAAAGGTCTTAGCTGGAGCAAGAGTTCTCTTGTGGTTAGAGCTCCCCATCAAAGTGGTATCAGAGCCATTAAAAGGGTTGGGAAGTGGATAGTCTAAGATAGAGAGAAGTGAATCCATTGGAAAAAGAACCATGGTAACCAATGCAGAATTGGCAGGGGATTTGTTAGAGCAACAATTCAAGAATAGACTTCTAGAAGAAGCTATGGAGGAGATGAAGCTAAAGTTAGCAAAAGTTGCAGAAGCTGCAAGCAAGATGAAATAACAGATAGGAGTGGATAAAGACAAGGGAAAGAAACAAGTTGAAGAGGAGGAAGAACTAGAACTTGACCCTCCATTACCTGAGGAACCATTCCTTAAGGCCCTCAAGTAATTAAGTTGAAAGGCACTAGAAGGTATTCCAATATTCTCTAGAAAAATGGATGCAGAGTTAGTGATGGAATGGATTGAGCATATGGAAAACCATTTTGAATGTGATGGTATCACACAGGCACAAAATGTGAAGATAGCCAAATCAAGGCTAAGAGGACAAGGATTAACTTGGTGGTTGTTCTTGTAGGAAGAAAGAGAAAGAGAAGGAAAGAAGCCAATATCAAATTGGAAATCTATGGTGGCTAAGGTGAAAGAGAACTACTTAATAGAGGATTATGACATCCAATTGCACAAAAGGAGATAGAATCTCAGACAAAAAGATCTAGATTTGGCATCCTATGCCAAAGAGTTCCAAAAACTATGCCTTAGGTAAAGGGTGCAGGAGGTAGAAAGCATTAAAGTTTCTAGGTAGCTCAATGGCTTGAGGTGGAACATACAAGAAGAGTAAAACCTCTTCACTTTAACTTCTATCCATGGGTGTTTTCAAATGGCCCTTAAGGTGGAAGAAAAACTGAAAAAGAAACAAGATTCCAACTCTAGGGGAAGAGGAAGAGGTAAAGACTCTAGAGGTGGACATAGAGGTGGTTCTAGTGGAAGGAACAATGATACCAAAAGCCAATGAGACTCTAGGTTTGTTGAAAAAAACCATGATTCAAGAAATAGGGGAGGATATAACAAAGGTAGAGGCTTTCATAGTTGTGGAAGAGGCAGATCAAGTGGATTTTGAAGAAGCTCATATTTTTCTTCAATGAACTATTATAATTGTGGCCAATTGGGTCACCCTGCCTATAGGTGTCCAGAAAATCCAACATCTTCACAAGGTGAGAAGAAGATTGCATATGTGTAAGAAGAGGACATGACTAAACAATCAGAGGTAAGTTTGGATTCAAAAAAGGGAGAGAACCTCATGCTTAAGAGGATTCTAATAAAAGAACCTACAAGGGATGAACACAAGCAAAGAAGGGCTCTTTTTAGGGTCAAGTGTAAGATTCTTGGAAAGGTATTAAGAGTTATAATAGACTCTAGATCTATTGATAAAATGATCTCTGAGGAAGCATTAGAGAAGCTCAAATTGGTTAAGATACCTCATGTGTGTCCTTACAAGGTAACTTGGTTGAATAAGGGACAAAATATACTGGTTAATGAACAAGTGTGGGTTGAGTTTACTATTGGCAAGTATCAAGACAAGATACTTTGTGATGTACTACCAATGGATGCATGCCATTTTTTGCTTGGAAGACCATGGCAATATGATAGGGAGACAGTTCACCATGATAAGGAGAATAAGTACTCATTCAAGAAGAATGGAGTAACTTATAAGATACACTCTTTAATAGAGGAAGAAATAGTGGAGAAGATGGATTCAAATACCCTACTAATGAGTGGGAAATAATTCCTAAAGGACATGAAGGAGGAAGAAGGAACTGGCTATGCAATATCGGTGAAGCCAAAATAGGAAGAGACACCTAAACAATCACCTATACCTACAAAAGTGAAGCAGTTATTAGATTAGATCAAAGACATCATATGTGAAGGGAATCTAGCTACACTACCACCAAAAAGAGAAATTAGTCACCAAATTGACTTTGTTCCAGGGGGGTCATTGCCTAACAAGGCTACATACAAAATGACACCAGGATAGAACAAAGAGATAGCAAGGCAAGTTCAAGAACTATTGGACCAAGAAATAATCAGAAAGAGCATTAGCCCATGTGTTGTCCCAGTGTTGTTGGCTCATAGAAAGGGAAGTAAGTGGAGAATGTGTACTGACTCTAGAGAAAGAAATAGGATAACTATTAGATATAGATTTCCTATTCCTAGAATAGAAGACTTAATGGATTTCTTAGGGGGTGCTAAGTACTTCTTAAAGATTGACTTGAGAAGTGGATACTATCAGATTAGAATGAAAGAGGGTGATGAGTGGAAGTTAACCTTTAAAAACATAGAGGGGTTATATGAGTGGTTAGTAATGCAATTTGGGCTTACAAATGTACCTAGTACTTTTATCAAGGTTATGAACAAAGTCCTAAAAGACTATATAGGGGTATTTGTGGTAGTATACCTAGATGATATCCTCATCTTTAGAAAAAAAAAATAGAACACATGAAGCTCTTAGAACTTGTGTTGAAAAGGTTACAAGAGGAGAAGCTCACCATAAATCTTGAAAAGAGTGAGTTTATGAAACAAGAACTAGTCTACCTAGGATTTGTAGTATCCCAAGGTGACTTGAAGATGGACAAGAGAAAAGTGGAAACCATATTAAGTTGGCATACTCCTAAGAAAAGGACTGAAGTGAGAAGCTTCCTTGGGTTGGCCCAATTCTATAGGAAGTTTGTGAGGAGATTTAGTGAAATTTGTGCACCTGTCCTAGATACCATTAAAGGTGGAATCTAGACAAAGTTCATATGGACCAAGGAAGCCAATGAAGGATTTGAGAGATTGAAGAAAGAAGTAGCCACCCAACCAATACTGGTTTTACCAAGTTTTGATAAGTTATTTATAGTGGAATGTGATGCTAGAAACATAGAATTGGGTGTAGTCATAAGTCAGGAAGGAAGACCAGTAGCCTTCTTTAGTGAGAGGCTTAATGAAGCAAAGTCTAGATACTCATCCTATGATCTAGAGATTTATGCATTGGTGAAATATATTAAAAAGTGGAGGCACTACTTGTTTCCAATGGAATTTGTAGTATACACTAATAACCAGGCCCTAAGCTACATAAATACACAGTAGAAGCTTACTCTGAGGCATATAAAGTGGATGGATTTTCTGTAATCATACACTTTTACTATCAAGCACAAGAGGGGGGTAAATAACAAGGTAGAAGATGCCCTTAGTAGGAGATTTCTTACCATCTAGGAGATACAATTGCAGAGTACATGGTTTGAAGGATTCAAGGATCTCTATTAAGGAGATTCAGATTTATCAGAAATTTATAAGTGTGCACTGATTTTGAAAATCACTTTCATAGTGAATATGTAGACTATACCTTGCAACATGGTTTGTTGTTTAGAGGGAAGAAACTATGTGTTACAAGGGGTTCCATGATGGAGAACCTTATCCAAGAGAAGCAAAATGGAAGTTTGAGTGGAAACTTTGACTTAAACAAGACCCAAGACTTAGTGGAGTGATTCTACTGGTGGCCTAAAATGCATAAATATATAAGGAGGTAAGTTGAGCAATGTGGAGTATGTCAGAAGGAAAAGGGGACATCATCAAATGCAGGTCTTTACCAACCATTTCCCATCACAAATAGACCATGGGAGTGCATAAGTATGGATCCCATAGTGGGGCTACCTACGACACCAACTGGTTTGGACACTATCTTTGTGGTAGTGGACATATTTCGTAAGATGAGTCATTTCATCCCATGTAAAACAACACATGATGCCACTCACATTTCCCATATTTTCTTCATGGAGATAGTAAGGATAAATGGCTTGCCAATGATCATAGTTGCAGACAGAGATGTAAAGTTTATGGGGCACTTTTGGGAGACCCTATAGAAAAGGATAGGAACTAATTTGTCTCATAGTTCTGCATATCATCCTCAAACAGATGATTAGATAGAGGTAATAAATAGGGTTCTTGGAAAATTGCTAAGATGTTTGACTAAAGAGTATGGGCAAGGATGGGAACATGTTATCCCACATGCAAAATTTGTCTATAATGATAGCACAAATAGGACTACTAGTAAGAGTCCATTTGAGATTGTATATGGATTAAATCCAAGGGGTGTTATTGAGCTTAGAAACCTAAAAGGTTATGAAGGGATCAGCGGTCATGTAGATGCTTTTTCTTAGTTAATGAGAGAGGTCCATGAGCAAGTGAAAAAGACATTAATGGAGACTAATCAGAAGTTGAAATCTAAGAAGGATGAAGGGAGAAGAGACTTACAGTTTTAGGTAGGAGACTTGGTAATGGTAATCTTGAACAATGCTAGGATGCATAAGGGTATATGAAGAAAACTATAGATGAAGAGGATTGGACAATGTAAAGTGTTAGCCAAGTATGGCTTCAATGCCTACAAGATAGAACTACCCAAGGAGATGTCTATTTCTCCAATTTTCAATGTGAAGGACTTGATTCAATACAAAGGTCCATATATAGATGTGAGAAACTAAAGTACGGAGGTGATAAAGGATGTGGTAGAACTCCAAGTACTTGATCAGATCAAGCTACAAGTGGAGATAATTTTGGATTCAAGAGTGAAGAAAAAGACTAAGATTAAGACTTATATGGAGAATCTAGTCAAATGGGATAACTTTTCTGAGTCAGAAGTTACATGGATAGCAGAGAGTGACTTTAAGAAACATGGAATCAGAATGGAATTCATCACAACATAGGTAACTTGATCTTCTTGTTGCAGGGGAAGGATGGTGCAGGAGCACCTTAAGGTCTTATGAAGGCCTTCAAAGAATTTTGGCTTGTAGGTTGGTTTAGCCAACCACCAAGGTAATAATGACTAAGTGTAAAGTATCAAGGTTTTTTTGGTGTGTCTTTAGTGGTAAGAGTGTTTAGAGTCTAGTGTTTTGTATGATCAATTAGGATCTAGGGTAAACAGTCCTAAGAAAGTCAACAAAGGGTCAAAAGGTTGACCAAAAGTCAAAAATGGAGTTGTACTTGTGGTTTTGAATTTTTTAAGTATTTTAAGGTCTTATGTAATGGTTTAGAGTCAAATTGAACCATTGAGGATAGTGTTTTGTCAAATGAGCAAAAGTTGTAAAAGTTGCTCATGACAACTTTGCAACTTTGCAAAGTTGTCATGACAACATTTCCTAAAAACTAGGAAATAGCATTAATGGTGTTCTAATCCTGACCTAAGGGTCCAAACATGTTGGGATAGGATATATAATTTCAAACAAACCCTAATCTAGAGGTTAGAGGTCACTTTATATGGACTGTGTTTGGAAAGGAAAGAATTGACTATATTTTTGTAACAGAGCCTTCATCCAGTCATTTAATGGATTGAAAGGATTGGATTAATGGATTAAAAATTTGTTTTGTGTTATTTAGTTAATTTTTGTGGAACTGGTCTAGTTTTTGAGTGCTTTTGGTTAGCATTTTGTAAATTCTTTCTATTTCACTGGGTTGTTGTCTGGTTCAGAGCCACTCTTGTAAATATGGACCCCACTTGAGTTCTCATGGTTAAACTTCCATGGCCTCTTGGAATCAAGTAGGGGACCCTTTATATATTGAAAATATGGTATGTGGAGTCATGGTGTGTAGGAGATCTATTTTTTCTATCAAGCTGATGGAAGTGCTCCAAGGTGTGCTTGCACAAACTCTACTTAGGACTCTATTTGTCTTAGTCTTCTTAGGATCCAAATCTCACTTCTCAGACCCCAATAGTATTAATTATCCAAGTCTAAGATTATCCTAACTCAAATCCAAGAGTTAGTGATGTAATGGATAGTGTGGCGGACTGGTTAACAAGGTAAGATGCACAAATTTGATTACCAATGAACTATCCTTCTAAGTGCACAATGGCTTTAAGAGATTCAAATCAACCAAAGTTAATCTAGATACAACCCAAAGTTAGATTTGGTGTATTTTTGGGTATATAAGGACATATTCAAGTGGTTTTGTGGTTTCTAAAGTTATCCCTTACTCTTCAAACTGGCCTATAGGCCTAATTAGATAGTTTTGTAGCCCTACAGTGACCTTTTGGGTCTTAAAACTCTTCACTTTCCCAAAACACTAGAATAAATAAATGCATATTTAGACACCCTTTTGGCCATATGACAACATATCCAAGACTTATTTATAGGTACTTTGGATCAAACTGTAGTACTCTCACTGTACCCCTGTAAATGCACTAAAAACTTGATGATTTAACAAAGAAACTTTATCATAGGCATGTCCCCAAGGTCTAAATTCTTGGAAAGTGACCTAAAATGCCTCAAAACCTCTTAACCTAAGAGAAATTAGACCCAAGACATAAGAAACCCCAAAAGCCCCAATTTGGTTACTTAAAACCCTTGGATCTAGGGCTTTACCAATCTTGATGTTCCACTTCTAGGATAAATTTATGGTTGGTTCACCATTCTTACCACCCCAAAAGACTATTCCAAACATAAAATGGCTATTTTGTTAAGCCCAATCTCCCATTGCTACTCCTTAGCAACCAACTTCATTAGAAACTTCATTGTTTCAGTCAGTGATCACTCTTCTTTCTTCAAAACTCTGCAAGTAAGATCATTAACATTTATCATACATGGTTATTTTAATCATTACATGGATCCTAGGCCTCTGCACCCATGGAATGGATCCTAATTACAAACTAGCTTTCAAAATAGATGAAAAACTTAACAAAATCAAACTTTAATTCGTTGGAAATGACAGTATAGTCATGTAAGATGACTCTCAACGCATTGGAAAGGATAATGAATGATTTTAGATTGCTTACTATTCCAACATGAAATTTAAAATAAACCAATAAGTATTTAAACCTTTCACAAATACATGGAATACCAAAATTACAGACTAACTTGTGTTTTATTGAAAAAAAATTGTGACTGTCTGTACACTGCAGGCCTCTTCTGCCTGTACAATGGAATCCCAAGTACAAAAGGAACCAAAGCTTAACTTACCCAACCTCTTCCAATTGTTTTGAAGGGTTAGTTAAGTGTTTTAACAAGAAAAACCAATTTTCGTCCTAAATGGCTACTAGTCGTTACATTTTAAATATTTGAATTTTTAAACTTTAAAAATTATTTAAAACCCAAGTGTAAATAGGAAATTAAGAACTCCAAAGGTGTTATGCTCAAAAGTTGGGCAAAAACACACCAACAATTTTTTTCTTAAAACACACTAAAAGGAAAGGTTATGCTACCCCAAGGGTATAGCAAGTGCACGCAAATCAGTGTAGAGAAAAAAATAGCAAACAAAAAGGTCACATGATGTAGGATAGCTCTCAGAACTATCCTAAAGGGATCCCTAAGCTACATGCTTTGATCGGTACGCAAATCAAGGTATTTGACCAAAAGTCAACTATAGTTGACCAAAAGTCAATTGTACTCCAAAATACATGAAAGGAAGTTCCTAGGACTAGCTAAGCCCTTAGGAAGGCTCACAAATGCGAATCGAGATAGTTGACCAAAAAGTAAATCGTCTCTGAAAGATGTGAAACTGGAAAGATAGGATCAAGAGGGTATAAGGAACACCTGGTATGAAAATTTGGATAATCAGTCAAGGTTTGACTATGGTTGACCAAAAGTCAATCATGCATGAAATTGGTCAATGGGTGACGATAATTATGACTAACACTAATAAACTTCAACATAAACCATTTAATTGGAAAAATTAACGTTTTAAACCCACATAAGAATTGTTAACATAATATTACCTAATCTAAAATTTAATAGCCATAAATAAAAGAAACTAACTAATCTAATTTAAAGAAATAAGATTGATGACCTAATAACATTTTATCTTTCATTTAAAGAACTTTAATTTTAATCTCCTTCATTTATAAATTAATATACTATGCATCCTTAATTTCCTTATGAAGAAATTTGATAAGAAACATTATCATAATATTAATAGAACTCAACTATAAATCTCCATTCTATCAATTTAAACAAATTAAATCTCCTAAGTTAAATACAATCTAATTAAATATCATCTAAATTAAATCAAATTTTAATGTAAAGAAACCTATTTGTATTATTAAATAAAGACACCTTATTTAGATCAATATTTAGATTAACTTTTTAATCAAATCTAACAACAACATATATATAAATCTGTTTGAATAATTCTAATTATCTTAACAAATTTGAAACTCAATCTAGAATAATAAACTAAAATTACTTTAAATAACTCCCTAAACTCTAAGCCTTTATCTCATACAAAAAAAATCGAATATTCAAGAAACCCTAAAACCATTCTCACAACGATAACATGCCTAAGCTACTATTATTATGTCTATATTTTTTTTTAGGCAAAATAACACGTCTGAACACCCAATACAATCCGTCGAAGGTCAAGCGCATAGGATGACACACAAGGGTTTTTCCTAGCATAGTATGTGGAGGATCGAAGAGGAAGGAGGTGGCAGGTTTTTCTAAATCGGGCGGCGCTGTGAAATTGGGGCAGAGGAGCGAAAGAAATCCATAGGGTGGGGAGCGGCTCGAACACCGGCTAAGCGGCAGATGAAGGAGGAGGCGGGATGGTGGGGAAAGGCTAGGGGGTGTGGTGGTGGCCGCAAGCGGTGGCACCATCATCCGTCGGGCAAAGGAGAAGCGGGGGAGGGGCGGCTGTAGCCAGACGGTGGGACCTCCCCGCTGTGCATAGCACAGTGGGTGGCCGCTTCCCGTGCGGTCCCAGCCCACTGCGAACCTGCAGTTGGGGAGGGCTTCGGCCCCCCTGAAAAACCCCATTTTTTTTGGGTTTAAAAAAATAATGAACATAACTTGTTCTTCAGCGCCATGCGCTTAAAATAATACTTTCATTTCCATCTTAAATATATTCCTTTTTTAAAAGAAAACTTTTATTTATTGCTTAAAAATAGTACCAACATTAATAAAATAAAATAATAATAATAAAACCATAGTATAACAAAATACTTATTTAATGACTGGTGAACTAAACAAGTCTGTACCAAAATAGCGGGTACATAGGGGCATTATTTTTTTTATTTTAAATACATCAATGAAATCTATATTTCATCCCTAAGATATGCATAGAAGGAAATTAATTTCTGAGTAGTTTAATTTTTATTATTATTTATACTAGAATTTTAATAAGGTAAAGAAAAATATAATAGTAATATAAGATAACTCTAAGTGTTGAGGATTAAAATTCTTAAAATTGCCAACTAGTATATTCTTAAGCTATGCAAAATTTCAATTCATTTCAAAGAACCATTTCTATTTTAATGCATCCCAAGGATATAGTGAATATACAAGATAAATAAAACTCAAGATCTTCTTCAATTTAATATAGAAAGAATAACTAGAATTTATTAGGATTTCAATCTTCAATATGGATAGATGAATTACAATTCAATATAAATTAAAAATATTTCCCAAGGTCTCAATACAACCCTTGCATAAATAAGAACAAACTTTAAACGACATAGGATACAAATGAAAATTTTTTAGTTATTCCCATCTCTCACATAAGGGTAATATGCAAACTTCAATCTTCCTTCAGGAACCTAAAATGAGAAGAGGTTGACCATGGAGGCTCACCTCCCAACCTAGGCCTTTACAAGGCCACCCCCAAGCTTGGGGATCCAAACTGGAATGAGATACAAAGAGACAACACAACAAGTAGACAGGCGAACAGAAAAACACATGCTCCAGAAAGCTTCCCAACACAAGGATGAACAAATGGATAAATCTCCAAAAGACCTTCCAAAAATAGGGGTAGTGGTAGACCTCACTGTAGGAGAAAGCCAAGAATAAACAAAGAACACACAAGCCTCACATGGACTTGAAAGGGACCATCTTCACAAGATGCAGTCTTGAATAACCCCCTTATGCCTCCTAGGTGCCCTCAGGCCCTTCTTGGCATCATGGGTATCATGTTACCCCAAGTTTTTCCCTCCTCACATGGGAGACTCTACACTAAAAGGAATCATTTCCATCTACCCTTCCAAGGTTAGTCTTCCCTCCCAAGGGTGAGTGTTCCTTGAAGACCCATTAGAAATCAATCAAAAAATAAAGACATTTAGAAACAAAACATTAAATTTCAAAACTGACAATAAAGATTCAAAACACATAGGACTCCATTAATGGAGTCCTTGAGATCAAGAAAATGCATAAACACAAACAATTTTATTTAAATAAATCCAACCTTAATTCCAAGCTATAATGAGAAATGGATTGGTGTTGAGCTATCCTTCCTTAGCACCTTCCAAAAAGCTCCTTCAAACTGATTTCTATCTCTAAGGGTAGAGAGTGGGTGAACACTCAACTAATCCTAAAACCTTCCCTAAATAGGAAAACCTCTAAAAAGAGAAAGGCTTAACCCAAAGGTGAGGTAACTCTAACCAACCCTTAACTAATCCACTTGCCTAACTCTTCAAGGGTGAAGTCAAATGAAACTTGGGTAGAAGAGGGAGTGAGGTTAACCAAGGTTACACTCCTCTTCAAAATTCCCTCAAGTCTTAAAGTGACACTTTAAGGGTGCAATAAATGAGTTTAGAGGCTCATTAGTGATGTAAAATGACCCCTAACCCATAGGGTACCAAGTTGGGTGACTAAAATTGACCCCGGTTACCCCCTGGGAGCCCAAAAGACCTTCTAAAACTAACCCTGAAGTTAACCTATAGATTTCTAAGTCAAGAAGACTTCTAGAAACTTCTAACCCTGAAGTAAGATTAGGTACTACTCCAAGATAGCCTTATTCAACCCTATAAATAACCATGATTCCCTTTACTAGCCATGTCAACATTAAATTACAACAATTGCCAAATTTTGCACATTAAATTAAAACAATTGACATGACTTAATCAGATAAACATTTACTAATTTAGTAACATACATGAAAACCACATTTACGAAATAACCACATAAACAATGAGGCTTGTGTCTCTTTATATAGAAAGGACCTTGTAAAGCATGGATATTTACATAGGTTCCAGTACTGGGTCCCTGATATAGAGCCATGGTCAGCTTTTCCTGCACATTCAATGCACACATCAGTAGATCCAAAACAACATGATATGAAACATAACACGACATCAATAATATATAGATATATATATGCATATAAACCACAGTTGCATTAGAACTGAATTAACCTAGCATCGGTTTCCTAAACCAAATTCATCATATTGCATTCATACATTAAAATCCATATAAGACATCAATCATAAGCTGAAACTGAAACAAAACATAAAGTATCTCAAAAGTACCCTGATTACAAAATAAGGTGCTAAATATATAACACAGGATTCCACCGATCCTCAAATGTATAAAAAGTCTCCAATAGTCAACATATGTCAAAGTATAAACTACTGAAAACATGAGAACAAAATAGTAAAACTATAGAAGTCTAATGTAGGTCTCACATCCACCCCCTCTAGGCATGAACTTCCTCCTGGAGTTCATCGAAGAGGTGAGGGTACTATGATCTCATATGTGTTGTGTCCTCCCAAGAGGCTATAACCTCATCATAGCAATCCCACTAGACCCTTACCTAGTCCAACTCTCTACCTCAAAGACCTAATGTTCACCAAGCCAATATACGAATTGGCTCCAAAGCCAGTTGCCCATCCGACTCCACCTGCAAGGCATCCCAATCTATCACATGATACTCATCATAAATATATTTCCTAAGAATTGAAAAATGAAACACATCATGGATGCGTGATAGGCTAGGTGGCAATGCTAAATGGTAAGCAACTGGTCCTATCCTCCCAAGGATCTCAAAAGGTCCAACAAAATGGGGTGCTATCTTAGAGCCCTTTTCAAAGTGGATTCGACTCTTATGCGGTCGCACTCTCAAGTAGACTCTATCCCCAACTAGATAGGCTCGATTAATCCTCTTCGCATTTGCATACTTCTTCTGCCTATCTTGAGGTTCCTCAAGTCGCTGCCTAATCAAAGCCACCTACTACTCCATATCCCTAACTAGCTCAGGACCAATGGAAAATCTATCCTTGATCCTATCCCAACTGAGTGGGGTCCTGCATGGTCTATGTTGGTTGTATTCCTAGTTCTGTTGTTACCCTAAAAATTTTGATATCTTCATGACTGAGAGGTGCACAAAATCAAAAAATGTGTCCAAGGCTATAAGGTCCCTGAGAAAATTCCATGTTATTAGGTAAAAATTTAGAGAAATGGTAAAAAACCCTATCTTAGGTTTCATTATATGCAAAGTGTTAAAAAGCCCTAGATATGTTAATCTGGTTTATATTTTTGAGTTACTTTTTGAAAATCTTAAGTTATAAACAAGTCATGTGTTTGGTAAGGTCAGTCGCCTAGTCTCCTAATGTTAAATGAATATTCCATTTTGTAAAGAGACTTAGCAATTCACTTTGGTCGGGATGTCTCTAAAAGGAAAAGAATATACCTTATAAGTCATGAGACTTAGTGAAAAGCATCAGTTGGGAAGTCTCCCAATGAAGAAAATATGATTTGGCAACATGGAGACAAACAGTTAAGTCATAGTGTCATGCATGGTATCCTGCAGTTAGTAAATTATTGAGAGACTTAGCGATTCCTTTAGTCACGAGGTCTCTAGATCAGAACATAGTTAGTGATAAATTGAAAGGCTTCTATCACCATGTCTCTAGGTAAAAGGTCAGTTAAGTAAAAGGTTTAGAGACTTGGTGACAAAACTGTAGATTAAAATATATGGTTGTCGAGTAGTCACTGGTCCAACTTGATAGGTCAGCATTCTTCTAGCAACTCAGAGACAAAAAGGTAAAGGTGAGACATGTGTCCAGAATGAATAAATTAGAAGACATCAGTCACGTGGTCTCCAAATGATTTAGGTTTTATAGAATGTATTTAGCGACTTAGCGAGGCCGTCAGATGTAGAATAAGATAAGATCAATGGTAGCCGCTGAGTCTCTATAAAATTTGCATAAAGTAAAAACATTCTTGTGACAATGAGATTAAGCTTTAGTCGCGTAGTCTCCAAATTGAATGATAAAATAAAGTTTCATGAACCTTGTCGCTAAGTCTCCAAAGGAAATATCAAAGAGTAGATTTCTTCGACGATTGAGAGACTAAGGGTAGTCGCAGGGTCTTGTAAAGGGAAAAGAGCATTCAGATACTTAGCGATCAAAGATTAATAGATGAAAAAGTAACCATAGTCGCAAGGTCTCTAAATAAACTCTAAGTTAGGATATTCTTCTAGCGACTTGGAATCCTTTAGTCGCATGATCACCAGGAGTAAACCACAATTTAGGCAAGGTGAAGAGAATCATTCAGTCACCAGATCTTGAAAAGAATTGAGGGTTAGGGAGTTTGATCAGTGACAAGGAGATAATGCATAGTCGCTAAGTCGCTAAATATGAAGAATGATAGTTGTGATAAGTGGCAATTTCTGACATGACAATATGGAGATTCATCATCCAATAGAAATATAAGAGAGTAATTATTGTGTGAAAAAGGTAGCTGAGATGTCTGGTGAAGAACCAATCATATCAAAACATGTGATTTTGTTTGAATTTTATAAGGGTTTTTCTGAGAAGTACTCATTTGAATTCAATTTCCTATCACATTCATGAGCTACGGCTAGGAATTCAATTAATATCACAGCATGTAAACTTGAAGGCTGAATTGATTGATTCTTCAATGATGAGCTAAGTACTTTGTAAATTTACCATAAAGCGATGATCTTAGGTTTATTTTCATTCATCATGCATCCAAAATTTTAGAGCGGTAAATTTGCTAGGTTTTCAGTGTCCAAGAAGTAAGAATTGATCAATTTCAGGGTGATTATTCAGTTTTCAAAGTTCTTGAATTGTCTTCAGTGCATAGAGAAGGGTAAGGAGTCCTGAGAGAAGATTTGTTCCAATATTGGTGAAAGAGAAGTGGAAAATAGAACAAAATGAGTAAAGTAGTTAGTGTGGCATCTACCAGTGGGAAGAGCAATGAAGTGGATGAAGATGCCAAGGGAAAAAGGAACTTCTCTGATGAATTTTTGAAGCTGTTACCTAGGTCTATATAGAACAAGAGGGAAAATGCCAACATATTGGCAGATGAATACTGTGATATCAGAGATGCCCATACTCTAGGTTCTACAGGTTTTTCTCTTTATAATTATTTTTATAAGAATGTTGATAAGGCCATACCAATATCAAACCCTTGGACTAGTGGTTTGGCTAGGTTAATTGTTCTTGATTTCTTTAGAGATGTAGACTTGATTCTAGGTCTAGAAAACCATTATGATTCCTTGTCAAGGACAATTAAAAAGAATGATGGTACTGCACTGTTAATTTTGAATAGGAATTCTTTCCTGCAAGATTTTAGTTTTAACAGTACCATGTCCACTAAGATTAATATTACAAAGCAGGAGGAGAGATATAGGTTACAGCCTAGGATAGCTAGAAATCTATTATAAAAACATATCCTTAAGGAGGTTAGAAACCACATTGTCCCTTTACCAGGAACTGCACCTTATTGTTTCAAAGATTTACATTTTTATATCAAATACATTGCATATGATTTGTGTAAGGTGCTGGGTAGGGATGAAGGAGCTGAGAAGATAAATGCTGGGATTTTGATGATGGTATTAGATTTACAAGATGTGCATTCTAGTACCAGCTATGATTACATTCAATACATCATTGAAAGGATGCATGAGGGGTTTTTAGCTATACCAAAGAAGGATAAAGGTCCTAAATTTTTAAACTACTCCATTCTGATGCATCTATTATTGCATTTCAATTATGGCATCATGGATGTAAATGATTTGAACCCCCAGAGAAGTTTTCATGACCTGCCTAATCCTATTTAATTTTGGATCAAGATATGGAATTTCACTTCCAAGGACTGTGATTTCTGTGGATTTGAGAATTGGATTGTCTACCCTTTAATGCAGAGTTTGGGTGTCAACAAGACTAGACTCCTAGTGAAGGTACTACAACTGCTAAGGCCATGTAAGTATTTTGATAAATGGGAAGGTGACCACAATTGGGGAGATGTCTTTTTAGAATAGAATTTCGCTATGATCAGAGTGTATGGATGCACACATCCTCCCCATGTCCTACCATATCATGTGCCATCAAGAGTTGCAGCAATGAAATTTATTTGGAAACTTTTGTTAACTAATAATGAGCACTTTGCACCACACAGGAAGGGGACATTAACCCCTAGCAAGTTCAAGATTTTTCAGTTTATAATTGGCAAAGGTGCTATTGATTTAGTAAGCAGATGGTTGGAAAGCTATAAGATGGGAGCAACATTGTATAGGTATATTTATCCAAAGGGATTTATTGCAGGAGCTAAGAAACTCCTAACTCCTACCATACCAAATACATATGTGCATGGTCTTTGTGTGGAGGAGGATGCTACTAGGAATATACTTGATGAAGAAGAATTGAGAAATAGAAGATAAAAAATTCAAGAGTTGTTGAATTTAGAGAAACAGATAAAAAGAAATGGATTAGCATTTGGAGGTTTTTACCCTGATTTGCCATATTTTGATAAAATCAAAGCTATGCTGGATAATTTTTACACACTCTGTGAACAATTGGATAGAGTTTTAGATGTAAAGAAGGGGGGAAAAGAACCTGAATATTTAGAGTCTAATTATGAAAGTGAGAGTGAAGAAGAATATGTCAATCCACCTCATATAGATCAACCACAACAGAATGTTGCAGAAGCAATTCAGGTACAAGGGGAACAGGGACACATTATAGATTTAACTAAAGTTTCTCAACCTGGTGATATAGATGAGCCTACTACCAAGAGGCAAAAAGGTTATCTTGGTCAGACTTCTCATGATCAAAATTACATAAGAAAAGAGAGAAAAAAATATAGAGTAAGTGCTCTTGTTCCTGGCAATAGATTATATGATCATAATTCAAGAAAGGAAATCAGAAAGGGAAAGAAACTGTAGCAAGAAGTAGAAGAAAACATAGAGTTGCCTCTCAGAACATGTATAGATGAGAGATTGATCCATCAACAGAAATTCTTACAAGATGATGATTTCATTAAAAGTGATGAATTTAAAGATTTCCTTAGATGGCAAAAGAAGGAAGAGATCAGTGAGCAATTGAGAATAGCTAGTGAAGAAGTAGTAACAAATGAGGCTCTCTTAGCTTTACAGTCATATGATCTTGAGACTGAAGACATCACTCCTGAGGAAGCTAGAAAATTAGTGTTGGAAAGTGGCATGTTACTTGCTGAAGGTTGGGATTTAGCCTCAGCAATTATAATAAATAAAATAAGAAAGCAACCAGATTTAAAGATGATCACTGAGATTCAAAAGGGTGATATGATTAATGGATTCAGATACAGTCCTAATTCCTAAGAATTTTCCATGTAGAGTCTATGTCCTAACTACTAGAAGCCTCAGTTGCTAAATATTCAAGAGAGAATGGTGGGAAACCAAATGGTATGGACAGTCCAAAACACAAATGATTTGGAGATTTCCCAAATAATGACACATTAGGCGCATTTGAATGAAGATAAGACAAAATAGTTGTTTGAGAAATGTGGTGTTTTGATAGAGGAGGCTAGTGCCCTAGCCAAGGATAGAGAATTGTGCCACATTAAGATTCATCAGCAAGATAAGGTAATTGCTGAATTGACTAAACAATTGTGTGAAAATCCAGAAGTGGTATATGTACCCTCAGAGCAGCCCCTACAAATAGAAGAAAAGGTGGAAACATGGGAAGAAGTAAAAGAAGATGATATTTCTAAGAAAGATAATGAAATTGCCAAAAATGCATTGAGGAATATACTTCAACATAGGATTGATATATTAAAAGACAAAATAGATATAATCCTAAATGCATATAATAAGTTGCCCATTTTGCATGCTGAAGTGATAGGGTATATCTCTGTTTTAGGTCCTTTTTTCACAACATGGTCTCCTAGGATACAATTATTCGAGAGATTAGCTTCTTTATAGCAACATAGGCCAAATTTTCTAGAGATTGTGATAGAGGTAGAGGATGAGATCAAGAAAATAAATGTGACTTTACCTTTCTTTAAAGGTAAATTGAATCAGATAGAGGCAAAGATGAGCTTGTTTGGACCGAGTTTCAATAGATTTGTTCCTCCACTAAAGGGAGAAGATGATCAGATTAAGGCCTTAGAAACCTAGAGAAATAAATTTGACAGTAGACTGCCTAGTAAAGAGGCATTTATTATAGATTCTGATCTTGATTTGGAAGGTTTTAATAAAGTTTTAGATGAGGCTTTTAAAGCAGAAACTGACATTAATAAATTCTTAGTTGATGTCAAAAGTATTATTGATGTCAGATGGGAAAGGTAGAAAGTAAAACTATAGATTATTCATAGTTTCAATTGGCCTACACATGAGGATGTGACAGCATGGGATTTGAAGATAAGACCAAAGAAAAAGAAGCATGTTGAGATAGAAGAAGAGGTCCTGGATGAAGAGTAGAGAGGAATACTTGGCACCTGATCATTGAGCACAGGGAGGTTAGTAATTATAAAAGACAAGTGTAGGTTAGCCTGAAATGGTGGTCACTTGGTCTCAATACAAATATCAGATACTATCCTCAACACTATCAGACAAAGGTACCAAAATTCATATGAAGACAAAAGAAGATCAGATTTCATCCCTTATTCTTGTCTTCCCACCACTTGAACATTCTTGTTTTTTGACTTTTCTGTACTTTTAGGGTTAGGTTCCTTAAACCATCCGAAGCTTGTTGCATCCTTGCTTTAAGGATTCCAAGATGGTTTAAGACCTATATATAGATTAAATGTAATAATTTTGAAGAGAGATGAAATATATTGGCAGGCCAGACTTCTGAATTTTAGTCTATGTTTTTGAGCTTTTAACCTTGATATGTATTGAAGCAGAAATTTATGAATTAAATACAGTGAAAATTTATTTCATATTGTTATTGTCTCTTTTCTTGTTGAGTGTACTCTTTTATGTTTAATTTCTAAGGCATGTTAAGCATATTGGCTACAAGGTAGTTATCTAATTATTTGCAAGTTTCTTCTAAGGGGAGAATTAAACCTTGTGAGTAGTTTCAGAGAGTACAGTAGTAATTAAGGATTTGATATAATATTGTGGGAGTGACAGGGTAATTTTTTAGGCACTTTACCTGAGTTTTATGTAGGTTGTAAGGCATCTTACAGTATTTTATTTGTTTATCTTTTTGTGAATTTATATCTTTTGATTCTATAAGCCCAAGGATAGGCATTGGTCTAGGAACTTGTTTGGTAATCCATCATCATCCAAAATATCTAATACTATTCAAAATATATTACCTATAGAGTATATATGTAAAATCAATTGTATTCACAGTGATTATAGTTGGAGTTTGTTGATTTCTTAAAGAGAAAATCAAATAGGTTATTCCTCCTAAATTCATAAGAATTGTAAAAGGAAATAAAGATGAAATTCCTTATTATGTTGTTGTCTGTCATCATTAAGATAATGGTTTGGGTTGTCAATCTTTTCCTCAGAATAATCATAGTTATTTGAATTGTCATTGATATATCCATATAAGAACAGAGCATTCAACACAAGTAAAATCCACTCTAAAGATATTGTCAAGTCAGTAATCAATCATAGGTAAAACCTGCCTGAGTCAGTGGATCTCAAAAAAGGAGGTGATAATTGTATGCACCCTAAAATGGTCGCCTAGACTTTGGGCCCCATTTATCAATTTATCAAATTTGTGAATCAATGCTTTGGAATATTTTCAATTTAAATCAATTTCCTTGATCAAATTGTAATTAATTCAATTAATTCAATTATTTCAATATTTCCTAAGGTTTGATCATTTTTATTTAATTAAAAGATTTAACCTCCCTTTTAATTAAATAAAATTTCTCTTATTTAATTAAATTCAATTTTCCCCATTTAATTAAATAAAATTCTTCTAATTTATTTAGTTGAAAGAAAACCCCTCTTTTAATTAAATAAATAAAAATCCCCACTTAAAGCACTTTATTTGTTGAAGAAGGAAATGAATTAAATTAAAAATTAAATAAAAATCCCTGTTTCTTCACATCTTTCTAAGTGGTGGGTTTTTGCCTCTTAATCATAGCCTTTGATTTTTGCCTCTTAATCTCAATCGTTCACTTTCCTTTAAAAGGAGACCTCTCCTTCTCATTTTCATATTAGAGT
>MU226657.1:119784-135056 GCA_018584345.1 Thuja plicata | reverse complement strand
TATGCATTGCAATCATATAGATTAGATCTCATTTTCATGCATTTGAATCTCTCGTTTCATGGTGTATTTGCAATAGATACAACTAGGTCTATCTGAGGGCCTTCATTTTACATTTTTACACATCCATCACTAGAGAGCTATGGATCGATATTTGAGGCCTCATTCTTGAGAAACTTTGAATGGAATGATTCATAGAAGTGTGACAACATTTATGCACACAATAATAGGTATCCCCAGTGTTATCAAAATACCTCATCAATTAGTGTTTTCTCTTTCTTGAGTCAAAGTATCAAAGACAATGGGAGTCATAGAGTTATTTAAGTATTCAAGCATTTTTAGAGGCCCTCGAAGAAAAAACCCTAATAGTCTACCATAAAGAGCCTGGTAGGGAGGCATACCCAAGGAAGTTTGGTGCTCATTGTTATAGGAAAAATCCACTAAGTTTAGGTATTCTTCCCATTGGGTCTGATGGTCCATGACATACATGCAAAGCATGTCCTCTAAAACTTGATTGACCATTTTGGTCTATCCATCTATCTCAGGATGATAAGCTGTACTAAAGTTAAGCCTAGTACCCATAGCTGCTTGAAGTTCTCTCCAAAAGGATGAAGTGAAGAGAGAATCTCTATCTGAGATGATCTTACGAGGTATGCCATGAAGTGTAAATATATCTCGTAAGAACACTTGTGCTACTACTGGTGTGGTAAAGGTAGTACGCACGGGTGAGAAGTGAGCCACCTTAGTCAACTTGTCGAGTGTCACCATGATGGCATCATGATGATGAGATGACATAGGAAGGCCTACTATGAAATCCATAGATATAGTGTCCCACTTCCACACTGGTATCTCATGAGGCTGAAGGAAACCACCTGGATGACGATGTTCTACCTTCACCCTCTGGCACTCAAGGCACCTAGCTACCATCTCTGCAATCTGCAATCTCATTCCTAGCCAATGATATAGTTGCCTCAAGTCGGCATCCATCTTCTTAACTCTAGGATGCTCTACATAAGGAGACCTATGAGCCTCAAGCATCACAAACTCATGCAATCCTCTGGAAGAAGTTATATATATACGTCCTCTATGACACAATAGTCCATTGGACTGCAAGGCATACTCTGAAAAATTCCCCTCAAGGGGTCTCTTAGATCAAATCAACTCACAAACCTCCACGTACATCTCATCCTCTTGCAAGTGATGAAGGATGCGATCTCTCAAATCTGTGCCAGTAGACATAGAAGAAATCTCATGCCATCTCCTACTCAAGGCATCTGCGACCATGTTCTCTTTCCCTTTGATGTAATGGACATCAAAATCATATTCACATAAGAACTCCATCCATCTCCTCTGCCTAGAATTTAGGTTTAGCTAAGTGAAGATGTACTGAAGACTCTGATGGTATGAATGAAGTTTGAACCAATGTCCTAAGAGAAAATGTCACCATCTGACTAAAGCATGCACCACTGCTCTGAGCTCAAGGTCATGGGTAGGGTAGTTGATCTCGTGAGTCTTTAGTTTCCTAGACTCGTAGGCTATTTCTCACCCACTTTGCATAAGGAATGCTCCTAAACCATCCAAAGAAGCATCTGTGCATACCATAAAGTCTGCTGATGACTTTGGTACAAATAGAATGGGTGCACTGGTAAGTGCTCCCTTGAGCTCCCAAAAAGCCTTATCACACTTCTCTATCCACTCAAAATTCTTTCCCTTTCACTGAAGAGAGGTAATGGGGTGTGCTACCCAAGAGAAACCATTAACAAAACATATGTAGTAACTGGCTAAACCCATGAAATTCCTAACTTTGGTCATAGTGGTAGGTATTGACCAATCCATAATGGCTTCAATCTTTGATGGGTCTACTGAGATCCCATCACCTAAAATAACATGGCCAAGGTACTTGACCTCTGCTCTGAAGAAAGTGCACTTCGACAAGCTACCATACAACTAATTGTCTCTAAGACACTGAAAAACTTGCCTCAAGTGTTCCTCATGCTCTCTCTCATATTTGGAATATATCAAGATGTCATCAAGAAATACCACTACAAACTTGTCAAGGAAGGTTCAGAATACTCCATTCATAAGACTCATGAATACACTTGGAGCATTCATGAGACTGAATGGAACCATAATGAACTCATAGTGGCCATATCTAGTGTGCAATGCGGTCTTGTGAATATCACTATCTACGATCCTTAGCTTATGGTCTATCTTAGAGAAGACTCAGGCACCTTGCAACTGATCAAACAAGTCATCAATCCTAGGAAGCGGATACCAATTCTTGATGGTAACTTTGTTCAACTATCAGTAATCCATGCACAACCTAAGCGATCCATCTTTCTTCTTCATGAAGATAACAGGTGCACCCCAAGGAGAAACACTAGGATGGATGTGTCCTTTCTCTAACAGTTCCTCAAGTTGTATCTTGAGCTCATTAAGCTCATTAGTGGTCATCCTATAAGGTGCTCTGGAAACTAGCTCAGCTCCTGGTATGAGATCAATGTAAAAGTCAACTGCCCTATGAGGAGGCATACCAGGTAGCTCTGACAGAAACACATCTGCAAACTCTTGAAGAATGGGGAAGTCATCAAGAGAAATTTCCTTCTCTGTCTATTCTTCCCTATCATTGATGGTGATGGCATACAACTGGAATCCCTTTCTCATGCATCACTTAAGCTACATGGTGGATATCACACGGAGGAATACAAACCTATGAACCCCAGTAATAACTATATCCATACCATCATCATCCATACATTTGATCCTCTTCTTACAAAAATCTAGCTTGGATGTGTGGGCACTTAGCCAATCCATGCCAAGAACTAAGCCATAAGATCCAAGGGGAGTAACTCTGAGATCTGCTATCATGGTCATCCCACCAATCTAGGTTAGACAATCCTTAACCATCAAGGTCATGGAAACTCTAGCTCCTGAAGCTAACTCTACTTCCCATCTAACCTCTTGTCTAGTTGCCACTAGCCCACAACGCTCCACAATCAATGGAGAAACAAAGGAGTAAGTGGCTCTTGTATCAAAAAGAATAGTAACATCACTACCTCTGATCTTACTTGAGGCCTCAATAATGGTAGCTTGGTGCTCTTCCTGGCGGTTGTCCACTACTGCAAAAACCATGTGGGACTTCCCCCTATCCCCTACTGTCGGTTCTGAAACCATTGCATGCTGACTACCACCCTATTGACACTCTCTAGCTAAGTGCCCCATGGCACCACAAGTGTAACATGGCCTTCGTGACTGGACTTGAACACCAGGAGGCCTAGAATACTGTGATCCTCCGGTCCTAGATGAACCGCTATAGCCACCCCTAGAGGACTGTTGAGTCCGTGCTGGAGAGGTATATGGTGCCTGAGGTCCCTAGTCCTTCTTAGGACCCTGTGACTGCCACTGCTTGGACTTAGAGCCCTGTTGAACCTGAGGTGCCCTTTGACACTGGTTGTGCTATGACTGTTATGGCTGCTACTATTGTGGCGCCCTAAATATCCCTGTAGAGCTCCTCTGATTCCCCTTCCACGTGTTTTTCTGATATCCAAAGGCCTAAGATGAGGTATTGTGGTTCTGCGACCTATCCCTATAATCCTGTGGGCCCCAAACTATCTCTTTGGCTACCAAGGCCCTGTCCACCATGAACCTTAAGTTCCTTGAAGGTACCATGTGTACCCTATCCAAAATTGCAGGATTTAATCCCTTGATGAACCTGTTCACCTACAGATTTTCATCTCCCATGTATTCAACATAGGGTAGGAGGTCGAGAAACTTGCCCTCATACTGGGATACTTTAAGACCCCATTGTCGGAGGTCATGGAACTTGTCTATACGGTGCTGTCTGAATTGTTCTAAAATATACCACTCTTTGAAGAGCTCGAGGAAAGCTCCCTAAGTGAGGGTATTAATGTTAATGAGTCCCTTGGCCTCCTCATGCCTCCACCAAGTGGATGCCCCGTCTCTAAGAAAAAGAATTGCAAACCATGCCTTAAGGTTGCTGCCATAATTCTGCAACCCAAAGTACCTCTCCAAGCTTAAAAGCCAAGCCTCCGCTCCTGCCCCATCTACTTCTCCTATGAAGGGAGGCGGTTTAAGCCTCATCAACTCTGTGATCTGATTCCCGATATCGGGGTGGTGCTCTATTGAGTCTCTGTGCACCTCCCCTAGGATTACCACCTGGTACTGCAATGGACTCCTCTTCTTGTTCTACCAGATTCCCTCCTACTCTAAGAGGTGGACTCCTACTTCTCTCACTTTCCTAATTAATAGGTGGCATGCGGTCTAGAATGAGTTCGGCCAGGTTTTGAAAATCCAACAATAGAGCTGCATTAGGATTGGGAGGGGGTTCAGGACGTGGACTCCGATCCCTCCTACGATCCTCTACTTCAGGTCATACCTTGACGTATGCCGCGGGGACACGTCTTTGACCTCGCCCTTGCTAACAGGCCTGGTGAGTGATAGGTGGCATTCTACACATGAAAGAAAAATTTAGTGACAATGTAGTGGGTTAGGTTCCCAATCTTGCTAAACCTGGCTCTGATACCAAAATGTCATGCCCAAAAGATGGGCAAAAACACACCAATAAATTTTTTCTTAAAACACACTAAAAGGAAAGGTTATGCTACCCCAAGGGTATAGCAAGTGCACGCAAACTGGTGCAGAGAAAAAACTAGCAAACAGAAAGGTCACATGATGAAGGATAGCTCTTGAAACTATCCTAAAGGGATCCCTAAGCTACACGCTTTGGTCAACACATAAATCAAGGTATTTGACCAAAAGTCAACTATAGTTGACCAAAAGTCAACCAAGGTTGACCAAAAGTCATCTGTACTCCAAAATATGTGAAAGGAAGTTCCTAGGACCCACTAAGCCCTTAGGAAGGCTCACACACGTGAATTAAGATAGTTGACCAAAAAGTCAACTAAAGTTGACCAAAAAGTCAACTGTCTCTGAAAGATGTGAAACTGGAAAGCTAAAATCTAGAGGGTACAAGGAACACCTAGTACGAAAATTAGGATAATCAGTCAAGGTTTGACCATGGTTGACCAAAAGTCAACCATGCACGAAATTGGTCAAAGGGTGACGATAATTATGACTAACACTAGTAAACTTCAACATAAACTATTTAATTGGAAAAATTAATGCTTTAAACCCACATAAGAATTGTTAACATAATATTACCTAATCTAAAATTTAATAGCCATTAATAAAAGAAACTAACTAATTTAATTTAAAGAAATAAAATTTATGACCTAATAACATTTTATCTTTCATTTAAAGAATTTTAATTTTAATCTCCTTCATTTATAAATTAATATACTATGAATCCTTAATTTCATTATGAAGAAATTTGATAAGAAACATTATCGTAATATTAATAGAACTCAACTCTAAATCTCCATTCTATCAATTTAAACAAATTAAATTCCTAAGTTAAATACAATCTAATTTAATATTATCTAAATTAAATCAAATTTTAATTTAAAGAAACCTATTTCTATTATTAAATAAAGACACCTTATTTAGATCAATATTTAGATTAACTTTTTAATCAACTCTAACAAAAATATATATATAAATCTGTTTGAATAATTCTAATTATCTTAACAATTATGAAACTCAAACTAGAATAATAAACTAAAATTACTTTAAATAACTCCCTAAACTCTAAGCCTTTATCTCATACAAAAAAAAATTGAATATTCAAGAAACCCTAAAACCATTCTCATAACGATAACATGCCTAAGCTAGCATTGTTATGTCTATATTCTTTTTTAGGGCAAAATAACATGTCTGAACACCCAATACAATGCGTCGAAGGCCGAGCGCACATGATGACATGCAAGGGTTTTGCTTGGTGTGGTGTGCGGAGGATCGAAGAGGAAGGAGGTAGCGGGTTTTTTTAAACTGGGCGGCGTTTTGAAATCGGGGCGGAGGAGCGAAAGAAATCTGCAGGGTGGGGAGCGGCTCGAACACCGGCTGGGCGGCAGGAAAAGGAGGAGGAAGGATGGTGGGGAAAGGTTAGGGGGGGCAACATGGTGGTGGCCACAAGCAGTGGCACCACCGTTCGTTGAGCAAAGGAGAAGCAGGGGAGGGCGGTCGTCGCCGGGCAGTGGGACATCCCCACTGTGCAAAGCATAGTGGGTGGCCGCTGCCCGCGCGGTCTTAACCCACTGCGAACCCGCGGTTGGGGAGGGATTTGGCCCCCTTGAAAACCCTATTTTTTTTTTGTTTAAAAAAATAATGAACATAACTTGTTCTTCAGCGCCATGCGCTTAAAATAAACCTTTCATTTCCATCTTAAATATATTCCTTTTTTTTAAAAGAAAACTTTTATTTATTGCTTAAAAATAGTACCAACATTAATAAAATACAATAATAATAATAATAAAACCATAGTATAACAAAATACTTATTTAATGACTGGTGAGCTAAATAAGTCTGTACCAAAACAGCGGGTACATAGGGGCATTATTTTTTATTTTAAATACATCAATGAAATCTATATTTCATTCCTAAGATGTGCATAGAAGGAAATTAATTTCTGAGTAGTTTAATTTTATTTTTTTTATTTATACCAGAATTTTAATAAGGTAAAAAAAAATATAATAGTAATATATGATAGCTCTAAGTGTTGAGGATTAAAATTCTTAAATTTGCCAACTAGTATATTCTTAAGCTATGCAAAATTTCAATTGATTTGAAAGAACCATTTCTATTTTAATGCATCCCAAGGATATAGTGAATATACAAGATAAATAAAACTCAAGATCTTCTTCAATTTAATATAGAAAGAATAACTACAATTTATTAGGATTTCAATCTTCAATATGGATAGATGAATTACAATTCAATATAAATTACAAATATTTGTCAAGGTCTCAATACAACCCTTGCATAAATAAGAACAAACTTTAAATGACATAGGATACAAATGACGATATTTTAGTTATTCCCATCTCTCACATAAGGGTAATATGCAAACTTCAATCTTCTTTCAGGAACTTGTAATGAGAAGAGGTTGACCATGGAGGCTAACATCCCAACCTAGGCCTTTACAAGGCCACCCCCAAGATTGGGGATCCAAACTGGAACGAGATACAAACAGACAACACAACAAGTAGACAAGCAAACAGAAAAAGACATACTCCAGAAAGCTTCCCAACACAAGGATGAACAAATGGATAAATCTCCAAAAGACCTTCCAGAAATAGGGGTAGTATTCGACCTCACTATAGGAGAAAGCCAAGAATAAACAAAGAACAAACAAGCCTCACATGGACTTGAAAGGGACCATCTTCACAAGATGCAGTCCTGAATAACCTCCTTATGCCTCCTAGGTGCCCTCAGGCCCTTCTTGTCATCATGGGTATCATGTTACGCCAAATTTTTCCCTCCTCACATGGGAGACTCTACACTAACAGGAATCATTTCCATCTACCCCTCCAAGGTTACTCTTCCCTCCCAAGGGTGAGTGTGCCTTGAAGACCCATTCAAAATCAATCACAAAATAAAGACATTTAGAAACAAAACATTAAATTTCAAAACTAAAAATAAAGCTTCAAAACACATAGGACTAAAGAAATCCAACTTTAATTCCAAGCTATAATGAGAAATGGATTGGTGTTGAGCTATCCTTCTTTAGCTCCTTCATAAGAATCTCCTTCAAACTGATTTTTGTCTCTAAGGGTAGAGAGTGGGTGAACACTCAACTCATCGCAAACCTTCTCTAAATAGGAAAACCTCCAACAAGAGAAAGGCTTAACCCAAAGGTGAGGTAACTCTAACCAACCCTTAACTAATCCACTTGCCTAACTCTCCAAGGGTGAAGTCAAATGAAACTTGGGTAGACGAGAGAGTGAGGTTAACCAAGGTTACACTCCTCTTCAAAGTTCGCTCAAGTCTGAAAGTGACACTTTAAGGGAGCAATAAATGAGTTTAGAGGCTCATTAATGATGTAAAATGACCCCTAACCCATAGGGTACCAAGTTGGGTGACTAAAACTGACCCCGATTACCCCCTGGGAGCCCAAAAGACCTTCTAAAACTAACCCTGAAGTTAACCTACGGATTTCTAAGTCAAGAAGACTTCTAGAACTTCTAACCCTGGGGTAATCTTGTGTACTACTCCTAGATAACCTTAGTAAACCCTATAACTAACCATGATTCCCTTTACTAGTCATGTCAACATTAAATTACAAGAATTGCCAAATTTGGCACATTAAATTAAAACAATTGACATGACTTAATCACATAAACATTTACTAATTTAGTGACACACATGCAAACCACGTTTATGAAATAACCACATAAAAAACAAGGCCCGTGTCTCTTTATATAGACAATACCTTGGAAAGCATGAGTATTTACATAGGTTCTAGTACTGGGTCCCCAATATAGATCCATGGTCAACTATTCCTGCACACTCAATGCACACATCAGTAGATCCAAACCAACATGATATGAAACATAACACGATGTCAATAATATTTATATGCATATAAACCACATTTTCATTAAAACTAAATTAACCTAGCATCAGTTTCCTAAACCAAATTCATCATATTACATTCATACATTAAAATCCATATAAGACATCAATCATAAGCTGAAACTGAAACAGAACATAAAGTATCTCAAAAGCACCTTGATTACAAAATTAGGTGCTGAATATATAACATAGGATTTCACCGATCCTCAAATTTATAAAAATTCTCCAATAGTCAACATATGTCAAAGTTTAAACTGCTGAAAACATGAGATCAAAATAGTAAAACTATGGCAGTCTAATGTAGGTCTCACAAAAGGTTTCCAAATACCTAGGAGACTTAATTGTATTATTCCTACAATCCTAGCTACCCTAAGACACCCTTGGACACTAATGGTCCATATTACATTTATTCAATCCTTTCATGGATATAAACTTATTCCTTATATGCAAATGCTATTTCATGGCATCAAACTGTTATAGGAGCCAATACACTATAGTTGATATGATTTGCACCATTTAGGATCCTTTCAGACCTCTGACTGCCATTAGGTTCTTTCCATTCCTTCATAGTATTCATGCTTTGGTCCATAGTCTTCATGTTGATCCTTGGTGCTCCTGCACTAGTTAGTCTCCTTGTGCTTGACCTTGAAGGAAAACTATCAATAAACGTGTTTCAGCTCTTCACTCTAACTTGGAGGGCTCCAAGTGCAAATCCTTCATAACAAATTCACAAATTCTACAAGGGTTATGTCCACCATAAAAACACCCTTTGAAATCCTTCCAACTCCATTGGAATGGGTCATCAAGGTCTAACCAATTGAGTTCATGTTTAACAAAGATTTAGGCCTAATAGGCCTAATTGCTCAATTATCCCTACATAGAGGGTTTTTCTCATTTATTTCTTAAAACTTGCCAATAACCCTAAAAAAATATTAGGATCCAGATACCCTTTTTAAAGACCTAAAATATTTTTGAGGTCTTAGGCTCCAAGGTCATCCGTACAGTAGTATCCTATAATATAGGGCAAATAGGGCTAATTTGGTTCACAATTTGCAATCCACTGATTTCTACCTATAAATCTATCTATATGGATTGGCAAAGACCTAACCTCTCTATTAGGGATCTATAACACTTTAAGGCTTCTGAAACCACACTTGGTTTGAGTCTCTCAAACACTCCCTTGCATTTTCATTCAAATTTCTCCCTGTTATGCACTTAACTGGGTTCTCTGGTCTCACCTAGGGCATGATCTTAAAAATAACAAATTGACACTTCTGACCTCCTACTTTCATATTTACAATATATAGAGGCCCCCCTACCATATTCATCCACACCCTGATGAAAAAGTCTTAAAAATAACTCTACAACACTGGAACAAGCTATTTAATCCATTCAAACACTCCTTACTCAAAACAAGTCGATTGTGCCCAAACTCATAAAACATTTCTCTTCTTTCTATTAAAAACATTCTTTACATCACTCCTTCCTCAGGAAATGAGCCGCAAGGTATCTAAAGATGCCTCTTCCATGTTTTTAGGCCACTATCATTCATATCCTTCCTCAACTTCGAAGGGAATTAATTCTCCAAACTAACTTTTATGACCTCTAACTCATTCCAATCAATGGATAAACATCATTTAGGAATTTTAGGTACTTTTCTAATCTTACCTAAGTCTAGAACACTTTTAGACCCAATTTCCCACTTTTAGGCTAACATATCACTAATTCATAGAAAGCAATAAAAACTAGATTGGATTGAGCACCAACTACTAATCCATATAGTTACACACTTTGCAAGACCTTCTAAGGTCAAATTGAATAGATACTGACTTGGCTAGAGTGAGGACAAGCCAAAATTGTACTAATACTTTAGGGATAGCCTAGGTGCTCCTGCACCATAAGCCCTAGGTGAGTACAGAGGCATTCTGGTAAGAGGCTTGTGTAGAATAGTAGCAAGAAAGATTGCTAATTGGATTGGTTGGAACCAATAAATGGTGGGAGAATGTAGAGGTATGTATCCTTGAAAAATTAATGCAAGGAGAAGGATAGTGGAGTTGATTGGAACACTTTGTAAAGTCAAAGAACTTAGACTGGTGAACATGCTCCTAAAACCCTTAAAAAGAGGGGTTTGGTGAAAGTCATATGTATGGAAAGGGTGGGGGTATAAAACCTATAAAATCATAGAGCCTAGGTTGGAACTATGAAGAATCCATAATTGGTTTAGAGGGTTGTTAAGGATAGTTTGCAAGAAATCCAAAATTTCAGTGTTTAGGAGGGCTAATTAGGCCAAAAAGGCTACAAGGCCTAAAACTAAGAAAAGAAGAAATCGATGGGAAAACCAATGAAATAATCCATCAGACTAGATCAAAAATAGTTGAAAGTGACTTAGGAATGGTCAGGACTCCAATATATATAGCCAAGAGCATATTTGGGGCAAACTGGCTCAATGGAGCCTATAGGTGCATTGTTGGATTAAGAGAGTGATTAGAGTGAGTTGAAGTTGGTGGTGAGTTCTAAGGGAAGTAGGGGATCATAGAGTTGTCCTTTAGATAGGGTGAAGAAAGATACCATAGGAAGACCAAAGAAAGGTCTTAGTTGGAGGAAGAGTGCTCTTTTGGTTAGAGCTCCCCATAAGTTGGGTTGTCAGAAGACTTAAAAAGAATGTTTTTTTGGGTTGTTGGGAGGGTTGGCTGAATATTAAAAATAATTGAATTTTAGTAGAGTGCTAACTATCTTAGTTATGATTAGTTACACATTTCAAATTTCAAACATACCACTAATAGTCATTGCAATGGAACTGGTGGAGTACTTGGAGGGTATTACAGGTAAGGGAAGCATTTTTGTCAGTGAGATTAAGATGCACAGAATGAATAGGAGGTCCAGAGAATTTGGTAGGGTAAAATTCAAGAGAATAAAGAAATATTTGTCATGGCACCAAACCTTCATCTCCATCAGCTCTAGTTGACTAGGTAAACACTAGGGGAGACCTTTTTTTGCTCACGTAGCATCAAAAAACATTATGCCGCATGTCGGACCAAAGTATTCCCAAGGTGCACTAAGCCAAATTGGGAAGCAATTTTTTGAGAGAGATATCTTAGACCATGTGAGAGATATTAGAGATCCATGAAGGGCACAAGGACCATCTTGGAAATTCCTAAAATCATGTACCTCAGTTCTATAATATTCCAATTGGATTCCATTTGCTGACCCGATCACAGTTGGTGAAAAAGTTGTATTGTTGCTTAGTTGAAAGTTGCTCAATGGTGTGTCTTTCAAACCATTAATCATGGGACCAAACCATTGGCTCCATCATCTTTGGTTGGCCCATTAAACACTATTGGAGACATTTTTCACTCGTGTAGCATCAAGAATATTCTGGTGCATGTCGGACCAAACCGTTCCCAAGGTGCACTAAGAAACATTGGGCAAAATTTTTTGGAGAGTGATATCTTGGACCTCGTGAGAGATATCTGAGATCCATGAAGTGAAAAAGGAATACCTTAGGAAGGCCTAAAAGAATGTAGATTAGTTCTATGATATTCCACTTGGATTTCATTTGGCGACCCAATCTTGGTTGGTGAAAAAAGTTGCATTGTTGCTCAGTTGAAAGTTCCTTAATGGTGCAAATTTCAAACTATTTTTTGTGGGGAAAAACTATTAGCTCCATCATCTTTTGTTAGCCAAGTAAATGCTAGTAGAGACCTATTTTTTCTTGTGTAGTATCAAGAATGTTTCGGCTCATGTCAGACATAAGTGTTCCCAAGGTACACTAAGCGAAATTGAGAATAATTTTTGGAGAGTGATATATCACGAGGCTATATATCAGACCTCGTGAGATATATTAGAGATCCTTGAAGTGTAAAAGGACCTTCTTGAGAAGGCTTAAAGACATGTACATAATTTTTGGGATATTCAACTTGGATTCCATTTGGAAACCCAATCTCGGTTGGTGAAAATAGTTGCATTGTTGCTAAGTTGAAAGTTCCTCAATGGTGTATCTTTCAAACTATTCATAGTGGGACCAAACCATTAGCTCCATCACCTTCATTTGGATAGGTAAACACTATGGGTGACCTTTTTTTTCTCACGTAGCATCAAGAACATTTTAGCACATGTCAAACCAAAGTGTTGCAAGGTGCACTAAGACAAATTGGGAAGAAATTTTTAGAGAGTGATATCTTGGACCTCGTGAGAGATATCAAGGATCTATGAAGTGCACAAGGGATTTCTTGTTAAGGCCTACACGAATTTAGCTTAGTTCTTGGATATTCCACTTGGATTCCATTTGGAGAACCAATCTCAGTTGGTGCAAAAATTTGAATTGTTGCTCAGTTGAAAGTTTCTCAATGGTGCATCTTTCAAACCGTTCATCCTAGGACTAAATCATATGTTCAGTTAGCTCCATTTGACTAGGTGAACCCCAATTAAAACCCCATTGTACCCATGGAGATGGAAATAATGTCAGCAACCACCCCATATAGAAGTGTCCCCAAGGTCTATTATGCCTATTAGCCCAATTATGGTTACTTATGTAGACCAACCTGGAACACCAATCAACTCATATCATCCAACTGACCATCCATCCATTCATCATAGGAAAAAATCAGTAGAGAAAAAATAAGATCTCTAAACTTCTATGACTGTCACCTTACTGCAGTAACCTCGTGATAGTTAGAGGTGTATGAGGTTTAACATAATGAACTCTCCCCCAACTTGCCTATCCTTTTGGATTTGACCATCTCATAGAATTTATAATTTTTTCTTGTTCATTTCTTAATAGTTTTAGATCCAATTGGGTGACTATCTTATGACAACGTTGTCTTTCATTTTGATTGGAGGAATGTAATAAGGGATCCATCCACTTTGTATGGTCTCTATCGCATGGAGATGGATCCAAGATTTGTATAATATATTATTAACATTAGATATTCAGGAGCAATTAGAATTTCCAAGGTGATCACCAACTAAGATGAGGTTGCAGGTTTGTGGGTGCATAGAATGTAAGCCATGACTATAGTAGCCAAGGATTGGGATTCATAAGGGTATATTTGTATGTTTGAAGTTGGTTTTACATGTCAATTACATGGTTTAGGATCCAAGATTTGGGTCTAGAAGTTAGTTTTGGCTTGGATTTCAGAAAGCTCTAGTTGTAGGCTTGAATTGGTGTGGGTCTTGTAGTTTGGGTGTTTGAAGAGGGTTGTTGGCCAAAAAAATTACATAATACTTAAATTTTTGACATATATAAAGACTTGATAAAATCACAGAGTCTGGGACTAAGTACTTTAGATAGTTTCTTTGTAAAGTGGGTCAATTAGGCCTAGGAAAGAAGGTTGGAGCAGCAGTATTTGGGGTTTATTATCCAAAACAACCACACCCGAGTTAAATATATGTTAATGGGGGTTAAAAATGGTATTTGAATTTACCATAACATTTTAAAGTGTTGTGGTAAGTTTGGGAAAAAAGTCCAAAAATCAGGGAAGATAGGGCTACTAGGTCTACTAGTCCTATTTAGGCTTAAGAACGAACCAGGTGTTAGATCCATTATAGGGGATTGCAAAAAGTTGGATAAAGCATGGAATTATTTTCAAAATTGATTCAAGTTTCTAGAGGTAGTGGGTAGGTATTTTCATTCATTTTATGCAATCATAGACCTCTTAAAGACCTTAATAGTTGTCAAACCAATTGCCTCTGCATCATTAGGGTATGCATATTTGGAGTCTATTAGCCCAGTTTCGGTCTATTATGCCTATTAATTTGGTTGGAAAAAACATTTTGATGGTAGTTTCTTTGAAAAAGATTAGGTCTATTACACATGACAACGCATGACAAAGATATAATATAGAAATGAACATACATACAACACATGAAAAATATGTAGTATGGAAATGATACACATAGAACACATATTTTCCTATTACTTTGGTTGGACAAAATATTTTGAGGGTAGTTTCTTTGGAAAAGGTTAGGTCTATTACACATGACAACGCATGGCAAAGATATAATATAGAAATGATACATACATATAACACATGACAAATATAAAATAACCAAAAATAAACATGTATATATGTATATATGAAACTATTTTGTACAAAATGTGCCACATGCCATCTCAAAATATTTACGAAATCAACATATCTAGATACAATGTGGTATACACCATCTCAAAATGTGTCATATGGCATCTCAAAATAAGAAACAACTACAAATTTTTCTAGGACATCCTATTCTACTGGTGGATCATAAAAATGGAGCCTCTTCAAAGTAATTTTTGGCTCTGATGGATCCTACAATCAAAAACAAAAGTGAAACCCCAAGTTAGATTACTTAATTTATATGGTTTTCACAAATCAAAAATAAAAATTAAAAATCATAGTAAAAAATAATAAATAAACATATTTTAAAATTGAACTCTCATGTACCTTGCCTCTCTATCTCCACATGTGGTTAGGGGTCCTAACATATGTCCTTAGTAGCAAAGGGACAATGCCACCAATGTCGACTTTGACTTGTAGATGTTTGTGAAAATGAGATTGATCTATGAGTTAAACTATTTAATTTGAAATCATTGGTAGCAAATATATGTTTACAAAATAATTGAATTAACATTAAAAATTACCTGTGTTGAACTTTCTTCAAAAAATATCTGTTGGGTCATCAACAATACAAACCCTTGGTGTTGTACTTCCCTCAAACTAGGGGTGACCTACAAAAGTAAAACAGATACTTGATACAATCATGACTTGAACATATATATATATATATATATATATATATATATATAT
>MU226657.1:102726-117478 GCA_018584345.1 Thuja plicata | reverse complement strand
AGAGGCCTTTCTCAAGAGCAAAGCATCTCTCATTTATGCATTGTTATCATGCTAGTTTAGCTCTAGAATTTCTTAAGCAATTTAGCATACTCATCTTAGTGTATTTTCATGTTATTTCATATTTGAACCTAGATATCACATTTTAGGTTTAATATGGAATGAATCTAGTTCTCTTATCTTAGTTAGATCTTGCATTGTCATTATAGTTTAAAGCTTGCATTCTCATCCATGGTGAAAGCTTGAGACAAGTTCCTTATACTTGTTCTTAAGTTATTAACTTATCATTTTAATGCATTTATAGTGGGATTACAATATTGTGTTGGGAGAGCACACCCACAAACCTCTCTAAGAGAAAATCAACAAGGCTTGGGTGCACTTGTTTGGCTTATCGGAGGTTGTGATGAAAATCTTCTTGTTTTTAGTAGTATGTTTTAGATATACATAATGTTGTTATTTAATGTTTATCTCTAACATTTGCATGTCTGAGTGTGCTCCCAACAAGTTAGGTTTCATTGCATACAGTAGTAATTTGATAATAGTATTTAAAGGAATTCATCTTATAGGACTGAATATAACTATAGGCTTAATATTATGGCACTAAGTTTTTGAGTTGATTATTGGAATATTTTTGAGGCCACTAATTCACCCCCCTCTTAGTTATTACTAACAATTGGTATCAGAGCTTGTGTGCTTAGAAAGGGATTTTAATAGCTCAAGAAAAAGATCACAAGATGAATAGACGAGATGTGCCGAAGTTGAACAAAGACAACTTTGCATCATGGCAAAGTAGAATAAGACTCCACCTATCAGGTGTTGGCAATGATGTTACTCAATACCTTGATACTAAATATGTGTTTCCTACAAGACCTCATACTCTTAAGCAATTAAGAGAAAAGCATGAGCATAATTTCATGATGATAGAACTTACCCCATCACTCTCTGATGCTGAGTTTGAAGATATCAAAACCTGCACCTCTGCAAAGAAAATATGAGCTAAGTTGAAGATGGTACATGGAGGAGATGTCAATGTATTAAGAGCCAAGGTAGAAAATATAAGAGGGAGATTTGATGACCTAAGAATGAAAGAAGGAGAAAATGTCATTCAGTATAGCTCCAAAATCAAAGAGGTAGTCAATGCTATCCGAGTAGTTGGAGGTGTACTTGAAGAAGAGACAATGGTAAGTAAAATCTTAAGAACCTTACTGCCTATATATGCTATTAGAGTTTCTACTATTCAAGAAATGAGAGCGATTGCAAATAATATAGTTACACTAGATAGTCTGATTGGTAGACTGATTTCATTTGAGATGAATAACTTTGACAATAGTGTCTTACCATCTATATAATCTGCATTCAAATCTTCATTGAAAATAAGCAATTCAAGTCATAGACGTGCTGTTAGAAATGATGGTGACAGTGATAATGAGGATCAAGGACTTGATGAGATTGAAGCACTAATGACCAAAATATTGTAGAGAGGCTAAGGAAGATACAAAGCTAAATTACCACTTGTATGTTTTAATTGTAAAGAGGCTGGAGACTTTGCTACAAGATGCCCAAACAGAAGAAAAGATGATAGAGGAAATGATAGATCATATAAGAAGAAGTTTGATAAAGGTGATAATAGAGATTACCGGAGCAACCGATAATTTGATAAGAGAGATACCCAAGACTACAAGGAAAAAGGGAAGAAATCTTGTTACCTAGCTGAGAATAGAGCTGATGAAACCGATACCGAATCAGAAGAAGACATCGAGATGATATTTGTATCCATGAAGGATGATTCAGATGAAGATGAAGAAAGGTATTTAGAAACTGCACTCATATATAAATTTAGTAAAACTGATGTCTAGATCATAGATATTGGTTGCACTCACCATATGACCGAAATTTTGAGACTTTTGAATACTATAATGGTGGTTCAGTGAGAATGGGAAATGATATACCTTGTCCAGTTGAAGGTAAAGGGACTATAATGTTGAATAACCTAATAAAATGTGAACAATTCAGGTCACAGAATAGGATTTGAAAAAAAGAAGGCAAAAATCTTCAATGAATCAGGAAGGTTGATTGGTACCAGTGAGCAGACAAAAGGTAACTTTTTCTATCTTGATGACAATAACACCACTTGTTTGATGGCTAGAAACAAAGATATATGGTTGTAGCAGAAAAGGTTGTGTCATTTGAACTTTGACAACATGATAAAGATAAGAAACAAAAGGAATGTGAGAGTCTTACCAAGCATGACTAAGCACGAGTATATCATGTCCAATAATTGTCAAAAAGGTAAGATGAAAAAGTCTAGTTTCAAGAGTAAAGCCCATACATCTAATGTAATTCTAGAAATAGTCCATACAGATCTGTGTGGACCTGAGGAAAAAGAGTTACTATGGAGATAGGTATTTCATTCTCTTTGTTGATGATTAATCTAGAATGATGATAGTCATGTTCTTAAAAGATAATTCTGAAGCATTTAAGATGTTTAAATGGTACAAAGCAATGGTTGAAAAACAAAGTGAAAAGAAATTGAAATGATTAAGGTCAGATAGAGGAGGGGAATTTACTTCAGAAGAATTCACTAGCTATTCCAATGAGCATGGAATTAAAAGATAGGATTCTGCACCGAGAACACCATAGAAAAATGGAATTGCTAAAAGGAGAAATAGATCAATTGTTAACTATGCAAGAACGTTGATGATTGAGAAAATCATCAGTCAAACTTTCTAGAGGGAAGCTATCAGTACTACTATCTACACATTAAACAGAGTACAATTGAAGAAGGACACAAAGAAGACACCCTATGAGCTTTGGTATGGTCATACACCCAATGTAAGTTACTTCAGAATCTTTGGTAGTAAATGTTATATTTTGAAGGATGAAAGAAATGGAAAACTTGGCTCCAAAAGTGAAGAATGTATCTTTCTAGGGTACTCAACTAGAAGTAAGGCCTATAAGTGTCTTAATAAGTCATCTAACAAAATCATTGAAAGTGAAAATGTGAAAATAGATGAATTTGCAAAAAAGAATGATAAGGAAAGCAGAAGAGAACCAGAGGACTACAAAAGGTTTGTTTATATAGAACCTGACACTCTACCCAAGAAGTAGTGTGTAGGTCCTAAGCATCAAAACACTGCAATCGAGCATCAAGATGCAATTACCAAAAATTAGGATAATACTCAAAATGATGTTCCAAACAATGGAGATGAGAACAAAGGTCAAGAAGATGATCAGAATGATAAACATAGAGCTGAACCAAAACTTGCCAAGTATGTCAAAAGACATCATCCATAGAATCAAATCATAGGAGACAAGAAGGATAGAACAAGAAGTAAGTCACTAAATACTAGATGTTTACTTTGTGATTTTGAGCCTAAATCTGTTAACACTGCACATGAGAATGAAGAATGGGGAAGTGTAATGAATGAAGAAATAGAACAGATTGAGAATACCAATACATGGACAATAGTACTGAGACTAGATGACAAGAATGTCATCGATACTAAATGGATATTCAAAAACAAACAGAATGAGAATGGATAAGTCACAAGAAACAAAGCAAGGTTAGTATGCAAGGGGTATGCACAAGAAGAAGGAATTGACTATGGAGAAACCTTTGCACCCATTTCTAGACTAGAAGGAGTTAGAATCCTACCTGCTTATGCTGCATATAAAAGATTCAAGGTATACTAGATGGATGTCAAATCTGCATTCCTAAAGGGACTACTGGAAGAAGAGGTATACATTGAATAACTAGAAGGGTTTGTTGATCTAGACAAGAGAAACATGGTATGTAGACTACATAAGGCCTTGTATGGATTAAAACAAGCACTGAGATCTCTGTATGAAAGACTTCACTCATATCTCATTATCATAAATTTTTTTAGAACAAGTGAAAATAACAATCTGTACTTAAAAGAAGATAATACCTATGGTAATATTCTGATTGCTGAAATTTTTGTTGATGATACCATTTTTGGGGGAAATGAAATGTTATGCAAATCCTTTTCTATTGAAATGAGAAAAGAATTTGAAATGTATATGTTTGGAGAGATCAAATTATTTCTTGGTCTACAGGTTCTTCAACAAGATGCAGGCATACATATCACTTAGTCCAAATACATCAAGGAAGTGCTAAAGAAATTCAAGATGGAAGATTCCAAACCAGTTGAAACACCTATGGCTACTGGATGTAAGTTGATAAAAGAAGACAAATCTAATGAGGTAAATCAGACCTTATATAGATCAATGATTGGAAAACTAATGTATGTTGTTCACACCAGACCAGATATAGCACATGTAGTTGGAATAGGTGCAAAATTCTCTGCTAATCCCAAAGTATCACATATGACTGTTGTCAAGAGAGTTCTGAGATATCTGAAGAACACTGAGGACTATGTCTTATGGTACAAAAGAGAAGGAAAATTTGAACTACAAGTCTATATAGATGTTGATTGGGTTGGAAACATTGATGACCAAAAGAGAACAACTGGAGGAGCATTCTTCATGGGTGACAGACTTGTCACATGGATCAGCAAGAAGCAAGGATGCATCTCTCAGTCTACTACAAAAGTAGAATATGTTGCTACTGCTGCAAATTTCTCCAATATTGCATAGATCAAACAATTACTAGATGATATGCATATGAAGATTCTTGAACCAATAATTATATATTGTGATAATACAAGTACAATCAACATCTCTAAGAATCTAGTCATGCATGCTAAGACTAAGAATATTGCTATCAAGTATCACTATCTTAGAGAACAAGTGGAAAAAAAGGAAGTGACACTAGAATATGTTCATTCAAAGGAAAAACTAGTTGATAAATTCACTAAGCCATTACCGAAGGATACATTTGAGTACTTGAGATAGAGACTAGGGGTCCAACCCTTGTGTATCGGTCAGTAAGCTGACTAGGAGGTTGCATCAGCCTATATCAATCTAAAGATCATTCATGTTGATGCACAATTGAGATGAATAATAAAAGATACATGTGTACATAGAAAGGTACAAGTATGCACCAAACACCAGTGACATTGTAATGCTGATGGATAGGGAAATTCAAGGAATATATTATGCAAAGGGGTGGAACATGATATAGATGATTATTTTGTTTGGCATTGTTGTCAAAGGGAGAGAAGATCCCATTATCATTCAAAGGGAGAGATAATCATAAAGGGAGAGATTATCTCATTGATCAGAAAATATTATATCATTATCCATAAAGTGAAGTTCTTGAGAATCAAAAGGAAGAGTTAATCAACATTCTAAGGGAGAGAAATTGATTACATATGAAATATCCATCTAAGGAAGAGAAGTAACAAAGGGAGAGAGTTCAAACAAAGAGAAAGATTGTTGTCAAAAAAAGAGATTATCAAGAAGAGGAATAGTCAAGCCAGAGCACATATCATAATAGAGATATCAGATAATAAATCTATCCAGTGGAGGATTAAACATTGAAGACAACCACTCTCCGAGAAATAAATCAAACCTATTTTTGAGCTTACCAATAGCCAAACATTTTTAATACTTACATTAGGAAAGATTAATGAAACTGTTATATTTCATATTGAATTAATAATAGTATAGTTTGATAATGTAGTATGTTGCCATCAATGCCAAAGGGAGAGATTGATGACATGTAACTGACTGAATGTTTGAAGATGTTAAGTTGATCACCAAAATGTATAAGGATAATGCAAGACATTAAATATGTTAATAGATTGTATTGTCATTGATGTCAACTTGATATAATCTAATCGCTTATAATCAAAGTGTCAAAGACTTCAGAGAATCAAAGAGATAAAGATTATGCTTTTAGTAATGCATAAAAGACAAGCATTCACAATGTGACTTCAAACACCGACAGTCAGTGAACACCAACAAACATAGATCACCAAAATTCAAGTCACAGTGTTTCCCGAGCAAGAACACCAATGAGAATTACCGACAAGAAGAATCACAAGGAAAACCGACGGCCAAAAACATAGTGTAAATTGAAGGAGAAGCCCGAGGAGAACTAGAGTGTTGACCAAAGCTATCAAAGAGTTAAACAACTAATTTAACTTGAGTTTATAAATGACAAAATATCTAGCTTGAAGAGATAAATATAGACTTAACTAGTAGTTATCTTTATTTTCATCAACAAGATAAAGCCAGAGATAAGTAATGGATTTAAAGCTATTTTGTACAGTTGGCATGAAGATCTCTATGAGAAAAATTAGGAGTTTTTCTTTAAATCTAATTGGTGAGAATTGTGGATCATGCCAAGATCAAGAAAATCAAGAACCTAACAACGGTGATATCATATCTATAAAAAGACAACTCAATTCATTATGAATTATGGTGGGTGAATGAATGAAAAGAGGATGCTAAAGAGAAACTAATGAAGAGCAACTTCATACAGTCCTGATAAATCAAGCTAAGGAAAGAGCTAAAGTTTTCTACTGACACCAAGCAACAAAGCATAGCATCACCGAGCATAAAAAAAGTGGAGCAAAAGTATAAACCGAGATATATTGATCAGAATAGTTTTATGAGCCTAAAATAAATCTGAAAATATGCAAGTATAATTTTTATGTGAATAGATCATATTGTTTCATTTTAACCATTGATTCAGAAAGTCTCTTAACTGAGCGTGATTTAAAGATCCTTTCTATATTGAGATACATCCCAAGGAGTATAAAAAATTTTGATCATGAAGATAGCATTAGATGTCAGATACCTATTGAGAGGCTAAGTGAGTGTTTGATCAAGGAAGGCACCATAGAGATGTCAGATACCAAGTGATAGACTAAACTTTTAAATATTCTAACAAGGTCACACCTAATAGTGTGTTTGTAACCTTTTACAGGGTTGGCTCTTCATGGAGATCACTTTAGAAGAGTGAAAATTTTGGGTTACCGGTCCCAAGTGGTTTTTTTCCTTAATAGGGTTTCCACATTAAAAATCCATGTGCCAATGTGTTTATGAGTCATTACTTTAGTGTTTTGAATTACACATAGCTTAACTGGATTGATCGTTATACTCTAGATAATTTATTGTCTTTCGGTAAATTAACAAACTGCTATTCGGTAAACATACAGTAGAAGGTTTTACAAAGCATTCAGAGCATTAGTAATTTGATAATAGTATTTAGAGACATTCATCTTTTAGGACTGAAGAATACTAGAGGCTTAGTATTATGGTACTAAGTTTTTGGGTTGATTATTGGAATATTTTTGAGGCCACCGATTCACCCCCCCTCTCAGTTATTACTAACATATACTTGATAGTAAAATACAAACAAATAAATTTTGAAATATACATGTTATAGGGCTATCCCTACAAATTGAGATGCCTTTGACTCTACCATGGCAAACCGGTCTCACGACATCGTTAAACACCGCCCTTTATCAAATAAACCATGTAAACTAAAAATGAGTACGCACAAGTGACAAGTATACAAGTATGCATAAACAATCTAAAATACTTAAGTACCTTCCCCTTGTCAATTCCTAATGCCTGAACCCCCTCACATTTCCCCTCAGTAGTAGCTAGTGAAACTTGCATCAGTATGTAATAAGATGATCATAAAAATTAGAAAATACTTGTATATAATATTATAAAAAGGAAACCAATGAGTACATTAAAATGTATGTACGTGGAAGTGTCAAGGCCAAATGAAATGGATGAAAGCATGGACCCCTCCATCTATGTCATCTCCTCCTCTATCATTAACTAAACATAAATGGAACACATACAAAAAACATAAGTGGGAAACCATTATAAGAAAATTGTACTAAAAATATGAACATTTAAAATTAAATACAATGTGGCATGTTAACTATTTACTCGTATCATAAAAATAGGAGTCCATGGCTCTACATGCCCATCCTTGTCTATCATCTGATGCACATCTCCACGAGGTGCTTCAGTTCCTCTAGTGTTTTGTATATTATTTTCTTCCTCGAAGACAAATTTATATGCATTACTATTATTTAGGGGACCTAAGCACATATTATTGTACATAATGTAAGTGTAGGGCACACAAATATGTGAGCTCATGGAGGAAGTGGAAGGGCCAAAATCATCAGCATGAGGAGGAAACAATGTTGTACTCTACCTAACTAGTAGATCACTCAAGGTGTGAATGGATCGAATATCCTATTAGCCGGCCTCAATGATAATATCAGGATGTTGCACAATAAGAGGTGGTGAAATCTTGGAGGGGGGCATATATGTAAGATTTCACCCATTTTTCCCATTGCTTGTCCTAAGGAGTGCCTAAGCCTACACCATGGTTTAGTCTCATGCTCTAATAATTTACCTTGGGACTGAGCACAAATTAAACATACAATTTTCTTAAGAAATATAATTAGACATCCAAATTTTTGTGGGGTGGTCTATCAAAAACCATCCACCTATGGTCCCAAAAGTGGTCACGTATTGCATCATTTGTGCACCATTTAATTAACAACTTGGGATTTTTAGGGTCCACTTTTAATCTGGTTTTAGGATCCGTAAAAAGGTTACATATGCTATGTTTTTTTTATAGTTATGTTCATAAATTTATCATAATCAACCCATCGTCAAACTCGATGTGCATAGAATTGCACCAAAGAAGTGCAACATTATGTTGCTCTCTAAGTTTCTCCATGTTTTCAATAATGGAGTTCAATGTGGAAAACATGGTGCACAATGTGGGGATATTGGCATATGTAGTCTAAAATCCTCTAATATGATTTATATTGTCTCCTATAAGATCCTCTAAAGGTTGAGGGTGTGAGATTGGTTGGTCTTCTGAAGGTGTGGGATTGTTTTCTGTTGGTTACGGGTTGTTTGGAGGTGGTTCTAGATTGTTCGTGGGATCATTGGGAGGGTTGTATGATTGGTTTGAGTCCATGTCTAATTACAATAAAAACCAAATATGCAATTATAATCAATTTTAAAAAAATGATAAATAATATCAATTAAACCCTAGTTCTTATTAAAAAAAACTATAAATTTCAATTAAAAAGCAAAAAATAACAAAAACAACTTTAAAAAATTTATGTACCTGTTAAATTTTGAGAGAAATTTCAGATGAGAAAATTGGATATGCAATTGGTTTTGGATATGAGAAACCCCTAGGCTACATTTCACGTTTTCACAATGAAAACCGCAGCCCATGGGCCTAAATAAGTTTTACTCGCAAAAATTGGATATTTGATATTATCAGATATCCAATTTTATATTGGATATCTGATTAGGCTTGTGCTTTGGATTTTGGTTTGTCCATGTGTACTGACACCTAGGCCTACTAAAAATTCAACACGCTTTCTAGTGCGCTTTCGGATGAGTGAAAAGAACATTTTTTGACATTGCCAGTTTTTGGCATACCATGATCCTACACATACCCAATAATGCATTGGGAATGAAACCAACCTTGAACTGCTTAAAATACACTATTGAAGAAGAAATACCTAGAACTTTTCCATTGCCTAAACATCATATAAAATTACAGAGTGTGAAGAAGAGAATGAGTGTGTGTGCTAGTGTGTACGAGCGTGTAAGAGAGAAAGATAGAGAGTATGAGCTAGTGATAGAGAAAGAGAAGAACCAAGTACAGAGAAGTTAAAGAAGAATAATAAAAATAAATAATTTTGATGTTACCAAGTGTAGTATGAGGTATTAAAATAATTGAGCATAGAGAGTCTGAATAGCATTTGATTGGCATTTTCATAGACATTTTGTATTAAGTTTTATTCTATTGAGAGGAGTATAAATCTCATTATTGGGTAGGCCCTAATAGGTCTCATTTTGTAAATCATTTAACAGGGTATATCTCTTATATTATAGATTGTGAAATCCTTTAGCAAGGTAGATTGAATAAGTCTTATTGTACTCCTAACAGGGTAAACTATCAGAAGTAGATAAATATTGTATCTCTAACTGAGCAACCTTTTTACTGCAGTAGTGAAGAATTGTGGACTCCATCCCCACCACAGTTTTTTCCTCTAACCAAGGATTTTTATGTGACCAAAAATCATGGTGTCATGAGATGTATTTTTATGTTTTGAGTTATATGGCTTATAATTTTTATCTGCAATGTATTCAATTCGGTAAATGTTCAGAATAGATGTTAAAAGTTTTTTCAGTACTCATTCACCCCTCCCCTCTCACTACTTATCTTTCTATAGTTAATCCAGCACCAAAATCCATTGTTTGTATTTATCTCAAAGGAAAAAGGAAAAACTTTGTCCAAATTTATTAGTATGGAAACCCTAACTGGGAGAAGAATTTATTTCATCAATGGGATATCTTCTTTTTAAAAAATTCCCAACAAGTTCCCAATAGATTCCAAAATAGATATATGCCTATACTCTAGGGGAATATTGTGTTACTGAATCTAAAAGGGGATTAATTTGATGGTGGCTTCTTTAGTAGAAAAAAATGTGGTCTATAATTGCATGTGAATTCCAACATGCATATAAAACCAACCCTTATATTTAAAAATCCTCTCTCTAGCTTCTTTTGAATAAAAAAAAACCATAAATAATTTATGGGCCTTGTCCAAGAAAGGAACTTCAAGATCCTCTCCCCATTCCTTTCTAATCCAATTTTGAAGTCATGATAAGAAATGAATATGTTCCAAAACTTAAGTACAGATTAGTGGTTGATGCCGAAGTAACTCTATTCTAGATTTTATTACATGGAATTAGTGAATTTGAAATAGTGGTTTTCCTTTTTTTGAATATCATTCCCCTTTTAATAATTCATTGGGTTTTACGGTGATTGAGGAGTTCTCTCCTCTATTGGGGATTTTTTCTTAGAATTTCTCCTTTCGATAGAAATCCTTGAACTTTGGGAAAGCCTTTATCCTTCTTTTGTTTGAACTTATTGGATTTTCTTATTAGACAAAATACCCATAAATCTATTTTCCACATTTGTCTTCCAAATCATCCTAAACTTTCCTTTTTTCCCTAAACCTTCCATTCTTTGAAGTTTCTTGCAGATTAAATCTTCTATTATTTTCTACTCTAACATTAATTCCTTGTCTTGATCCAGTGCCCCATTCATCCTTCTTGTAAAAAAACCCTTGTATCTTCCCATGTAGAACTCTTTCACCTCCTCTAGTTTCCGAATCAATATCTATCAGACTTGAAATTTATCTATGAGGACCATTCATAAGCCTGGTTTCTCCAAAGACCATGCCAATTAGTCTCCCTACTATCCCAATTGGTTATTTTGGATTCAGTACTTTTCCCTGGATCCTACGAAATCTTGTCAATGAACAGATTGAAAGCAACCTAGTATTCTCTTTCACATGGCCTCACAAAGTTGTTATTTGAAAAATTTCTTCTTGGATTACTGATACAAGCTATTTATTTCCTCCTTCGTCCCCTTTCCTAGATTTGAAGTGTCTTATGGTTCTTATTTCAAAATGAAATTCCTCGCCACTGTGCACTATATCCCTGGAATGGTTCTTTCTAGTAGCACAATGTTTCTCTCCACCACCGCAAAACCACCCTCAACAAATCTCTCCACATATCATTTTTTAAGAATTTATAAATCTTTAAAATATGCATTTAATTATTAAAATTGAATTTATAACAGAATCCAAAAAACAATACCTTTTAATTGATCCAAACAAATTGTTTTTTTGATAGGTAATAGGGTAATGGACAAATAATTTTATTCATTTTAAAACCTAAATACATCCCATCTCACTAGGTGCGCTGGAAGGAAAGAGATGGGAGGAGAAAACCTCTGGCCTTGCCCCAAAAATATAAAGAATATTCACCTTTTAAGGTCATTTCACAATATAAAGGAGATTGAAGCGTACTGCCCTTTAACAATTTTAATAGAGATATCTTGATATAGTATTCAAGCTCCTTGCTTGTTTTATATCACCTCTATAATTTTTCTCATTCCTTCTCTGGCCTTGCTATTGATACAGAAGATTTGATATTTATTTTCCTACAAAATTCATTTTTTCTGTGCAACTTGTAAAACTTTCCAACTCCTTTAATAAGATCATTCATTAGTAATTTGTTGTTATTGAAGGGTAAATAACAATCTTGTGAATTATACACTTGCTAACTTTCCTTTTTTCATGTTCTTTTGATTTATATTATATCTATGACATCAAATTTCTAGATTGTAAATGCAAACTTAACTTACCATTTCGTGTTATCAGGTTTCCATAATCCAATATTATTAATAATGTTATAAGACATTACATTGTTTATACTAGAAAAATAAAGAAAGAAACTGAGATTTGAACATATATTATATTTATTTGATTAAGTTCATCCATCCCTTTTATAATATTAAATTCGTTGCCTTTTTTTCCTTTAAGCTATTGCACCCTTGTTATTTTCTAATCATGGAAACAACAAATTTATGTCTATTGACTTTTATATAAGAGATTATCAAGGCTGCAATACCATGGAGTAATTAGGTAACCTTCAATCTAGGGAATTGAGTAGCTTTTGGTTTGAGCTTTGTTGGGATACTATGATATCTTAATATTTTAGTGATAATTTGAGTGTCTCTCTAAGTATTGTTTTTATTTTTATAAATCTTATTTATTGAGCACTTCCTTTTATTTTTAACTTTTCTATCGCTGGCTTGGGCCCATAAATTAGTAATCCATAATCAAACTACCCTCATAGTGTAAATCTATCATAGAGTCTGGTTGTAAAGTGTAATGCATTTATTTCTTTCCCACCTATATGTATTATGGTTAAGTGTTAATACTTCCCCATTATTTCTTCTCTATTTTTTTTCGTGAACTAAAACTTTCCTTTGTTATTATTTTCCTCTTAATTGTAGACTACCTTTGATTATGATCTTAAGGCTTGTTTTTTTAATTTTCACTTTTGGAAGCCTTAATATTCTCCTGGAGCTTTGATATTTCATAGTTGTTTATTGGAATTAAACCGTACCTTACAAATTCATCTCTATTTGTGTGACAGTTAATTATTTTGCAGATATATTAATGAATTATTGTTTGTGATTATGTAGGGGACCTCTTGTCTTAATAGTGATTTTTGAATGTAAAGAAAAGTCTCTTTTCCATGTTGGTGAAAGTGCCTTAGGGTTTCTATATAAATGTATATATCAGGATTATATATATGTGCACAAAGATATGTATATATATACATATATACTTATGTATATACATATATGTGTGTGTGTGTGTGTGTGTGTGTATATATATATATATATATATATATATATATATATATATATATATATATATAAGATAATTATTCAATTGTCTATTGTCATTGATGTTACACATGGATATACACTTATGTAGTGGTTTTACACTAATGTCTATATTCAGACCAAGCACAGTTGGTAAACAGAATGAGTTGAGTTTAGGCATTGAAGAAGTTCAGGGTTGACCGAGTTCACTCAGGCATTTCAATCTTGGTCGGGCATTGAGTTGTAGATGACTAAGAGTGATTTATATTATGTAATTAAATGGTTATATGAGGCCGACTAAATTATGATTTATCATTTAGAGTTTATTCAAGCTGACTTGACATTGCTTACCATTTATTTATGAAAGGTCAAGTTTGGGTTGAATGTGTAGTAGTTGAAATGTAAGTGTGTAAGATAAAGTGAAAGTGAAAAAGCAGAAGTGTGAAATTCTGTGAAGGCGAAATCAGATGGGATTCTGATTGAATATAGAACACTCAGAGCTGCAATAGATTATTTGATTAGCAAGGATCTAGTTACAATCAAGTGGAGATCTAGATCAACAAAGACAGTTGCTTACACATACAGGTCAATCCATGTTTACTTTCTAACAATTGTAGTAGTGATCAAAATCTCTTAACAGAGTAGACTTAATAGTCTTTTGTAATTCCTCTCACAAGGTTGCATTTCTAGATTGAAGTGTTAAAGACCTCTAACAAGGCCACTCCTCACAGGGTGATTAAATCCTTTAAATAGGTCACACCTAACAGTGTGTTATTGTAACCTTTAACAGGGTTGGCTCCTAATAGGGCTCACTTTAGAAGAGTGAAAAATAGGAACTAGTTACATGGTGGTTTTTCCTAGATTGGTTTTCTACATTAAATCTTGGTGTCATATGTGTACTTGTTACTTTTTTTATGCTTTATGTTTCTATACTTAATATCTAAATATAATTGCATTAAAGATTTCTTTGACACCCGAGTTACAGAAGGAACACTAGAGCTACTGAAGAATATCTTAAGTAATCCGAGTAACAGTATTAAAGTATTTGGACATCTAAGGGACAGGGATTTTTTTTGGAGTAACTAATTCACCCCTCCCCTCTCAATTACTTATCTCATTTCCAACAATTGGTATCAGAGCTTCTAGTGCATTCAGGAAAGGTTTCAAGGCCTAAGCTAAAGATAAAAGATGTCTTATAAGATGGAGATCCCAAAGCTAAACAAAGACATTATCTGGATACATTAGTGGGAAGACTTACAACCTTTGAGCTGGACAATTTTGATAACTATTCTCCTGGCTCTAGAAATCTTGAGTCTACATTCAAAGCCAAATTGAAACTTGGTAAGAAGGATAGGTACTCTAAAGGAAAGCATATTAAAAGTGACAACGATGATGAATTTGATGATGAAGATCTTGACATCATTAAAGCACTACTTGAAAGAAGAGCTACAAAAGGAAAATACAGAGGAAAGATACCATTGATTTGTTTCTCATGCAATGAGGTTGGTCACATTGTTGCAAAGTGTCCAAACAAGGAAGACAAGGATGAGAGGAAGTTTAACAAATTCAAAGGCAA
>MU226657.1:67154-102676 GCA_018584345.1 Thuja plicata | reverse complement strand
GTGTCCAAACAAGGAAGACAAGGATGAGAGGAAGTTTAACAAATTCAAAGGCAAGAAAGATTTCAATAACCACAAAAGCTATAAGGATAAAGGCAAGAAGTCTTGTTATATTGCAAAAGATTCTGACTGTGATGAAGAAGAAGAAATGGTTTATATTTCCATTAAGGATGAGTCAGATGAGGAAGATGAAAAGACTGCACTTTTCTCACACAACAATAAAAATGATACTTGGATAATTGACAGTGGTTGTTGTCATCACATGACTGGTGATAAGACAAAGTTTGAACATCTTGAACACTATGATGGTGGAAGTGTCAGTTTTGGGAATGCTAAACCTTACCCAGTAAAAGGAAAAGGTTGCATTGTTCTGACAGAAGGAATCAAATGTGATAATGCTTATTGGGTTGAAGGATTAAGGAGAAATCTACTCAGTGTAGCACAGCTGAACAACATTGGCTTCAAGGTAGAATTTATGAATGGTAAGGCCAAGTTCCTAGATGGTAAAGGGACCCTAGTTGGAACTAGCAGACAAACAAAAGGTAATTTATTCTATCTTGATCTCACGGAAGGTTCATGCTTTATTGCACAAGTAGAAGAAAGTTGGTTATGGCATAAAAGGTTGTTTCATGTGAATTTTGACAATATGGTAAACATAAGCAAGAAAAAAAGAGTCAGGGGTATTCCTATCTTGAAGAAACCTGAGTTAGCAATATGCAAACAATGTCAAGAGAAAGAATTACAATATTGATGAAGTCTTGGAATTGGTACATACTGATCTATGTGGACCAATCAGAACAACAATCTATACTAGAGAAAGATATGTTATTCTATTTTTTGATGATCATTCCAAAATGATGACTATAATTTTTCTCAAAGAGAAATTAGAAGCTTTTCTAAAATTCAAGTGGTATCTTGCAAGAGTTGAAAAAGAAACAGAAAAGAAACTAAAATGCCTAAGATCTGAAAGAGGAGGAGAATTCATTTCAAATGAGTTCAATGAATTTTACAATGAAAGAGGAATAAAAAGATAGGTATCTGCCCCTGGTACACCACTAAAAAATGGAATAGAAGAAAGGAGAAACATATCCATTATGGATTGTGCCAGAACCTTAATGATTGAAAAGAATGTTGCTGCCAAATACTGGAAAGAGGTTGATGTAGAGGGTTTGACAACTAGTGTTCTTCTTCACTTTAAGGTGTTTTATTTGTCTAATCCAACCATCCTGTTATTGTTATTTGTTGGATCTTCTCCTAGTTAGGATCTCCAAGACCCCTCTACCAACTTATCCTCCAAGGTATAGTTGGTTTCAAGAAGACTCCAAAGTTACCAAGCTTAACTAGTCCAACTAGTTCCCAAAAAGCCGAGTTACTTCCACTAATCCTCCACCTACTATGTCAAATCTCTACCTAGGATCTTCCCACACATTCTCCAAGACTCTTAACATCCTTATTGACCCATTCTAGGTCATTTTTCACTCATCCCAATACTCCAATACCTCTTACCAATCCAACTGGTCACTAATTCACTAGAAGGCCTAATTGCCTAATTCTTAGTAGGTTTGTTTTCACTGATTTTGGCCTAATGCTCCCAAAATACCAAAATGACTCCAAAAAAAAACTTGGAAATATTCAAGACATCATTCAACCCTGTCAGAATCCAAAAATCTGACCTCTGATTGCACCCAAAACCCTACTTTCTTGAAAGCCCTAGAAAATAGCCTATTAATTAGGCCTCTGGACCAGTGTACATGAACAATTGCTAATCTTGTCTCCAACTTCTACTAAAATTCAAAAAAAACTAATTAATGCATAAGAAAGATAAAAGATAGCACTACACTATTGTGGAGCCCAATCACCTCTGCCAATCTGTACACAGTTGTACATAAACAAAGACACAGTGTAGATTACACAAAAGAGGTTACAGACATCCGTACAAAGGTGTCAGAATTAAGTGTTTCACTTCAAAATATCATTAATGTCTTCAAAGAATTGAAACCATTCTCATATACAGAGCATGGTTTAGTTACATCATTTTTAACTTAGTTTTGTCAAATCTTGCAACAGTTGCTCGAGCAACTTTCAAAGTTTCTAGCAACATTTTGTCATTTTGAGCGATTTGACCTTGGTAGTCAACTCGATGATGGATGTTGACCTCTAAGATGAAAAATATGATGAGTAGAGTCTTAAAACATACCTCTAACTCATATTACCCCAAAATAGCAACATTTCACAAATTGAAGCCAAAGTGTCCTAAAACATTCAATGGGCACTAAGGCCCTATAAACATGAAGTAAACTAACATTGTATCCATCCCCTTTGACATTATTCTAACACACACCTAAACACCTACAAAAACCCAAAAAAACACCAAAAAAAGATATAGGGAGGTGCCCTGCACCATACTCCCCTGAAAAAAATAACTCAAGTCCCTTGAGTTAGGAGGTCTTCAATGGTGACCCCATGTTTCAAAATGTCCAGCTCTATCATCCAAGTAGCCTCAGCTTCAGGTAGCCCCTACCACTTGATGAGATATTACTTGTAGTTACCCTTCCTTGTCTTCTTTATCACCTTAGATTCCAAGACACTTTCCAATTGCAATGGATTTGGGGTAGGAAAATCCTTCACCCAATCATCTTCCTCTAAATCTACAAGTGTAGACTGACCTATGTCTAGAGGTGATTCTTTGTAGGGATATAAGTCACAAACATTGAAAATAGGTGAAATCCCCAAAGCAGGAGTCAATTCCACTTCATAGGCATTCTTTCCATATTTATGCAAAATATTTAGTGGTCCAATCTTCTTCATGAGTAGTTTAGTTAGTTGGCCTTTGGGTAGCCTCTCCTTTCTGAGGTAGGCAAGTAATAGATCCCCAACCTTGAATTGTAAGTCCCTCATGGTCTTATCAGCTTTGGTTTTGTACTTATCCACTTGTTTTTGTAAAGTCCTATTGACTTGATCATGCAGCTCCTTCATCTACTCTACAAATGAATCTCCTTGTGCACTCCTCTTTTCCCTCAAACTAAGATCCCTCAGCTCCAAAATCCCTCTAGGATTGACCCCATAAACTATCTCTGATGTAAGTGTTCCAATGGCTTTTCTTGCACAATCCACTAAGAAGATATTCTCTATCTTATTCAAGGATCCTAATCTCCTCTAGGTCCTTATTAGGCTTAGATCATTAACTAAATTCCTAATCTTACTCTTCTCTAATAGTCTCCACTTGTGCTTCACCCTTTGAAAGAATAACACTCCATGATTACTACACTTCTCCACTTCTCCTACTCACACTTAGAAGAATCTAAATGCCAATTTTCAGTCTAATCATCCTTGATTCACTTGCAGAGGTATCCATCAACATATAGACATCACATTTGATTAGTTTGGAATCCATCTTGAAGGATCTCTTCACTCTTTGCAATAGAGTTCACACTTTTGGCTTAAGGAGGCCTAATTCCTTGTAACCCTTTTCAGGGTGTTTTTCCCAATTAAATTCAAACTTTTCAAAAGAACTTAGAAATATAAGACCATATTTAGATACCCTTTATCACCTTACAAGACATTTTTAAGGTTGTAGGTTCAAAAACCCTTGGTACATAGGGTTCCTACAAACTAGGTCCTATAGGGCTAATAGGCCTAAAAACTAGGACAGTCTGCAACACTATGCTAAACTTGTCCCAAACTTGTCTCCACTGATTGGTATGAACTCAACCAACTCAGTATGTCAAGGTAACACAAAAACCTAACTTATCATGTACTTATACCATACAGATCTATCTTCCCCTACTCATAGAAGCTCACTATTTCTCCACCAAACCACTAACCAGACAGTGCATGTTTGCCTAGGGCTTGGTCTTAAAAATAGCTACTTGTCTTTCCCTGACTCCTAACTATTAGAATAGTCCCAAAGGATAACTTAGAGGGGGGGTGAATCAGTTATCCATAACTTTAACTCTTTTTCTTCACTAACTTCAGAATACAACAAAGTAAGTTCTTAATCACATAACACAATACACAATACACAATACACAATTTGATTACGGGGAAACCAAATGGTAAAAACCCCCGTGGGAATTAGCACCCACAATGAATTATATTTTTTTATTTTAATCCATGTTAGAAGATATTTCAACCCTATTAGGAGTTGTACTTTAAAATGCAATAAGTATAGTGACCTGGTTAAGGGTCAGATCTTGTTAGGAGTCTTTTACAAATAACCCTATTAGGGGTGGTGGACTCACTGTCCAAAAGCTCACTGATTAATGGTGAAGGCTACAACCTTCTATATAATAGATATGCACTATATCTAATGATGAACTGTAGAGTAGACCTGCTATCTTGATCACTTCCAGTGTATTACAATCTTTCACTTCTTCTTTACATAGACTCTTGATGAATGAACCACATCTAATATTCTGCTCTGAACATCTTCTGTCTCTTTTTCGTATCATTCACACTTAGCATATCACATTTGACTTGCTATAATTATCTTTCTCAAAGTATGAGATCATGGAACTTGTGAGACAACTCTTCATAACATCCTTGTCGGTTCTACTAAGCATGCAAGCATAACTACATCTGCGCAAGTATAAACTGAATAGACGTGACACTTTACTAAGTCGACCTCACCAAATTAACTCTAACTTTGAAATCTTCTTGAAACATGTTTGGCACCTTTAGATTATATCATCAACTCATAACTAATCATGAATATACACACGCATATCCTAAAGATAGGTGCAACTCAAGAAACATCTTACATACATCGGCTGTGAATAGATACTCTTCCAGAACTGTAACTGCCAATAACAGAATTACACAACTTGATTGAAACATCATATTTGGATCTGTGTGTATGAACATAACATAATAAACATGTCAACACCATGTATCTAACCATGCAAGTCTTCATGTCATCATTCTATTAAGTACATACAGAATTACTACTGTGTATTATATGTTGTCATCAATGACAAACATACAATCAATCAACTACTCATAATCAAATCTCCAACAATCTCCCCCTTTGACATTGATGGAAACATATGATATCAAAAGCATCCTCTATTCATGGTTTCCTATTTCTTTTACAATCTTCTCAATATCCTCATCAAATATTTCTCTAAACTAGTGCAGTTCCTCTAACTGTGTTTTTGTTCCATGTATATACTCCCCCAGAGTATATGCTCCCCCTTAGTACATACTCCCCCTTACTATATACTCCCCCTTTGACATCAATGGCAAAGGGAGCCATAAACCATTAGGCACAGGTACTACTCTAGAAGTAGAGTAGTCAACCATTCATCACTCACTTAATGACTGATGTTCTTGCTGCTTCTTCTAAACAGACTCAGGAGAGGGAATTACTCCCAACTTTTCCTTGAGATACTCAAAAGTATCCTTCGATAAGGGCTTTGTAAAAATATGTACCAACTATTCTTTGGTGCTCACATAGTCCAATTTTTCTTCTTTGTCTGCAACTTTTTCTCTTAAAAAATGGTACTTGATCTCTATGTGTTTTGTCTTTGCGTGCATCACAGGGTTCTTAGACATGTTGATAGTGGTAGTATTATCATAGTGAATAACAACAGGATAATCAACATGAATGCCAAAGTATTTAACCATCTGCTTGATCCAAACCATGGTTGAACAATTTAGTACTACCGCAACATATTCAGCTTCTTCTGTTGATTGATAAATATAGTTCTGCTTCTTACTTATCAAAGAAACCAACCTGTCTCCAAGAAATACTGCTCCTCATGAAGTGCTCTTCCTGTCATCAATACAACCTACCCAATATACATCTATATACATATCAAGTTTTACATTCTCTAATTTTGGATACCATAAACCATAGTCTATAGTTCCCTATAGATATCTGAATATCCTCTTGATTGTCACTAAGTGATTCTTCTTGGGTTTAGCTGCAAATCTTCCAACAATGCTAATTGCATTAGATATGTCAGGTCTAGATTGAGTTAGATAAATGAGTTTACCAATCATAGATTTGTACAATGTCTTATCAATTGCTATGGAATCATCATCTTTTGAAAGCTTGCTTCTTGTTATCATGGGAGTGCATACTGGCTTATAGTCATCCATCTAGGTCTTCAATATTTCCTTCACATATTTTAACTGATTAATGAATATACCTTTGTCTGTTTGCTTTACATTCAGTCCCAAAAACTATTTTATAGGACAAATCATGCTCATTTCAAATTCATTCTACATTTCTTTTGCAAATGTTGTACTGAGATTGTCATTACCTCCGAGATAATGTCATCAAAAAATATGGCAACTAATAATAATCCATCAGGTGTCTCCCTTGTGAATAGGTTATAATCTGCTGTTCCTTTCTTGAATCCAATCTGGGTAAGATAACCATCAAGTCTCTCATACCAATCTCTTGGGTCTGTTTAAGACCATAGAGTGCTTTCTTCAATCTGCATACCATGTATGGTTCATCTGAAAGATTAAATCCTTTAGGCTGTTCTATGTAGACTTCTTCATTCAAGTCACCATTCAGAAAATCTGATTTTACATCCATTTGATAAAATTTAAAGTCTTTGAATGTTGCATATGCCAAAAAAAATTTAATGGCTTCCAGTATGCTCACTGGGGCAAATGTATCAGTGTAGTCTATTCCTTCTCTCTACACATATCCTTTACATACCAATCTTTCTTTGTTTATTACTACTATACCATCTTCATTCATCTTGTTTCTGAATACCTATTGACAGGACTCTTGTGACCGAGTCTGCCAGCAGAGGTAAATTGTCACTAGGTACCGGGATATCGACCAACTTCACCTATAAAGGTTGTCTTGGGAAATGAGATTCCCCAGGCCTCCAAGCACATGAGATTCGGGTCTCGACGGTGCAGGGCTCGGTTGGGAGATGTGAATATTTTTGAGGGGGATAGCTAGTTATCTTTAACTCATTCTCTCTAGGGATTCAGGTAAGTGGGGGTTCCTATAAGCGCGCATTCACTTAACAAATAAACTAAAAAAGATACTGTAGGGTTAGAAATATTTCATCTACCTATAGTTGTGCTAAACATTCAAGACATCAAAATTGCTCTAACACACTACACTAAATACCGAAGAAACATACAACCATCAGTTCATATTTCATCAGTAGCAAAGGGAAGGAGGTCGTTAATCTACTTTTAAGTATTAGAGCAAAGGACATGAAGAACATAAAGCACAAAATACCGTTAACCCAGAAGATAGAATGCCAAAAAAATCATTGAGAGAATTCCTACTTCTTCATTAACATTTCTTCCAGCAAGCACTGGTGCGTGGTACAATGGTGGCTCCAGGGAAGCATCTAACTACTAAAAAACTTAGAAACTATGGAGCATTGAGCTCTGCAACTAAAAATTGAGAAAACTAGATTACTATTAACTATGGACTGCAAAATCATCAATTTTGCTGACCCTTGGAATGAGGTTGGACTTATTATTTATACACATACACACTTAACCCTAACCCTAAATTATGTTACACTATACACTAAAATACATTATTCAGTGGTCGGTACTACCTGCACCACTCTATAAAAGACCTAGAGACAGAATAGGCCTATTATGTCAGAAGAATAAGACAAGAAAGGTGGAATGGAAGAATCAGCCTCGAGAAGAGAGCTGAGAAGGAGAAAGAAGAAATATGATCCCCTAGGGATCAAGGCTACATGCCTCATAAATGGGAAAAGTGGCACCCTATCTCCGATGTGCCAGGTGTAATGTTGAAGCGGCACCTTGGGAAGATCATCTGTCAGAAAACCTCTTTCCGATCCGACGTGCCTTGATGTAGCTGTCCACCTTATGAAAACCCTTGAAAAACTCTATTAACTGCTACCCACCTCTGGCAACCTTTATTAACTACTTTGAAAGTGACCGGTTGGCCTTGGGGACTGGGACACGGGTCACTAAAAGAATACAAAATGTAGGATCTAGAATTCTAGGATCTGGGAACTTGCATTCTGAAGGAATAAATAATACAAAACACTTAGGTTTTCTCCAGCCCCCAGAGAATCTTCATTGTTGTTTTCTGTCATTGAAGGTTTGGAGGAGATGAAAAATTCCATCTTCATTGATGTCTTTAAGGCCAGCCTGCCAGTACTTGGCCACCTCAATCTGTTCCCCCAGGTCTAGAACATTTCCCTTAAATTATCTTTGCCACATCATGACCACTGAGTATCATGCGAGTTATTCGCATCATTTTAGCTTTGTCTGTCCCCTCTATGGATTGATACCTTGATTCCATTAACTCATCAAACTTCCCCAAAACATATTCCTCTAGCGTGCATGTGTCGGTACTAAATGGATCAGCTCCGGAGACCTTCAAAACAAAAGAATTGTATAAATTGAAAGAATATTGAACTGCGTTGACCTTATCCCACAAAGTCCCCACCAGTTGCTTGATTACCCCCAATGTGAGGTTAATTATGGAGTGCTATGTCTTTACAAAATCAAATGACTCTTCTCCTAAAATTCTAGACTCAGATACAATTTCTTCTCTGAGGCTGATGAGTTCTTCTAGCTCAACCTTCCATGCCTCATAATTCTCAATGTCCCCCTCCCATATGCTGATGGTGGTTTTGACCTAGTGTAGTATGTGGCAGGCCGCATATAGGTCCAGGAGTGTGGACACTAGGAAATGTCAGACATTTCCCAATTGCAAGGTGACCCATTCATCAACTGCTTGAGCCTTTTTCTTCATTTCCCATAATGAGTCTATATCACTCTACAGAAGTGGTGCATCCGATGTAGAGGCCCCTGAAGGAATAACACTGATGGGTCGGGCTAGCTCAGTCAGTAATCCCATGAGGTTTGCATTTTTCTCCTTCTCTGCCTTGAACTTTTGAGCCTCTTTCTCGTAGTGAGCCTCCACTACCTTGGCTGCTTCTTTTGATAGGTCCAATTCACCTTGTTTTCCTCTCTTCCCTAGTGACACCTCTATGACATTATAATCTTTGACCTTAGTCATTGCCTCATCTGCATCTGGGGAAGGTGTCATGATTACTGCAACTGTTTCTCTGCCTAGCTCAGTTCAAAGAGTGTGAATCATCTGGGATTTCTTAACCTTAGGCGGGTTCTGCGCCTGAGCCATCATCTTTGCCAAAGAAAGATGGGCTCTAGGTGTTGATGGGGCCTTTCTCTTTCAAGATTCTACCAACCACTATGGTGGTAGGGGTGGCTTTACAGCCAAAATCTATTCCTGTGATTTCTCCCCGATATCCTATTGTTCCCTTTCAACAGTATGAGTCTCCTCCAACTCCTCTATATCTTTTGACTCACCGGCAATGTTTGCCTCAGTGATACATGTGTCCTTTACCCCGCCGTCTATATCCTTGGCAATATTTGGGTCCTCATTGGTTACCCTGGGGTTTTATTCTTCTTCCTGTTGTTGTTCTTCCTCAACCTCTGTTGCTGGGGTGTCTTCTTCCATCGGTACATCCTTTGGTAGTGGGGGAGGCAATGGGCCAAGGTTCAACATTTGGGCCATAGTGATTAACTCCCCAAATTTTACCTCCGAGAGTGATGTCTGGAACATGGTGGTTGGGGTCACAGTTGCTCTCGTAGGTCCGACTTCCCCAACCGATACCATTTGTTCACTTTTCTTTTGCTGGCCTGAAACTCTCATATCCTGCATTTCTAGGACTTCAGAGGTGATCTCTTGTTCTTCCCCCTTTTCTTCTGCATCTTGTGCCTCCTACTATGGCACAGGTTTGTGTTCTAGAGCTTCCTCCTGCTCTGAGATTTCCACCTTCGGTTGTACAATGTCTCCGTGCAAATTCCCAAACTCATCAGTTCTAAATACATCATCAAATTATTCTTGAGGGGGAGGATTTGCAGGGACATGAGTGTGCTCTGGTTTCTTCTCTGGCTCTAGTGATTTAGAAGAAACAATTTCTACTTGTGGGATTTGCAGCATCCCAAGCTCTGGTTTTGCCTTTCACTTTGGATTAAGCCTTTTCTTTCACCCGGTAACCAAAGGAGGCCCCACATCCATTAGGGCTACCCGCTCCTCTTCCGGATCCATTCCTGTCACCCTGACCATTAATGCTGCTAGTGAAGGGGAAGAGGGAGGATGGATAGGTCCAATCATGAGCACCAGAGTGTCCAACCGTGTGATTAATTTCTCCCTCATCTGCTGGGAGGCCGCTATCGATTGTTTCAGCTGTTCTTTTATGGGGGTCTCCTATAGGGTGTTGGTTGTATTTCTTGTTTTGGCAGTTTTCCTGGTTCCCTGTTCTTTTCTCTGTGATCTAGTGTTCTTATTCAGCTATCTCTCATTCCTTTTTCTTTACCTGTGTCAAGTTTTCATATTTTCAAGTCTGAACCTGTCTCAATTTGCAAAAAACCCTGAAAACCCTCAGCCTCCCAAGTATTAAAAGTTGAAAACAAGCCCTAAGTCATGTCGCTTCTATTTTGCTATTGCTTTTTCAGTCCCCTTAAGTCATGTGTTCTATTGCAATCACTAAGTCACGTAACTTAAATCAGCATATTCCTTTTTATCCCTGACTTTGCGATTAGCCTGTGTCGCGTTGTCTCATTTAAAAATAGAATATTCATAGTTCTTCCCCAGACTTCACGATTCACTCTGTGTTGCATAGTCACTAAATATTTTGAATGGAGTGATAATATGTCAGTGGGCCCACAGGTCAGTCGGGTGATCGCAGGATGTTTTTTGCAGTTAAGGAAATATTAAGAGACTTCACAATTACCTTTTGTCATGAGATCGCTAAATAAGTTTAAAGTAATATGTAATGCAAGGCCTTTAGTCGCGCAGTCTCCAGAAAAGAGGCCGGTTAAGTTCAAACTACCGAGACTTGGTGACTAACCATCTGTGGTTTAGCGAAAAGCATAGTCAGGTTGTCGCCAGTTACAGAGTGATGACTCAGTTTTCTATTGTGCAGTAAGAGAATGAATGACTTTGTGACATATGTCATAAGGCGAGTAGATATTAAAGGTTTATCGCATGGTCGCCAGAAGGAGAAAATGGAATCAGTGACAGTGAGACTAAGTGCTTTTCCTTTTGTCACGATGTCTGAGAAATATTTAAGGGTATGCAAAACATTTGGCGATTAAGCGACGATCGTCAGATAAAGAGATCAAGAGATCTAACGGTGGTCGCGAAGTCTGAGAATAAAAGTGCCCGAGGGGAAAAGTCCTCTCGACTTGGCGATTAAGGTTTGTCACGCAGTTGTCAGATGAGAAAAAGGGCACATATAACCTATCATGATACTCAGATTTTGTATTCTGTGATCGGGCAACTAGGTACAGTCATATAGTCTTGATATGGAACAAAAAAATTTGGCGACTAAGGTATAACTGTAAAGGGTTACATGTAACGGTTAGTCGCGTGATCTCAGAAAGGATAGAGAATTAGTGTTAACTATGCCAAAGGAAAGAAAGTGTTTTGTCATAATGTCTTGAGATAAACCATGGGTTAGTGACTGAGGTCCACGACAAAGAGATAAAGTGTAGTCGCACAGTCACCTGATCCCAAAATTTAAAAACGGTGGCAGTTTTTGATGTGATAGTATGAATCATTCGGTAACCAATCACAGGCTTATATTTTGATTGCTATGCAAAAAGAGTAGCTGAGATGTAAGATAGTTAGCGAATCACAGTGTGACATGTCAGCTTATTTGAATATTATAAGGTTTTTCTGAGGATCCATTTTTATGAATTTGATTTCCTATCACGCTCATGCAACTATGGTTAGGTTTTCATTCAAGTTCACAGTATGTCAAATTAAAGACAGAACTGATGTTTCCAAATTATGAGCTGCGTACTTTGAATGATGGCTTTAAGGAGTTGATGGTGCATTCATTTTCATTCACCGAGTTTTCAAATTTCAGAGCCCAAGTGTCAAGTTTTCAAAGAGAAGAGGTATTTTGCTCAGTTTGTAGTATTTTCAAAGTTGATAAATAGGTTTCAAGTTTCAGAAAATTGTGCACAGGATGGTCAGCCAATCTTAGAGATTAATTTTCTTTAGTATCAGTAAGGAGTAAGAGTTTCAAGGTGTTGTAAGTATGAGCGGGGTTGTTAGTGTTGCTTCGACAAGTGGAGGAAGTGAGGAAGAGAAAAAGGGAAAAGTGAACTACTCAAATGAATTCCTCCGTCTCCTGCCTGGTTCAACATAGAACAAGAAGGCTAATGCTAATGTCCTCATTGATGAGTATAAAGACATTCGAGATGCTGTGACTCCAGGAACAACAGGTTTTTCCCTCTTCAATTATTTTTATAAGAATTATGATAAGCCCATCCTAGTATCAAACCCTTGGACCTGTGGTTTAGCCAGGTTACTTGTTCCTGATGTATTCCTAGATGTAGACTTGTTCTTAGACCTAGCCAATCACTATGATGCTTTGTCTAAAACCATCAGGATGGATGATGGAATTGCCCTATTAATATTGAATAGAAATTCATTCATGCAAGCCTTTGGCTTATACAACACCATGTCTACCAAAATTGACATGACAAAGAAAAAACAGAGGTATACTTTGAAGCCTGGGGTGGCTAGGAACAAATTGCTAAAACATATCCTGAAAGAGGTGAAAAAGTATTTAGATCCTATGTTAGGGGACAACCCATATTATTACAAGGATCTACACTTTTATATCAAGTATGCTACATATGCCCTGTGTCGAGTGTTGGGGATAGATGGTGATGCAGAGAAGATAGATGCAGGGATTCTAATGATGGTGTTGGACCTACAAGAGGTCCACTCTAACACCAGTTATGATTATATTTAGCACATCATAGATGAAATGCATGAGGGTTTCATTGCAACCTAGAAGAGAATGAAGAACCCAAAGGAGAAGGAGCCCAAATTTTTGCATTACTCAGTTCTTATGCATCTCCTTTTGTATTTCAATTTTGTCATCATGGATGTTAATAATTTAACTCCTCAGAGATTCTACCAATCAGCACCAAATCCTATCCAATTTTGGGTGAGGGTTTGGAATTACACTTCTAGGGAGTGTTACTATTGTGCCTTTCAGAATTGGATTGTGTATCCAATGGTGCAAAGTTTGGGAATAAGTAGAACAAGAATCTCATTAAAGGTTATACAACTGCTTAGGCCTTGTGATTATATAGATAGCTAGCCTAGAAAGCACAATTGGGGTGACTTCTTTATGGAATAAAATTACACAGTCATCAGGGTATATGGGTGTATTCACCCACCTCATTTGTTACCGTATTATGTGCCTGCAAGAGTGGCTGCAATGGAATTCATATGGAAGTTGTTGCTAACAGATAATGAGCACTTTTCACCACATAAAAAGGGGACTATAACCCCTAGGAAGTTTAAGATTTCTCATTTCACAATTGGCAAGGGTGCCATTGATGCAGTAGGTCAATGGTTGGAAAAATACAGAATGGGGGCAGCCCCTTATAGATACATTGACCCAGAAGGTTTCATGGTAGGGGTTAGGAGATTGTATACTCCTACAATCCCTAATACAAATGTCCACTATGAGTGCATAGAAGAAGATGCAATGAGGAACATCTTAGATGAAGATGATATTCATACAAGAAGACTGAGAATCCAAGAGTTGCTAAAACTTGAGAAGCAAATAAAGAGAAATGGGTTGTCTTTTGGGGGTTTTTACCCTGACCTCCCATATATTGATAGAATTAAGGCCATGATAGACAACTATTATGTGCTTATAGAGCAGCTTGACACAATGCTTGACAAGAAAGGTGCTTAGACACCTAATTATTCAGAATCTGAGTACAATAGTAGTAGTGACAGTGATTATGCACGTCCTGCTAGAGATCTTCCACCACAGCAAGATATTGCTGAAGTACCATAGTTGGAGGGAGCAGAGGGTCACATGATAGATTTGACAGTTGCTACCCAACCTGATGATGTAGAAGAGCCTGCTCCTAAAAGGAAAAAAATGGAAATAGGGCAGCCTTCAGTAGAAGGACAAAGTAAGAAAAAGGATAAGGCTAAGGCCTTGGTACCAGGGAATAGGTTATATGATCATAACCTAAGAAAGGCAATTGGGGAAGGCAAGAAGAAATAGCCTGACCGAGATGACAATGTTGAGCTGCCACTAAAAGCCTGTGTTGATGAAAGATTGCTTCATCAACAAAAATTTTTGAGTGATGACAGCTTTGTTAAAACATAGGAGTTTAAAGACTTCCTAAGATGGCATAAGACATAGAAGATCATATCCCAATTGATAGTGGATGGAAAAGAGACAATAACAAATGAAGCCCTAGTTGATTTACAGTCTTATGATCTAGAAAGTGAGGATATTTCACCCGAGGAAGCTAGGAAGATGGTGCTAGGTAGTGGAATACTATTGGCTGAGGGATGGGATTTGGCATCTGCCTTCATCATTGACCAAATCAAAAAATAGCCAGATCTCAAGATGGCTAGTGAGGTCCAGATGGGAGATGTAATAAAAGGGTTTGGGTATAGTCCAAAATCCCAAGCCTTTGCAATGTGGAGCCTGAGCCCAAAAGACCAAAAGCCCCAACTGATAAATATTCAGGAAAATATGGTGGGCAATCAAATGGTCTGGTCTGTATAGAATACAGGGGATTTGGAGATCTCCCAAATTATGACACATTGGGCTCACTTGAATGAAGAAAAGACTAAACAATTGTCTAAAAGGTGTAGCAAATTGTTAGAAGAGCCAAGTGCATTGTCTAAGGATAGGGAGTTGTGCCACATACAATTGCACCAGTAGGATCAGGTAATTTAGAGATTGATGAAAGAGTTAGAGGAAAATCCTGAGGTGGTATATGTACCTGCAAAACCACCACCATTGTAAATTGAAGATAATCCTAAATCAGAGGAGGCTATTGAACAAGACACTAATGAAGAAAAGGGAAATGCAATCTCTTTGAGGGCATTAAAGGGTATACTACAACACAGAATTGAGATTCTAAAGGATAAAACTGATGTTGTACTCAATGCATACAATAAATTTCCAGCTCTGCATACGGAAGTAATGGGGTACCTTGATATTTTGAACCCTTACTTTACTAAATGGTCTGCTAGGGTAAAGTTATTTGAAAAGTTAGCATCTTTACAAGCCATAAGACTAGATTTTCCTGAAATAGTAACTGAAGTTGAAGATGAAATCAAAAGAGTTAATATTGCTCTCTCATTCTTTAAAGGTAAATTAAACTAGATAGAGGTTAATTTGAGCCTCTTTTCAAATGATTTTAATAATTTTATTCCTTCCTTAAGGGGAGATGATGATCAAGTAAAGGCTGTAGATGCCTGGAAGAATGAATTTGACAGCAAGATGCCGGGTGATGAGGCATTTTTCTTGGGAGCAAATGTTGATATTGAAGGATTCAATAAAATATTGGATGAAGCTTTCAAAGTAGAGACTGACATTAACAAATTCCTGCTAGATGTTAAGAATATCACTGATGCTAGATGGGATAGACAAAAGGTGCAAGTACAAAGTACTCAAGACTTTAAGTGGCCATCAGATGATGAAGTAAAAACATGGGAAGTGATGACTACACCCAAGAAGAAGAAGCCAGTAGTGGAGGAAGAAATTTTGGACGATGAGTAGGGATGGCTACTTGGTACCTTACCATTGAAGACAAAGAGGACAGTTATAGCAAAAGGAGAATGTAGGTAAACCTGAGAGCATGGGTATCCAGACTTGACTTAACTGCTGCCATCTACTATGTACACTATTAGTTCAAGTCGCTAGATCAGGAGAAGAATAAAGAATATCTGTTTCTATCTTTTTGACTTGGTCATTCCACCACTTCTTCTCTCTCTTTCTTTTTGTCTCTCCTGTAACTTTAGGGTTAGGTTTTCTTTGACCATCCGAAGCTTGTTGCATCCTAAATATCAAAGGATTCCAAGATGGTCAAAAACCTATATATAGTAAAAGAGTTGTAAATTGTAAGGTGTCTTTTGAGGTCAAATTTTTTTGGAAAAGAGAAGAAATATATTGTAGAATTCAGATGTTCTGAACTTCTGTCTATCTTTTGAAGTTGCAAAACCTTTCATGTATGGAAGCTGGATCATATAAATAAAATACGATGCAATTTTACTCTTTTCAATTGCTGTCTCTTTATTTTCTGTGTATTCTCTTTTATGTTTAAGTTTGCAAGGCATTCTAAAGCATTTTGGTTATCAGGTAACTATCTAATTGCTTGCAAGTTTCTTTTAAGGAAAGAACTAAGTTTTGTGAGTAGTTTCAGGGAGCATAATGGTTTTTTAAAAGATTTGATATAATAGTTTAGAGGTGACAAGATAATTTGTAAGGAAACTTATCTGAATTGCATGTGGGTTGTAAGGCAACTTACTGTATTTTGTTTCTATGAAATTTTAGTTTATTGACTTTGTAACCCAACGGATAGGCACTGGTCCAGAAATTGGTCTGATAACCCACTATTGTCCAAGATATTTCAAGGCTTCAAAACCAACTTAATCAAAATACTCTTGTTACTAAGAACAAACAAACTGAACTCAGTAAGGACCTATGTTAGCAGGACAGTGTCCATTTTAGTGATTCCTTGGAGAGTGAATCATTAGGTTATCCCTCCTAAAAGAAAAGGAAGATGGATGAAAATCCTTATCTCACTGGTGTATGTTGTTAAAACCATAGCCTAGCTTATAGTACTCTGTTTTAAATTAGTTATTGCAATCTCTTGAGTATTATACAAGTTATTACAATGTGGTTTTTAGCACATAACCTATGAATGAAACAATCCACCAAATACTTAGACTGAGATATCAGTAATCTTTAAAAGGTAAAACCTGCCTGAGTCTGTGGAGCTCAAAAATGAAGAAGGATCTTATCCAATCCTTAGAAATTAGTCTTTCTCTTGCCTAAAAGAGGTTGCAACTGAGTATACTAGGTATACTATCATCATTAGGTAAGTGTTGCAAGAAAAAGAGCTAACATAGGGTTGGAGTTCCCATTATTCTATTTCCTTTATCCCCTCCCTGTGAAGAGGTTCTAGCCCCCAAAGAAGTTCCAGCCCTAGAAGTCAGCTTTTGTACCGTCGGGCCAGCTCTACAGGTACTCCCGGGGCATACTCTCTTAAAGTATTAATGGCTATACTCGACCATATTGCACGTGATATTTTCAAGGGTAGGCCCTTCCAAGGCATTCCAGTCTATCAGTGGGAGGGCCAACTTGTCAATCCCCTTTTCCTTGTACTGGGGATCTATTTTGGGTCCAGTGTCTGAGAAGTCATCTAGAAATTTCTGGAGCTTCAAGCTTTCCATCATCCCCATAGTCATCCAGATGTAATTCCATCTCTGGACTTCAACATCATCCTAGAAATCTTCCTAGAAGTCCTCCATGTGATATTGGTGGGGCTCTGATGCCTGGGGAAGTGCCAATGCAATCTTGCCGAGCGGATCAACTTTTTTCCGTGCTAGATAAAATTCTATCAAGTTCAAGCTCTTGAGTTCACTGTCTTCCTCCTTGGGTATGGCCAGACTGCATGAGTAATTCCCATAAGTGATTGGGAATAGAACATTTGTCACCTTTTTTTAGAGTGTATAAGGTGTGCATCTCTAGTATCTGTTTGCAATATTCTAAGAGAATTATCTTGTTCCCACAATGTTTGGGCAACAAGTAAGGTTTCCTGGAGAATCCGGTTACCCTTATGTAAGTATGTTGCTAGAACTGGATGCAGTGATGGCTGTAACTTCTGACTAGATCCATTGCCTTCTTGGAGAGGTGGTACCCTACATCCTGGGTAGGCATGAGAAGGTTGTAGTAGATGAAGGTGTCATTCACCCAGTAGAAACTAGGCAAACTAGCCTCCCATTGAATTTTTGGGAAATAATCCCAGGGAGCCTTCTAACCTAGGCCAATCCCAAGTACACCTGATGTGAGTAGCCCATTGGTGATAGGTCATTGTTGTGCTAAGGACCAGAGAACATAAGAGGTCATATAGAATTTGCACTTCTGGGCTACTTGAAGGAACTAAGAATCTACATGATTGGAAATGATGGCGGCCCAATCAAAATATTCCCCGCTGATGGTGATACCAAGGAAAAAGTAGTACATCCACCCTGAGAACTCTTAGGCATGGGGTTACCCAAAGATCTGGCATAGTGCTATCATCCCCATCTAGATACTTTCTTTAAACTTAGACCGGGGGATCTCTAATTTCATTTTCTTGGGGTCCCTCTTCAGAGTTTTGAGCAAATGGTTGTTCATGTATTGCCGGGCTGTGACCTCCAGCTGCTAAAATTTCTCTAAGGCATTAGATCTGGTAACAATGGTTGGGTTATTAAACTAAGGAATTCCCAAACCTACCCAAAAAGCAGCGGCATTGAGAGACACCATGGGGGTGGGATATCCAGTCGGGAACAGGGCTGCGAGCATGATAGCCCGAATAGAGGATTTGTAATGTGTTGCAAGAGTAAGAATAAGCTCTGGGGCCTGCACCTAGCACGAGAAACAAGAAGCCTTTAGAATCCTAGAATCCCCAATGTTGATTGCCAATAGATCCCCAGACTGTCACTGAATGAACATTATCTTTACCAAGGCCTGCATCTCGGGCCACATTCCGATGCTAGTGTCGGTAATTAACTAAACCTGGGACTCAATCTTTGATCCCATGATGGTATTTTCCTTTAGGTACTTCATGCTGAGGGGCAATTTTTCTAAGGCCCTCTCCATCTTGGATCTGACGGCTGCCCTAGTGACTGTTGTTGAGGGAAGCTCCAGACTCCTGGGTGGTGAAGATGTGGAAGCTTAAGACATAGTAAAGGTATGTTGTTTTGAAAACCTGCAAGGTAAGGTGATCATTAGAATTCATAGATAGATAATATTCCAAGATCCAAAGATCTTACCATCAAGGCACGTCCTTTTCCTAAAAAAATTAGTTTGGGTTAAAAATCCTGAAAGATATATATATATAATGCAAACTTAGAAAATTAACCCCTATCCAAGCCTGGGGGTTTCATCATACTTGATGGGAGTAAGATGTGGGCTGGTGAAGAAAAAAGACCCAGGGTCCAGAAAACTAACCGTTAGAAGATGTGAGCAAAAAGTGAGCCATCAGGCCCACCTGGACATCACGTGGCTATGCAATAAATGGGGAGTTATGGTGACAACGGTGCCAACTATCCAAAAGTAGAGGCCACTTGAACAACCTTAAATGCATATGTGGGACATAAATGAAACACAGAGGCCAACATGACTGAGGAGAGAGAAAACTACCTGGTTGAAACCAGCCAAGAGTTGAGTTTTAACCAGGTTGTATTCTATCTGGAATGAGCTCACCAACTTGAGATGAAACAAAGAAGAAGTATGGCAAGCTCAACATGAGATTGGGTGAATACACACAAAATATACATCTAAGTACAATAGGCTTGAGAGGTATATACATGGAAAATGAAAGGATATACATTAAATTAAATTTATTCTCGTACTCAAATTTCCTTTGAATCACTCTGAAATTGCTTAAGTGTTTTAATCGCGGTAACTGTGAAAATGATAGGTGATTCCTATTTATACCCAAGGTAAAAGCAAGTTACCTTTCCTTTCACAAACTTTGGAACAAGCAGACCTCTAGACACCAGGCCTGGGGTTTCTGTACAACCATACCTTCTTACAAAAAGAAGACATTGTGGTAGAGAATCTCAGAGTCTGGGGTCCGGCTCCTAGAAAAGAAACAATTGACTCTGGGACCGGGTACCAGAGACACAAGGGAAAAAAACACAAAGCAAAACCAACACCACGGGAAAGAAAACCTGGAGAAAGAAATAAAGAAACAAAGGCAAAAGACAAGGCAAGAGGCAAAAGCAAAAACAAAAAAGGGGGACCCAACATTTTGCACACAAAATGTAGGGACGGGGATGCAGGGCATAACAATACCCACTTTGTTCCAATCACATTTTTTTCATTGGGTCTAGGGACCAGTTCCCATGTATCATTTTTAATTATCTGATCTAATTCTTCTTTCATTGCATTCTTCAAATTAGAATCATTACAAGCATCTTCAACACTTAAAGGTTCAATCTGTGAAAGTAAACATACCTCTTCATCCATTGCCAAATTTTTTTTTTGATCTGGTCAAAACACTACTACTTTGATCTCCAATGATATCATCTTTAGAGTGGTATCTAGATGTGAATTTTGGAACCTTAGGTGTGTCTTCTTCTTCTGTAATCTGTGATTCTTCTCTGCTTGATTCAAGGTCATTGCATGAGACATCAATGCAATCAAACATTTCTTCAATAACAGTATCTTTGTTGCTAGGCCTTGGTTCACCTTCAATCATAGGTGCATATTCACAGTATCTTTCTTGAACCACAAAATTCTCATCAATTTTTACATGAGTAATTTTAATTATCTTTTTAAATCTCAGATTAAAACATCTATATGCTTTTCTTTTTGTAGAGTAACCAAGAAAAATACCTTCATCACTTCTGGCATCAAACTTACCAACACCATCATCTCTCTTGATGTAGCACTTGCTACCAAAGATTCTAAAATACTTTACTGTAGGTACATTACCAAACCAAAGTTCATAGGGTTTCTTATCTGTGCCTGGTCTCAATTGTGTTCTATTAATAGTATACATAGCTGTATTCACTACATCTCTCTAGTAGGTGTGTGCAACTTTCCCTTCAATCATCATAGTGCATGCTATATCAAGTATAATCTTGTTCCTCCTTTCTGCAATCTCATTCTACTGAGGGGTTCTAGGGTCACTCAATTATCTTTTAATTCCACGTTCCTCACAGTAATCATAGAACTAGTCAAAGGTGAACTCTCCTCCTCTCTCTGATCTTAAACATTTTAGTTTTAGTCCAGATTCATTCTCAACCTTAGCTTTAAATATTTTGAACTTTTCAAAGGCTTCAGACTTCTCCTTTAAGAACACAACACACATTGTCCTATAAAAATCATTAACAAACAAAATGAAATACCTTTCTAAATAATATGATCTTGTTTGAGTAGGACCACATAAGTCAGTGTGTACTAAGTCCAATTTGTTTTCAGTTGAGCTATGCTTGCTTCTGAAAGAAATCCTTACATGCTTACCCTGTTAGTATTTTTTCTTGCTAGGCCTCTGAAAGATACTTGAAATCTTAAACAAATATATGACTCCTTAATTACCTTTGAAACTATGACTCAAGCAAGGGAAAAAACACTAATTGATGAGGTTCTTGATAACACTGGGGATACCTATTACCACCTCCTTCTTTTTTGAGATCCACTAACTCAAGCAGGTCTTACCTATGACAGATTATTGTTTTCACAGTATCTTTAGAGTGGATTGAACCTTATGTGCTGAATGCTCTATTTTAGATTGACATGTATATAACAATACAGATGACTATGATTATTCTGAGGATAAGCTTGACAATCCAAATCAATATCTTGATGATAGCAGATAGCAACATAAGCAAGAAATACATTTTCTTTCCTTTTGCAACTCTTGTGAATTTAGGAGGAATAACCTATTTGATTTACTCTTCAAGAAATCAACAAACTTCAACTATGAACTTTAAGCACACAATTGATTTTACCAAAATACTCTGAAAGTGATTGATTTAAATAGTTTTTAATGCTTGGATGATGATGAATCACTTGACAAACTTTAGACTAGTGCCTATCCTTGGGAAAATAGAGTCAAAAGATATAAATCCACAAAAATACACAAATAAGAATACTATAGGATGCCTTACAACCTACATAAAACTCAAATAAAATGCGTTGCAAACTTATCCTGTCATTTCTACAATATTGCATCAAATCCTCAATTATTGCAGTACTCTCTGAAACTACTCACAAAGTTTAATTCTTCCCTTAGAAGAAACTTGAAAATAATTAAATAGCTAGCTTATAGCTAATATGTTTAAGATGCCTTACAAATGAAACATAAAAGAGTGCATACAATAATCAAAGAGACAACAACAATGTAGAATAAAATTGTACTATATTTTGATTCATATATTCTGTTTCAAAAACATATAAAGGCTTAAAAAGCTCAAAACACAGACATAAATCAAAAGGTCTGTCTTCAATTATATTTCATCCTCTTTTACAATTACAACTTTGGTCCTATATATAGGTCCTTAACCATCTTGGAATCCTTTATTTTAGGATGCAACAAGCTTCAGATGGTTTAAGGAACCTAACCCTAAAAGAACAAAAAAAGATGAAATAAGAGAATTTGGAAGCGGTGGAAGGACAAAAATAGAGAATGTAGATCTGATATTCTTTCTCTTCTGGAATCTGGCACCTTTGTCTAACGGTATTCAGGATAGCTTCTGATGGTTACATTAAGACTGAGTGACTACCAATACAGGCTAACCTACACTCATCTCTTTTTATAGCTAACCTCCCTCTGCTCATTGATCAAGCGCCAAGTGTTCCCTTCTACTCTTCATCTAGAATTTCCTCTTCAATTACAGACTTCTTCCTCTTTGGCCTAGTCATCAACTCCCATGCTATCACTTCATCATCTGTTGGCCACTTGAAGTCCTAAGTGCCTTGTACTTGTGCCTTTTGTCTCTCCAATCTGACATCAATGATGCACTTAACATCCATTAGAAATTTATTAATGTCAGTTTCAGCCCTGAAGGCCTCATCTAGTATCTTATTAAGTCCCTCAACATCCAAATCTAATCCAAAAATAAATTCCTCACTATTAGGCATCTTGCTGTCAAACTCATTAGGCATCTAAGGCCTTTACCTGATCATCTTCACCTCTTAGGGAAGGAACAAATCTATTAAAATCTACATAAAAGGGGATCAATTTAACCTCTATTTGATTCAATTTTCCCTTGAAGAATGAGATAACAACATTAACCTTTTTGATCTCATCTTCCACCTCTATTACTATCTCAGGCAAATCTGATCTTAGGGTTTGCAAAGAAGCAATATTTTCAAACAACTGCACCCTATAAGACTAATTGGTAAAATAGGGGTTCAATATAGCAAGATACCCCATTACCTCAACATGCAAAGATGGCAATTTATTATAAGCATTAAGGATAAAATCAGTCGTATCCTTTAATATATTAATCCTATGTTGTAAAATGCTTCTCAATGCATTCAAGGAAATTTCATTATTCTTCTCTCCTACATCCTCTTTCTCAACCACTTCTTCTGATTTTGCCTTTTCTTCAATTTGCAAAGGTTACTGTGAAGGCACATACACCACCTCTGGCTTCTCCTCTAATTCCTTCATTAATCTTTCAATCACCTGACCTTGCTGGTGTATTTTAATGTGGCACATATCTCAGTCTTTGGCCAATGTACTGGTCTCTTCTATCAATGTGCTACACTTATCAGACAGCTGCTTAGTCTTGTCCTCATTCAAGTGTGCCCAATGTGTCATGGTCTGGGATATTTTCAAATCCCCTGTATTCTATACTGACTAGACCATTTGATTTCCTACCATGTTTTCTTGAATATTTACTAGCTGAGGCTTGTGGTCCTTAGGGAAAAGGCTCCACATGGCAAAGGCTTGAGATTTTGGGCTATACCCAAATCCTTTAATCATATCCCCCATCTTCACCTCACTTTCCATCTTCAAATCTGGTTGCTTTCATATCTGATCAATTATGAAGGCAAAAGCCAAATCCCAACCCTCGACAAGCAATATGCCACTACTCAATACCATTTTCCTAGCCTCATCAGGTGAGATGTCCTCACTATCAGGGTTATATGATTGTAGGGCCACTAGGGCCTCATTTGTTACTGTCTCCTCCCCATCAACATTTAACTAAGCTCTAATTTTCTCCATTTTATACCACCTTAGGAAGTCTTTAAAATCCTCAGTTTTGATAAAATTATCATCATTTAAAAACTGTTGTTGATGTGTCAACCTTACATCAATACAAGCCTTAAGAGGTAATTCAACATTTTCCTCCATATCAGGTTTCTTTTTCTTGCCTGTCTAATCAATTTTCTTAGGTTATGGTCATATAACCTATTCCCAAGAACTAGAGCACTTGCTCTATCCCCTTTATTTTCTTGCCTCTCAGCTGAAGGCTGGCCTACTTCCATCTTTTGCCTTTTGGCTGAAGGCTCCTCTACATCATCAGGTTGTGTGGCCTCTGTCAAGTCAACAATGTAGCCCTCAGCTCCCTATAACTGTGGTATCTCTGCAACATTCTGCTGGGATTGAGCATATCTAGCTAGACGGGCATAGTCACTATCACTGCTACTATCATATTTAGATTCTAAATGATCTGGCTCTTGGGCTCCTTTCTTGTCAAGAACATTCTCAAGCTATTCACAAAGAACATAAAAATTGTCAATCATGGCTTTGATTCTGTCAAAATATGACAAATCAGGATAGAATCATCCAAAAGCCAATCCATTTCTTTTGATTTGTGTCTGTAGTCTCAACAATTCCTGGTCTTCTCCCTTCTTGTCCTAATTTCATCTTCATCAAGAAGATTTCTTGTTGCATCTTCTTCAATACATTCACAATAGACATTTGTATTGGGGATTGTGGGTGTATATAGCTTTCTGACTCCTGCCATAAAACCTTCAGGATCAATATATCTATATGAGGCTGCCCCCATTCTGAAACTTTCCAACCACTAGCTGACTGAATCAATGGCACCTTTGCCAATAGTAAAATTGAAGATTTTAAACTATCTAGGGGTTAAGCTCCCCTTCCTGTGTGGTGCAAAGTGCTCATTATCTGTTAATAGCAATTTCCATATAAATTCCATGGCACCAACTCTTGATGGCACATGGTAAGGCAAGATATGGGGTGGATGTATACACCCATATACCCTTATTATGGTAAAGTTCTCTTCAAGGAAGAAATCTCCCCAATTATGATCTCCCTCCCATTTATCAAAATATTCATTAGGCCTTAGTAGTTGCATAATCTTAATTGGGAGCCTTGTCTTGTTGATGCCCATGCTCTGTATTAATGGATATACAATCCAATTCTGAAATGCACAGTAGTCACAGTCCTTGGATGTATAGTTCCAAATCTTTACCCAAAACTGAATGGGATTAGGTCCGTCTTGAAAAACCCTTTGAGGACTCAAGTTGTTTACATCCATGATCATAAAATTAAAATGCAATAGGAAATGCATGAGGATGGAGTAGTGGAAGAACTTGGGTTCTTTCTCCTTTGGATCCTTCATCTTCTTCTGAGTTGCTTCTAATCCCTCATGTATCTTATCAATGATATGTTGTATATAGTCATAGCTGGTGCTAGAATGCACCTCCTATAGATCCAACATCATCATCAATATTCTGGCATTAATCTTTTATGCTTCCCCATCTATCCCTAGCACTCTACACAGGGCATAGGCGATGTACTTAATGTAGAAATGTAGATCCTTGAAGTAATAAGGGCTTGTCCCAGATATAGGAGCAAGATGTTTTCTTACCTCCTTGAGCATATGCTTCTGCAACTGTCCCCTTGCAATACTAGGTTTTAGTTTATACCTCTCTTCTTTCCTAGTAATGTTAATTTTGGTGGACATGGTACTATACAAGCCAAAAGCTTGCATAAATGAATTTCTATTCAAGATGAGCAAGGCAGTGCCATCGTTCCTCTTAATTGTCTTAGAAAAGACATCATAATGACTGGCAAGGCCTAAGAACAAATCTACATCTATGTAGACATCAGGGACAATTAACCTATCCAAACCACAGGTCCAAGGATTTGAAATTGGGATGGCTTTATCATAATTTTTATAAAAGTAGGTAAAGAGGGAAAAACTTGAGGTTCCTAGAGTATCAACATCCCTAATTTCACAGTAGTCATCAGTAATCACACTAGCATTCACCCTCCTACTTTGAGTTGAACCCAATAGCAATCTAAGGAATTCATTAGAATAATTCCACTTCCCCTTAGCGTCTTCATCTATCTCTTCGCTTCTCCCACTGGTAGAAGCCACACTGACTGCTCTGCTCATGTTTTCTTTGGTTCAATTCTCTTTTTCTTACCGATATTGAAGCAAATCTCCTCTCAAGACTTAATTTACTTCTCTGTGCACAGTTCTTAGAAATTCAAATCCTTATGAACAATTGATTACTATGCAACTTATCTAATTTCTTCTCTTCTCAGAATACCTAGCACTTCTTTGTTCTAAAATTTTGAAAGAAAGATAAGTTAAAATGAACCTTCAATCAACTCTTTATGGTAACTGTTCGAAGTACACGACTCATCATTTGAAAAATTATCAATTCTATCTCCAATTCAGCATTCTATGGAATTAATTGAAAACCTACCCATAGCCCATGAGTGTGACAAGAAATCAAATTCATATATGTGTATCTTTAGAGAAAACCTTATAAAATTTGAAGGTGATGACATGCCTCTATGTGATTGGCTCTCTGTCATACATCTCAGCTACCTTTTTTACACAGTAATCAATATCCAAGCTTTTCATTGGACACTGAATGATTCATGTTGTCATGTTAGCCACTACTACCTTTTCTTATGATTTCATATTTAGCGACTACGTGACTATGTATAATCTCCTTGTCGCTAACCCAAGTCTTTACCCCTTGATTCTTCTAAAGATCTAGCGACCATGTTACCTTTTCTGCATTGGTTACCTTTAGCCCTTACGATTATCTCCATGTCGCCAAAAGTTTATTTTCCTTTATGAGACCCCGCAACTACCTTTATCTCTAAATCGCTAAATACAAATGTTAAGTGACAAATCCTTTAGAGACAATGTGACAAGCATTTTACCCTTCAGCTCATCTGGAGACTACATGACATACCCTTATCTCTAAGTCATGAGTACCTTTTCCTTTGGAATCTTTTATTCAGAGACTTCGTGACCACTGTTTGATCTTTTAATCATTGCATTTGATGGCTCCTGCTAAGTCACTGAGTAATTTATTATACCCTTAGATTATCTGGAGACTATGTGACAATCAAGGTCTTTAGACTTAGTCTCTTAATCACCAAATGGAGAACTGACTCAGCATTCCAATCCCATGACAACCTGACTGCATCATATCTAAAACTGCATGTGGTTAGTCATGAAGTCTTAGCATCTTTCCCTTAATCGTCATTCTTTCTGGAGACTCTGTGACATGAGTTTTATGTTACTTAAATCCAGGCTAATTTTGCGACCACACGACATGAAGAAATCGCCAAGTCTCGCAACCAATCACTAACCGCTAGCCCTTTCACACGACACCATGACTCATTTGTGCACCCATTCACAAATTTGTGACATGTTTGTTCATTTGGAGACTACATGACATGAATGGCTCCGCCAAGTCTCATAACACAGAAGGAATATTCCAATTCTTTGAGAGACATCTCGACATAAGCCAATCACCAAGTCTTGAGATAAAAAGGCATATGTGATTAGGATCACGCGACCAAGTGACCATCCTTTAAAACACATGACTTAAGTGATTTTTGAAAAGGTAACACCAAAATAGAAGTATGATAAACATCTTAGGGTTTTTCTCATTTTGGCCTATAAAAAAAGACCTAGGGTTTCGAGGGTTTGCATTTTCACAGAGAATTTGACTTGAAGACCCTAAGATTTCAACTAGGAAATTACAAGGAATTGAAAGACTTCTAGGTTTAGAAAATAAAAGAGCATGAGGGTCACAAAACTTTGGCAGATAGACCAAAACAAGCAATACAACCAACAGTGGCTCTAATGAGGATTGACTAAACACAGTTTATGGCAAAGAACCACAGAATCTCTGGTTGCAGACCTCTCTCAAAAAATGGAGCAAGAGACCCAAAATAGAAAGGGAAATATTTACAGAACTTTACAAAAAAAGAATGGAAATATTTACATATGATACATATTCAATTGTGGATTGCTTTGATTTTTACTTAAAGAAAGGCTACAGGAATTGCCGATGCACAGGCAACTAGAAACTTTCTCCCTCCATATTCTTTAATAAATATGAATCTTTGCCAAAATTTCCTGAAATAACAAAAGGTCCTAGCCATAAGGACTCAAATTTCTTATGCTTACCTTTGTCCTCTACCCTTGCATTCCATTGTAGAAATAAGTCACCAGCCTAGAGCTTTCTCTCAGTGGCCCTTTTATCAAATAGATACTTCATCTTTTGCTATAATTTTATGTTCTCTCTTTGACTATTTCTCCTTGCTTCATCTAATTCAATCAACTGTATCATTCTATCTTGCATATTGTCAGAGACATCTAAATGTTCTTCTTGTATGAATTGGCATACTCGTAATAGATTGTTAATTGGAAACCTTGCTTGTAAACCATATACCAACTCAAAAGGAGACTTACCAGTTGCCTTCTTGAGTGTTATCCTATCAACCCAAAGAGATAATTTTAATTTTGTGTGCCATGTTCTTTTATTTTGTTCCAAAGTCCTCTTCATTATCTTCAATATACTTTTATTTCTAGACTCAGCTTGTCCATTAGCCTGTGGGTGATATGGGGATGAGTATGATATTGTAATCCCATGCCTTTCATAGAAGGTTTTCATTTCTTCTGATCTAAAACTCATAGCATTGTCCATTACTAATTTACTAGGCACACCAAACCTGGTTAAAATATTTTCCAAGAGAAACTCAGTAACCACCTTTCTTGTTGTTTTCCTTGTAGGGATAGCTTCAATCCATTTAGTAAAGTAATATGTGGCAACCAATATCCAACTATGCCCTGCACTAGACTTCTCCTAAAATTCACCAATAAAGTCAATCCCCCACATAGCAAAAGGAGCTTCAATACTCACTGGATTCAGCAACAGAGCACCTACAAATTTTAGTTTATTGGAAAACCTTTGACATGGTTCACATTTCCTGACATGTATATAAGTATCTTTGAATAAAGTAGGCAAAGAATACCCTACCCTTAAAATCTTATGGGCGGTGGTTTTAGTGGAAAAGTGACCTCCATACTCTCCTTCATGCATCTCAGTCAAAACTTTCTCAGCTTGGTATCTATCAAGACATAACAATAGTACACCATTCTTATCTTTCCAAAACAAGTCACCTTGGATCAGATTATACCTTTGAGCTTTCAATTTCAGAATCCTCTTCTGATTTTCAGACAAATGATCAGGACACTTAGCATTTTTGAGAAACAAAACAATATCAATATAATATGGTTTCCTTTCTATACTAGTAATGGCTTGGTCATGTATTTCTGTCTGATTTAGCTATACTAAACCAATGTTCTCTTCTGTCATGAGCTTTTCCAAGCCTTCTCCTCTTATTAACTTGGTGATATTGATCTCAATATTGAATTCTTGAATTCTTGTAATCCACTTACACCTCTTACCAGTTACCTCTGACTGTGTAAGGATATCCTTTACTACTGAATGAGGAACATAGGTCTGCACCTTAGAACAAACCAAATAGGGTTTGAATGATTTCACAGCCTTTACCAATGCATAAGCCTGCTTTTCCATTATTTCATAGTTAAGCTCTGTAGCCTGCAAGGATTTACTGTAAAAATCTATGGGATGTTCAAATCCTTGTTCATCCTTTTGAAGGAGAATAGAAGCAATTGTATGGAATGATGCAAATGAAAACAAAGAGAAAGGCTTGGTATAATCTGGAGATTTCAAAAATGGGGCTTCTTGTACTTCTTTCTTTATTTTTTCAAATGCCTACTGGGCTTCTTCATTCCAAATAAACTTGGCATCCTTCTTTAATAATTTGACAATGGGTTTAACAATTTCTGCAAAATTTACTATGAATATTTAGACAAAGTTTATCTTTCCTAAGAAAGATTGAACACCTTTTAAATTCTTTGGAGCAATCACCTTTTGAATTTCTTCTACTCTCTCAGGGTCTATTCTTACCTCTTCTCTAGATACTATATATCCCAGCAACTTCCCCTCTTTGACTGCAAAATGGCACTTCTTTGGATTTAGTGAGACACCATATTCCAATGCTCTATTAAAAATCTTACCCAAATGATCACAATGATCAATAGCCCTTTTGGAATATGCGGTTAAGTCATCTTGATAAATAACCATGAATAGATCAATGAATTCTTTGAAAGCAACATCCATAGCCCTCTAAAAATTTTCCCCTGCATTTATTAATCCAAAAGGCATTCTGATATACACATAAGTTCCCCATGGAGTAGTAAATGCAGTTTTATACTGCTCTGTCTCTTTAACTAAGACTTGGTTGTAACCTGGGAAGCCATCCATCATTGACAACAACTCACAACCTGTCACCTTATGCAACATTGCTTCCATATTGGGAAATGAATAGTTATCTTTCAATGAAGCAATATTTAGATTTCTAAAATCCACACATAGTCTGATGTCACCATTTTTCTTTCTAACTGGTAGTAGATTTGATACCCAAGTTGAATATCTAATGGGCTGGATTATCCCAGCATCCTTGAGTTTCATCAACTCTTACTGCATCTTGGGAGCCAAAAAGGGGTTAATAGACCTTTGTTTTTTCCTAAATGGCTTTACATCTGATTTCAATGGGATTTCATGTTGAAAAGGGGCTTCTTTACATGCTTTCAAGTCCTCATATGACCAAGAAAAGAAATGTTTGTATTTTCTGAGTAACTTGATCAAATTTTTTCTTATGTGAGGATCTAAACCTTTCCCAATATAAACTATTTGAGGACTACTTTTAGATCCTAAGTTTATCTCTTGTAAATCCTCAATCTTGGCATTGCTTAACTTTGATGAATCATTTTTCTGACTTATAAACAATGCTTCAAGCTCAACCAGTCCCCTAGGAATCTAATTAGAACTTAATTGGACAAGTTCATTTCCAAAGATGTAATCTTTTCCATCATCATGTTCCAGTGAGGAACTGCAATCTATACTCTGGTTCTCATAATGGTCTAAACATTGCATGAACCTCAAAATATCTTGATCATCCTGGAACACTTGCCAGTTGTATATGTTGTCTCAAACAACTTGTCTTGTTTTGACTTCTAGTATTGATACCCCATGTAAGGTCAGATCATCATTTTTTAAAGCAAAATTTGCTAAAAAATCAGCCATTATATTTTTTGACCTTTATAACCAACTTATATCAAAGGCATCAAATATTTCAAGTTGATCCCAAATAGCATATTTGTACATTTTCAATCTGTCATTTTTAACAGAATATTTGGATCTGACTTGTGCTACTACTAACTCAGAATCACCATAAACCTTTAAACATTTTATACCATGTTTAATAGAAATTTCAAGTCCTAAGAATAAATCCTCATACTCTGCAGTATTGTTCGTACATTGGAAGGCTAACAAAAATGAGTACTTAAAAGTTGTACCTGATGGAGATATTAACAATACTCCTGCCCCTAATCCTTATTTAGAGAAAGCACCTTCAAAGTACATCTTCCACAATCCATCTTCTTGCCTATTTAAATCCCTATTCAAAGGGTCAGCCTTTTGATCTTGACAATAAAGTTTACTTTTTTGCATCCTAAAATTTTCCATGTCTATGTCAATGCAATAGTTAACATTAGTGTCTTCAAAATTTTCTATCATGTGGGGGGTTCTGCTTTCCCTTAAGACCTTAACATTATCTCCAACAATGTTGAAAGTAGCATAGGATAAATCATTTTGTATACTACCTCCCATTGAAGCACTCCATTTTCTTGATAGTAACATGCCATAATGCGGTGATATATCAACCACAAGAACATTCATAGTCATTACTACATCAGGGCACACTGCTAGTCTATAAGGCATAGACTCAATGGTACCAATTATAGGGACCTCTCTAGAATCCATAGCTCTGCATCTCCCATAAGGTGTATCAACTTGTAGCCCCATTGCCCTCATGATTTCAACTGGAATAACTGTATTAGAAGCTCCTAAAACAATCATACAATTCTTGAGCATTTTATCATTAATTATCAATGAAAAAAAAAATGGGTCAACAACCTTTGGGGAAGAAGTTGCATTCAAGAATATTTGAGGAATTTCTGATGTCAACACCTCTACTTCATTTCCCTTGGTAGTTGGCTTCTTGGAAACATCTACTGGACTTTGAATCTTTATTTTGGGTACACTATTTAATAATGACATTACTTTTTCCTTATGTTCTTTAATCCTCATCATTTCCAGAAATGGAACCTTAATTATCATCTGAGACAAACATTGACCCATATCTACTGGAGTGTATCTCATATCTAAAAATTTTGATTTGTCAATAATGACATCATTTTCTTCATTGTGTTCTTTTAGAACTGACTCTTTTAACTTTTTGTTTTCTATCTTCTGAACAGGAACAATTCTTTCTTGTGTTTTCATATCTTCTTCTTGTACAACATTTGGTTCTATGGCTTTTGTAATAATCTTGACGTTCTGTTTATTTACATTTTAACTAGGTCCATCTTTTTTCTGCACATATTTAGTGTCTGTTTTATTTTCCTTTATAAAGACACCTAAGGGTTGGCTACCAACACCACCTACCACCCTGTTCCTCAAGTGGTAATTACTTCTAGCCTTATTCACTAACTCTGTAGTGATTCTAGCCTTCTCTTAATCTGAAGCTTTCCTGATGAGTGGAGCATCTTGATTGTCTTTGGCATAACATCTTATATCATCATCAACTTCCTCAATTTCACTATCAGATAAGATCTGTTGATGATGATTCTCCATCCTTCTTTGTCAAATATAATAATCATGATTTTCCTCTTCATTGTCTGAATCTATGTCATGGCATGAATAGGTATTGGTCATACTATGATCACACTATTCACCATCATCATTCCCCTATTCTTCACCTACTCTCAAGTCTAGAGAAACTATACAAAAATTAGGGTTTTGAGGGGCTTCACATGCTTCACACCAAGTATCATCATTGCAAAAATGAACAGAGTTTTTGTGAAGAGGGTCTGGAGTTCTATTGTCTATTTTATCTTTTCTAAGTATAGCAACTAGATTTCCATCCTTGAACTGAGTCCCATAAGGATGGTTTTGCATCCTATTCTGAGGATTATAGGTATCATTATAAGAGGGTCTATTATTCTGGGGTACTTTATACTCTTTGTACTCTGGTTCTTTCAAATTACTCCTACTAAACCTTGAATCATCCCTCCTATTTAACTTACTAGATACCCTTCTATTCATTTCAATATTGACTGCTATTTTATAGGCATCAGTAAGAGTTCTAGGATTTTTGTCTCTAAGAGCATATCCCATTTTAGAATCAAAAGCATTCAAATAGGTTGCTAAACATACCTCTTCATCCAATCTTATCTTCTAAAATAATTTGTGCATAGCTCTTTGAAATCTTGTATTAAACTATGTGACTTCCTCATTATAGTTCTTTTTAATATTATTGAACTCATTCAATAAAAAGCCTTTATTTGTTTTGCCTCCATATTGATCTTTAAACAATTCAATCAACTCATCCATTGAGACAATAGATCCATTAAATAGGCTTCTAAACCACTCTCTTGCATCTTCCACTGAGGACTAAACAAACAATTTCATCAATACATCCTCATGAGTGATATTCAGATCATTAACAAAATCAATGAATTTTCTAAGATGTGTTTCACAAGGTAAAACATTATTACCTGCAAATTTAGGGAGTTTCTCTCATATATCACCCACATATTTAGGAAAAGAATTAGGGTATCCAGGTATACCAACAAAATTAAATTTTTTGTACCTTTCGGTGTGCAATGGTTTTCTTTGAAAGCTATCATCCTCCTTAACAGAAGTGGCCCTCATTTTAGAAGCAGCAACTTTTTCTGGGCCAGCATAAGCATATTTTGAGGACTGTAAAAAATATATATTTTTCTTCATTTCAATAGTGGTAGCCTCCATCTAAGCCTTCTCTAAATTTTTTTCCATATTTTCTTTTTCAACTCTTAATTTTTCCAAATCAATGTCCAACTTGGACATTTGTTCAGTTAAAGGCTTTTGAAACTTAGGATCTTGATTCCTATTTTCACTCATCTTTTTCTCTCCTTTATCCTTTTGTGAAATAGGAGCCTTATGAGTGACTGGTATTTCTTGGTCCCTCTGAGAGCTCTCAGTATCTTTTATACTTTGATGATTTGAAGACTTTCTTTTGTTCTTATCCACATTCTTAGGGTCACTCTTTTTCTTTCTCAATTCTCTTTCTTTCTTCATTTGGTGAACTAGGGCTAGCTACTTCAAAATGAACTTTTCTTCATTTGCCAACATATCAGAAGGAGCATCTTCTAAATCTGAATTAGAAGTACTAGTCTCTTCTCTTTCACTTGAAGTAGAGTTGATTGTGGGTGTTTCCAATACCCTCTCAACTGCTTCTTCATATTCTAAAGTATTCCCATCATGAAAGTGCTGACCTACATTTATTTCTCTTCTAATATTACCCTCTCTACCTCTCGGAGGGGTCTCATCCATGTTGACTAGATCTTTCTTTTTTCTCCTGGACATCTCCATCCTTGATGATGACAGAAGTCCATCATATAATACTTTCTTAGGATCTGTTCTCATTCTTGACCTAGTATTCATTATTGAAATATATTCACTCACTTTGCACTAATCTTAGAAATTTTCCTTTAGAGTCGCCACCCACTAACTTGGGATAAATGAATACTTATCAAATGAGAAATCTGACAACAACTACCGATATGATTTGTAAAATTTTTAATCTTTGAAACACTAGAGACTTTTGACTACTTAGACTAGAGATATTCTAAAACTTGTCAACCAGACTTTATAATCTCTAATCCCCTATAGAGTCGCCAATTCGTTAGTGTTTTTTCTTGCTAGGCCTCTGAAAGATACTTGAAATCTTAAACAACTCTATGAATCCTTTATGCCCTTTGACACTGTGACTCAAGAAAGGGAAATAACTCTAATTGATGAGGTTCTTGATAACACTGCAGATACCTATTACCACATCCTTCTTTTTTGAGATCCATTGACTCAGGCAAGTCTTACCTATGACTGATTACTATCTTAATAGTATCTTTAGAGTGGATTGAACCTTATGTGCTGAATACTCTATTTTAGATTGACATGTATATAACAATACAGATGACTATGATTATTCTGAGGATAAGCTTAACAATCCAAATCAATATCTTGATGATAGCAGATATCAACATAAGCAAGAAATACATTTTCTTTCCTTTTGCAACTCTTGTGAATTTAGGAGGAATAACCTATTTGATTTACTCTTCAAGAAATCAACAAAATTCAACTCTGACCTTTAAGTACACAATTTATTTTACCAAAATACTCTGAAAGAGATTGATTTAAATAGTTGTTAATGCTTGGATGATGATGAATCACTTGACAAACTTTATACCAGTGCCTATCCTTGGGCAAATAGAGTCAAAAGATGTAAATCCACAGAAATACACAAATAAGAATATAGTAGGATGCCTTACAACCTACATACAACTTAGATAAAATTCCTTACAAACTTATCCTATCATCTCTACAATATTGCATCAAATCCTGAATTATTACAGTACTCTCTGAAACTACTCACAAAGTTTAATTCTTCCCTTAGAAGAAACTTGCAAATAATTAAATAGCTAGCTTATAGCCAATATGTTTAAGATTCCTTACAAATTAAACATAAAAGAGTGCATACAATAATCAAAGAGACAACAACAATGTAGAATAAAATTGCACTGTATTTTTATT
>MU226657.1:51456-67104 GCA_018584345.1 Thuja plicata | reverse complement strand
ATTTTATTTTCCTTTATAAAGACACCTGAGGGTTGGCTACCAGCACCACCTACCACCCTGTTCCTCAAGTGGTAATTACTTCTAGCCTTATTCACTAACTCTGCAGTGATTCTAGCCTTCTCTTCATTTGAAGCTTTCCTGATGAGTGGATCATCTTGATTGTCTTTGGCATAACATCTTATATCATCATCAGCTTCCTCAATTTCACTATCAGATAAGATCTGTTGATGATGATTCTCCATCCTTCTTTGTGAAATATAATAATCATGATTTTCCTCTTCATTGTCTGAATCTATGTCATGGCATGAATAGGTATTGGTCATACAATGATCACACTGTTCACCATCATCATTCCCCTGTTCTTCACCTACTCTCAAGTCTAGAGAAACTATGCAAAAATTAGGGTTATGAGGGGCTTCACATGCTTTACACCAAGTATCATCATTGCAAAAATGAACAGTGTTTTTGTGAAGAAGGTCTGGAGTTCTATTGTCTATTTTATCTTTTCTAAGTATAGAAACTGGATTTCCATCCTTGAACTGAGTCCCATAAGGATGGTTTTGCATCCTATCCTGAGGATTATAAGTAGCATTATAAGAGGGTCTATTATTCTGGGGTGCTTTATACTCTTTGTACTCTAGTTCTTTAAAATTACTCCTCCTAAACCTTGAATCATCCCTCCTATTTAACTTACCAGATACCCTTCTATTCATTTCAATATTGACTGCTATTTTATACGCATCAGTAAGAGTTCTAGGATGTTTGTCTCTAAGAGCATATCCCATTTTAGAATCAAAAGCATTCAAATAGGTTGCTAAACATACCTCTTCATCCAATCTTATCTTCTAAAATAATTTGTGCATAGCTCTTTGAAATCTGGTATTAAACTCTGTGACTTCCTCATTATAGTTCTTTTTAATATTATTGAACTCATTCAATAAAAAGCCTTTATTTTTTTTGTCTCCATATTGATCTTTAAACAATTCAATCAACTCATCCATTGAGACAACAAATCCATTAGATAGGCTTCTAAACCACTCTCTTGCATCTTCCACTGAGGACTGAACAAACAATTTCATCAATACATCCTCATGAGTGATATTCAGATCATCAACAAAATCAATGAATTTTCTAAGATGTGGTTCACAAGGTAAAACATTATTACCTGCAAATTTAGGGAGTTTTTATTATATATCACCCACATCTTTAGGAAAAGCATTAGGGTATCCAGGTGTACCAACAAAACTAAATTGTTTATACCTTTCGGTGTGTAATGGTTTTCTTTGAAATCTATCATCCTCCTTAGCAGAAGTTGCCCTCATTTTAGAAGCAACAACTTTTTTTGGTCCAGCATTTGCATATTTTAAGGACTGTAAAAAATCTATCTTTTTCTTCATTTCAATAGTGGTGGCCTCCATCTGAGCCTTCTCTAACATTTTTTCCATATTTTCTTTTTCAACTCTTAATTTTTCCAAATCAATGTCCAACTTGGACATTTGTTCAGTTAAAGGCTTTTGAAACTTAGGATCTCGATTCCTATTTTCACTCATCTTTTTCTTTCCTTTATCCTTTTGTGAAATAGGAGCCTTATGAGTGACTGGTATTTCTTGGTCCCTCTGAGACCTCTCAATATCTTTTATACTTTGATGCTTTGAAGAATTTCATTTGTTCTTATCCACATTCTTAGGGTCACTCTTTTGCTTTCTCAATTCTCTTTCTTTCTTCATTTGCTGAACCAGGGTTAGCTATTTCAAAATGAACTTTTCTTCATTTTCCAACATATCAGAAGGAGCATCTTTTAAATCTGAATTATAAGTACTAGTCTCTTCTCTTTCACTTGAAGTAGAGTTGATTGTGGGTGTTTCCAATACCCTCTCAGCTGCTTCTTCATATTCTAAAGTATTCCCATCATGAAAGTGCTGACCTACATTTATTTCTCTTCTAATATTACCCTCTCTACCTCTCAGAGGGGTCTCATCCATGTTGACTAGATCTTTCTTATTTCTCCAGGACATCTCCATCCTTGATGATGACAGAAGTCCATCATATAATACTTTCTTAAGATCTGTTCTCATTCTTGACCTAGTATTCATTATTGAAAGATATTCACTCACTTTGCACTAATCTCAAAAATTTTCCTTTAGAGTTGCCACCCACTAACTTGGGATAAATGAATACTTATCAAATGAGAAATCTGACAACAACCACTGGTATGAGTTGTAAAATTTTTAATCTTTGAAACACTAGAGACTTCTGACTACTTAGACTAGAGATATTCTGAAACTTGTCAACCAGACTTTATAATCTCTAATCCCCAGTAGAGTCACCAATTTGTTTGTGATTTTTCTTGCTAGGCCTCTGAAAGATACTTAAAATCTTAAACAAATCTATGACTCCTTTATGCCCTTTGACAATGTGACTCAAGAAAGGGAAATAAACACTAATTGATGAGGTTCTTGATAACACTGCGGATACCTATTACCACATCCTTCTTTTTTGAGATCCATTGACTCAGGCAAGTCTTACCTATGACTGATTACTATCTTAATAGTATCTTTAGAGTGGATTGAACCTTATGTGCTGAATGCTCTATTTTAGATTGACATGTATATAACAATACAGATGACTATGATTATTATGAGGATAAGCTTAACAATCCAAATCAATATCTTGATGATAGCAGATATCAACATAAGAAAGAAATACATTTTCTTTCCTTTTGCAACTCTTGTGAATTGAGGAGGAATAACCTATTTGATTTACTCTTTAAGAAATCAACAAACTTCAACTATGACCTTTAAGTACACAATTTATTTTACCAAAATACTCTGAAAGTGATTGATTTAAATAGTTTTTAATGCTTGGATGATGATGAATCACTTGACAAACTTTATACCAGTGCCTATCCTTGGGAAAATAGAGTCAAAAGATGTAAATCCACAGGAATACACAAATAAGAATATAGTAGGATGCCTTACAACCTACATACAACTTAGATAAAATTCCTTACAAACTTATCCTATCATCTCTAAAATATTGCATCAAATCCTCAATTATTACAGTACTCTCTGAAACTACTCACAAAGTTTAATTCTTCCCTTAGAAGAAACTTCCAAATAATTAAATAGCTAGCTTATAGCCAATATGTTTAAGATTCCTTACAAATTAAACATAAAAGAGTGCATACAATAATCAAAGAGACAACAACAATGTAGAATAAAATTGCACTGTATTTTTATTCATATATTCTATTTCAAGTACATATAAAGGCTTAAAAAGCTCAAAACACAGACAAAAATCAAAAGGTCTGTCTTCAATTATATTTCATCCTCTTTTACAATTACAACTTTGGTCCTTTATATAGGTCCTTAACCATCTTGGAATCCTTTATTTTAGGATGCAACAAGCTTCGGATGGTTTAAGGAACCTAACCCTAAAAGAACAGAAAAGACAAAATAAGAGAATTTGGAAGCGGTGGGAGGACAAAAATAGAGGATGTAGATCTAATATTCTTTGTCTCTTCTGAAATCTGGCGCCTTTTTCTGACAGTATTCAAGATAACTTCTAATGGTTACATTAAGACTGAGTGACTTCCCATACAGGCTAACCTACACTCATCTTTATTTATAGCTAACCTCCTTATGCTCATTTATTAGGTGCCAAGTGTTCCCTTCTACTCTTCATCTAGAATTTCCTCTTCAATTATAGACTTCTTCTTCTTTGGCCTAGTCATTAGCTCCCATGTTTTCACTTCATCATCTGTTGGCCACTTGAAGTCCTGAGTGCCCTATACTTGTGCCTTTTGTCTCTCCCATCTGACATTAGTGATGCTCTTAACATCCATTAGAAATTTATTAATGTCAGCTTCAGCCCTGAAGGCCTCATCTAGTATCTTATTAAATCCCTCAACATCCAAATTTGATCCCAAAATAAATGCCTCACTATTAGGCATCTTGTTTTCAAACTCATTCCTCCAGGCATCTAAGGCCTTTACCTAATCATCTTCACCTCTTAGGGAAGGAACAAATCTATTAAAATCTATAGAAAAGAGGCTCAATTTAACCTCTATTTGATTCAATTTGCCCTTGAAGAATGAGAGAACAACATTAACCTTTTTGATCTCATCTTCCACCTCTATTACTATCTCAGGAAAATATGATCTTAGGGTTTGCAAAGAAGCAATATTTTCAAACAACTGCACCCTGGAAGACCATTTGGTAAAATAGGGGTTCAATATAGCAAGATAAACCATTACCTCAACATGCAAAGATGGCAATTTATTATAAGCATTAATGATAACATTAGTCCTATCCTTTAATATATTAATCCTATGTTTTAAAATGCCTCTCAATGCATTCAAGGCAATTTCATTCTTCTTCTCCCCTACATCCTCTTTCTCAACCACTTCTTCTGACTTTGCCTTTTCTTCAATTTGCAAAGGTTGTTGTGAAGGCAGATACACCACCTTAGGCTTCTCCTCTAATTCCTTCATTAATCTTTCAATCACCTGACCTTGCTGATGTATTTTAATGTGGCACATATCTCAGTCTTTGGCCAATGCACTGGTCTCTTCTATCAATGTGCTCCACTTATCAGATAGCTACTTAGTCTTGTCCTCATTCAACTGTGCCCAATGTGTCATGATCTGGGATATTTCCAAATCCCCTGTATTCTGTACTGACCAGACCATTTGATTGCCTACTATGTTTTCTTGAATGTTTACAAGGAGAGGCTTCTACTCCTTAGGGAAAAGGCTCCACATGGCAAAGGCCTAAGATTTTGGGCTATACCCAAATCCTTTAATCATATCCCTCATTTGCACCTCACTTGCCATCTTCAAATCTGGCTACTTTCGTATCTGATCAATTATGAAGGTAGAAGCCAAATCCCAACCCTTGGAAAGCAATATGCTAGTACTCAATACCATTTTCCTAACCTCATATGGTGAGATTTCCTCATTGTCTGGGTCATATGATTTTAGGGCAACTAGGGCCTCATTTGTCACTGTCTCCTCCATGTCAAAATTTAACTGAGCTCTAATTTTCTCCTTTTTATACCACCTTAGGAAGTATTTAAACTCCTTAGTTTTGATAAAATTATCTTCATTTAAAAACTATTGTTGATGTATCAACCTTTCATCAATACAAGCCTTAAGAGGTAATTCAACATTTTCCTCCATATCAGGTTGCTTTTTCTTGCCCTGTCTAATCAATTTTCTTAGGTTATGGTCATATAACCTATTCCCACAAACTAGGGCACTTGCTCTATCCCCTTTCTTTTCTTGCCTCTCAGCTGAAGGCTGGCCTACTTCCATCTTTTTCCTTTTGGCTGAAGGCTCCTCTACATCATCAGGTTGTGTGGCCTCTGTCAAGTCAACAATGTGGCCCTCAGCTCCCTATAACTATGGTATCTCTGCAACATTCTGCTAGGGTTGAGCATATCTTGCTGGACAGGCATAGTCACTATCACTGTTACTATCATATTCAGATTTTGAATGATCTAGCTCTTGGGCTCCTTTATTTTCAAGAACATTCTCAAGATGTTCACAAAGCACATAAAAATTGTCAATCATGGCTTTGATTCTGTCAAAATATGACAAATTAGGATAGAATCCACCAAAATCCAATCTATTTCTTTTGATTTGTGTCTGTAGTCTCAGCAATTCGCGGATCCTCTCCCTTCTTGTCCTAATTTCATCTTCATCAAGAATATTTCTTGTTGCATCTTCTTCAATACATTCACAATGGATATTTTTATTGGGGATTGTGGGTGTATATAGCTTACTGACTCTTGCCATAAAACCTTCAAGACCAATATATCTATATGAGGCTGGCCCCATTCTGCAAATTTCCAACCACTGGCTGACTGAATCAATGGCACCTTTTCCAATGGTAAAATTGAAGATTTTAAACTGTCTAGGGGTTAAGCTACCCTTCCTATGTGATACAAAGTGCTCATTATCTATTAATAGAAATTTCCATATAAATTCCATGGAAGCAACTCTTGATGGCACATGGTAAGGCAAGATATGGGGTGGATGTATACACCCATATACCTTTATTATGGTAAAGTTTTCTTCAAGGAAGAAATATCCCCAATTATCATCTCCCTCCCATTTATCTAAATATTCATTAGGCCTTAGTAGTTGCATAATCTTAATTGGGAGCCTTGTCCTGCTGATGCCCATGCTCTGTATTAATGGATATACAATATAATTCTAGAATGCACAGTAGTCATAGTCCTTAGATGTATAGTTCCAAATATTTACCCAAAATTGAATGGGATTAGGTCTATCTTGAAAAACAATTTGAGGACTCAATTTGTTTACATCCATGATCACAAAATTAAAATGCAACAAGAGATGCATGAGGTTGGAGTAGTCGAAGAACTTGGGTTCTTTCTCCTTTGGATCCTTCATCTTCTTCTGAGTTGCTACTAATCCCTCATGCATCTTATCAATGATATGTTGTATATAGTCATAGCTGGTGCTAGAATGCACCTCCTGTAGATCCAGCACCATCATCAATATTCTGGCATTAATCTTTTCTGCTTCCCCATCTATCCCTAGCACTCTACACAGGGCATAGGCGATGTACTTAATGTAGAAATGCAGATCCTTGAAGTAATAAGGGCTTGTCCCAGATATAGGAGCAAGATGTTTTCTTACGTCCTTGATCATATGCTTCTACAACTATCCCCTAGCAATACCAGGTTTTAAGTTATACCTCTCTTCTTGCCTAGTAATGTTAATTTTGGTGGACATGGTACTATACAAGCCACAAGCTTGCATAAATGAATTTCTATTTAGGATGAGTAAGAAAGTTCCATCGTTCCTCTTAATTGTCTTAGATAAGACATCATAATGACTGGAAAGGCCTAAGAAAAAATCTACATCTATGTAGACATCAGGGATAATTAACCTAGCCAAACCACTGGTCCAAGGGTTTGAAATTGGGATGGATTTATCAGAATTTTTATAAAAGTAGGTAAAGAGGGAAAAACCTATTGTTCCTGGAGTATTAGCATCCCTGATATCACAGTAGTCATTAGTAAGCACATTAGCATAAACCCTCCTATTCTGAGTTGAACCCGGCAGCAATATGAGTAATTCATCAGAATAATTCTACTTCCCCTTAGTGTCTTCATCTATCTCTTCACTTCCCCCACTAGTAGAAGCCACACTGACTACTCTGCTCATGTTTTCTTTGGTTCAATTATCTTTTTCTTACCGATATTGAAGCAAATCTCCTCTCAAGACTCACTTTACTTCTCTATGCACAGTTCTCAGAAATTCAAAGCCTTCTGATCAATTGAGTACTCTGCAACTTATCTAATTTCTTCTCTCTTCTCATAATACCTAGCACTTCTTTGTTCTAAAATGTTGAAAGCAAGATAAGTTAAAATGAACCTTCAATCAACTCTTTATGGTAACTATTCGAAGAACATGGCTCATCATTTGAAAAATCATCAATTATGTCTTCAATTTAGCATGCTGTGGAATTAATTGAAAACCTAGCTGTAGCCCATGAGTGTGATAGGAAATGAAATTCATATATGTGTATTTTCAGAGAAAATCTTATAAAATTTGAAGGTGTTGACATGTCTCTATGTGATTGGCTCTCTGTCATACATCTCAACTACCTTTTTTACACAGTAATCAATATCCAAGCTTGTCATTAGATGCTGAATGATTCATGTTGTGATGTCAGCCACTGCCACCTTTGCTTATGATTTCATATTTAGTGACTATGTGACTGTGTATAATCTCCTTGTCGCTAACCCAAGTCTTTAACCCTTGATCCTTCTGGACGTCTAGCAACCATGTTACCTTTTCTACATTGGTTAACCATAGTTCATTTCTGGTGATCACATGACTATGTAAATCAAAGTTGCTGGATGAAAAATCTAACTCATATTTTACTTGGAGACTCCGCAAATGATAGTTACCTTTAGCCCTTACAGTTATCTCCATGTCACCGAAAGTTTATTTTCCTTTATGATACCCCGCAATTACTTTTATCTCTAAATTGCTGAATACAAATGTTAAGTGACAAATCTTTTAGAGACAATGCGACAAGCATTTTACCCTTCGACTCATCTAGAGACTATGCGACATACCCTTATCTCTAAGTCATGAGTACCTTTTCGTTTGGGATATTTTATTCAAAGACTTTGTGACCACTATTGGATCTCTTAATCATTGCATCTGATGGCTCCTACTAAGTCACTGAGTAATTTATTATACCCTTAGATTATCTGGGGACTATGCGACAATAAAGGTCTTTATACTTAGACGTCTCTTAATCACCGAATGGAGAACTGACTCAGCATTCCAATCACACGACAACCCAACTACATCATATCTCAAATTGCATGTGGTTAGTTGTGAATTCTCAACATCTTTCCCTTAACCATCATTCTTTTTGGAGACTTTGCGACATGAGTTTTATGTTACTTACTTAATAGCAGGCTAATTCTATGACCACACGACATGAAGAAATCACCAAGTCTCGCAACCAATCACTAACCACAGGCCCTTTCATGTGACACCGTGACTCATTTGTGGGCCCATTCACAAATTTCTGACATGTTTTTTCATTTGGAGACTACGTGACATGAATGGCTCTACCAAGTCTCATAACATAGAAGGAATATTCCAATTCTTTGAGAGACATCCTGACATAAGCCAATCGCCAAGTCTCAAGATAAAAAGGCATATGCGATCAGGATCATGCGACCAAGCGACCATCCTTTAAAATACATGACTTAAGTGATTTTCAAAAAGGTAACACCAAAATAGAAGTATGATAAATGTCTTAGGGTTTTTCTTATTTTGGCCTATAAAACAAGACCTAGGGTTTCAAGGTTTTGCATTTTCACAGATATTTTGACCTTAAGACCCTAAGATTTCAACTGGGAAATTACAAGGAACTGAGAGACTTCTGGGTTTAGAAAAGAAAAGAGCATGAGGGTCACAAAACTTTGACAGACATACTAGAACCAGGAATACAACCAACATACCCATAACACAATCCCTGCATATTGTGTCAACTGGCCTTGCAATACTAGGAAGGTCTCTAACTGCCTAGACATTACTGATCTTTACTATATTATCAAAACTGATATGACATAGTCTCTTGTTCTATAACCAACTGTCATCTACCTTTGCAACAAACAACTAACATCTAAATTGAGCTGAAAAACATTACCTTTTGTTTTAGATCCTGATGCAATCATGTCTCCATCCTTGTTGTTAATGATACACTTGTTGTCTTTGAACTCCAAATGATAACCTTTGTCAAGTAACTGTCCAACACTCAGCAAGTTATGATGTAATCCATCAACATATAGAACATCATTTGTCTTGTTCTTTCCATCCAAAGTGATAGAACCTCTGCCTATGATAGGTTTAGGAGTTTTATCTCTAAATCTAACCATACTAACTTTGTATTTTTCTAAATGAACAAATCTATGTTTGTCACCTGTCATATGATGGGAGCATCCATTGTTAATGATCCAATCAGTTCTGATGTCTACTTTAGAAATTAAGGCTAATTCTTGTTCTTCCTTTTCATCTGTAATGTCCATTTCCTTGAGCAACCTTTCCATGTCTCTAAGGGCAGTGAATCCAATTTCATCTTCTCCTGAATCTTCATCAGTTACACCTTCTTCAACATGATAACATTCCTTATTATATTTGGGTTTTTAATCAGATCTGAACTTCTTGACTCTTGTGGGACAATTAGATGCAAAGTGACCAATCTTGTTACATGAAAAGCATTTGAATGGAAGTTGTCCTTCATATTTTCCTTTTCCTTTATTTTCTCTTTTATAAATCATAGAAATGATCTCTTCTAGTTCTTCATCAACTTCTTCTTTCTAATATGACTGGAGATGTGTAAGTATTTCTTACCATGGATTGAGGCTTTGAAAGTTGTTTCACTTTTAGGTTCAGTCTTCAATCTTGATATCTCAAATGCAGATATTTCTCTGATCAAAGTCTCTCTCTTGAAGTCTTGTGAGAATTGCATGTTTTCCTCTAGAATACTTATCTTGTTTTCATAGTCTGATGTTAAATTAGTTAACAACTTGTCCATTATGTCTTCTTCTAATATGTCTCCACCATTGTTTCTGATTCCAGAGACGGCTTCATTTATCCTTTGATTGTAACCTCTAATGTTCTCTTCAGGTAACATCTCAAGACTATTGTATTTCTTTTTCCATGTCTTCCTATGTGCATTCTTTTCTTGAATATCTCCTTAAAACATATCTTCTAAATATTTCCATATGGTATATGCTCTATCAATTTTCTTTATCTTAGAAAATTCACTATCGAATAAGGCGCTGATTAAGGCTTCTTTAGAAATTGGATTATTGGTAAATGTTTCCTTTTTTCTGTTAGTAGCATCATCCTTTGCAAGGTTTTTCAGAGATGGAATTACAACTTCTTGTGTAGCAATTTAAAAGATATCAAAGCCAACACATTGTAGATGTGTTATCATTTTGTTTTTCCAATCCAGATAATTTTCTCCATCGAACTTAGGGCTTTCTTTTATGAAGTAAGACATCTAATCTACCTTAATCTGTTAGGCTTCTTCTCCAAGGCACTTGGCTCTAATACCAATTGTTAGAATAGTCCCAAAGGATAACTGAGAGGGGGGGTTAATCAGTTATCCATAACTTTAATTCTTTTTCTTCACTAACTTCAGAATACAACAAAGTAAATGCTTAATCAGATAACATAGTACACAACACACAATTTGATTATAGGGAAACCAAATGGTAAAAACCCCGGTGGGAATTAGCACCCACAATGAAATATACTTGTTTATAGTAATCCCTGTTGGAAGATATTTCAACCCTGTTAGGAGTTGTACTTTACAATACAATAAGTATAGTGACCTGGTTAAGGGTCATACCTTGTTAGGAGTCTTTTACAAATAACCCTGTTAGGGGTGGTGGAATCACTGTCCAAAAGCTCACTTCTTAATGGTGAACTATAGAGTAGACCTACTATCTTGATCAGTTATAGTGTATTACAATCTTTCACTTCTTCTTCACATAGACTCTTGATGAATGAACCACATCTAATATTCTATTCTGAACATCTTTTGTCTCTTTTTCATATCATTCACACTTAGCATATCACATTTGACTTGCTATAAGTATCTTTATCAAACTATGAGATCATGGGACCTATGAGATAAATTTTCATAACATCCATGTTGGCACTACTAAGCACGCAAGCATAATTACAACCACGCAAGTATTAACTGAATAAACGTGACGCTTCACTAAGTCGGCCTCACCAAATTAACTATAACTTTACAATCTTCTTGAAACATGTTTGGTGCCTTTAGATGAATATCATCAACTCATAAATAATCATGAATATACACACACATATATTGAAGATAGGCACAACTCAAGAAACATGTTACATACGTTAGCTTTGAACAGATACTCTTCGAGAACTGTAATTGCCAATAACAAAATTACACAACTTGACTGAAACATCATATCTGGATCTGTGTGTATGAAAATAACATAATAAACATGTCAATGACATGTATCTAATAATGCAATTCTTCATGTCATCATTATGATAAGTACATACAGAATTACTTCTATGTATTATATGTTGTCATCAATGACAAACATACAATCAATCAACTACTCATAATCAAATCTTCAACACTAACTCTACAACTATGTACACTAATAACTCCCCTATCATTCCCATCTATCCTTGGAATTTTCCCATTGTTAGATCTCATGGGGGAGCCATATTTAGACTGACTGGCCATGACAGGACTAGTGGACTACCTAAAACACAAAACAATTTAAACTAGACCTTAAACTACCTCAAAGAAACATGGACAGTGAATGAGAAACATTCCTATCACTCCTAAGAACACAAAAAAAACATTACTTTGAATCTTTCAATCCGTAATATATGATTGTCACAAGGAAATGCTCAGGATTTTTGGAAATGCCAAATTGTAGACTGTATTACTCTTTTTAAAATGTTACAATGAATACACTAACTTCCTGATTCAAGTCTCTCATACACTAGATTCCTTCTTCCACCATTTTAGGGCCTTGTTGGTCGATTCCCCACTCCCATAATCAAGGAGAATCTAATGTAACCATCTTGCATGCAACATTTGTAATTATTGCAAATGTTGTAATGACAACAAAATAACAACTTTTTGCATCTTTTCAATTATGCCTTCTTCCTATATTATAGGACCTCTATCCTCTCTATTTCTAGGATCCAAGAGCATTAAAGACCCTATGGCATCTCTATGTCCTCATTTATGAGATTAGGACACACTAAAGACTCTAAACCATCACCTAACAACTGAGCCTAAGAATTTGAAAACTACAAACAATGGCTATTGATGTGATCTTAGTCTTAATGACTAACTTACTTAGCCTACATAGAAAAGACCTACTAAGGTCAAAATACAACTAACCTATCTTGACTTGGCTAGTGTCAAGTACAAGCCAAAATGGACATACATGGAGGCTAGCCTAGGTGCTCCTGTACCATCCTCCCCAACACAAAAAGATCAATCCACCCTTGGATTGATGATGCTTGGATCAATACCTAGCTTCTTAAACTCTGATTCTTTAACCCATACTGCATCAGCATTTGTTTGATCATGTCTTTTGATAAAGTGATCTTTATACACTTTTGTTCTAGTCTTCTTGTAGATTCTTGTTGTTAGAATAGGCCCAAAGGATAACTGAGAGGGGGGGGGTGAATCAGTTATTAGTAACTTTAGTTCTTTTTACTTCTTTAACTTTAGAATACAACCAAGTAAATGCTTAATCAGATAACACAGTACTCAAGACATAATTTGATTACAGGGAAACCAAATGGTAAAAACCTTGGTGGGAATTAGCACCCACAATAAACTATAATTATTTGTAGTAATCCCTGTTAGAAGATATTTCAACCCTGTTAGGAGTCTTTACAAATAACCCTGTTAGGGGTGATGGACTCACTGTCCAAAAGCTCACTGCTTGATGGTGAAGGCTACAATGTCCTGAATAATAGATATGCACTATATTTGATGATGAAATATAGAGTAGACCTACTATCTTGATCAGTTCCAGTGTATTGAAATCTTTCACGTCTTCTTCACATAGACTTTTGATGAATGAACCAACTCTGATAATCTTCTTTGTACATCTTTCTTATCATTTCGTATCATTCACACTTAGAGTGTCACCTTTGAATTGTTATAAGTATCTTTCTCATAGTATGAGATCATGGGACCTATTAGACAACTCTTCATTACATTCTTTTCATCTCTACTAAGTACACAAGCATAATTACAACTGCACAAGTATAAACCAAATAGATGTGATGCTTCACTAAGTCAACCTCACCAATTACACTCTAAATTTGTAATCTTCTGGAAACACATTTGGAACCTTTGGATTAATATCATCATATCATAACTAAACATTAATATAAACACGCATATACAAAAGATAGGTGCAACTCAAGAGACATGTGATATACGTCGGCCCTAAACCGTTACACTTCCAGAACTATAACTGCCAATAAAAGAATTACATAACTTTACTGAAACATCATATATGGGTCTGTGTGTATGAACATAACATAATAAACATGTCAAAAAAATGTATCTATCCATGCAAGTCTTCATATCATCATTTGGATAAGTGCATACAGAATTACTACTATGTATGATATGTTGTCATCAATGACAAACATACAATCAGTCAACTGATTAGAATCAAATCTCCAACAATCTCCCCCTTTGACATTGATGGAAATATATGATATCACAAACATCCTTTGTTCATGGTGTCCTCTTTCTTTTACAATCTTCTCAATATCCTCATCAAAGATTTCTCTAAACTACTATAGTTCCTTTGTTTGTGTTTTTTGTTCCATCTATATACTCCCCTATAGTATATGCTCCTCCTTAATACGTACTCCTCCTTAATATACTCCCCCTTTGACATCAATGGAAAAGGGTGCCATAGTTATTTAGGCACAGGTACTACTCCAAAAGTAGAGTATTCGACCAATCATAAGTCACTTAATGACTGATGTCTTTGCTGCTTCTTCTAAACAGACTTCGGAGAGGGAATTACTCCCAACTTCTCCCTGAGATACTCAAAAGTATCCTTTGATAAGGGCTTTGTGAAAATATCTACCAACTGTTCTTTGGTGCTCACATAGTCCAATTTTACTTCTTTGTCTGCAACTTTTTTTCTTAAGAAATGGTACTTGATCTCTATGTGTTTTGTCTTTGCGTGTATCACAGGGTTCTTAGACATGTTGATAGTGCTAGTATTATCACAATGAATAACAATAGGATAATAAAACTAAATGCCAAATTCTTTAACCATCTGCTTGATCCAAACCATAGTTGAACAATTTAGTGTTGCTGCAACATAGTCAGCTTCTACTGTTGACTGAGAAATACAGTTCTACTTCTTACTTATCCAAGAAACCAACCTGTCTCCAAGGAATATTGCTCCTCCTGAAGTGCTTTTCTTGTCATCAATACAACCTGCCCAATCTACATCTCTATACATATGAAGTTTTACATTCTCTGATTTAGGATACCATAAACCATAGTCTATAGTTCCCTTTAGATATCTGAATATCCTTTTTACTACCATTAAGTGATTTTTCTTGGGTTTAACTACAAATCTTCCAATGATTCCAACTGCATTAGATATGTCAGGTCTAGATTGAGTTAGATAAATGAGTTTACCAATCATAGATTTATACAATGTCTTATCAACTACTGTGGAGTCATCATCTTTTGAAAGCTTGCTTCCTATTGTCATGGGAGTGCATAGTGGTTTACAATCATCCATCTAAAAAGTCTTTAGTATTTCCTTCACATATTTAGACTGATTAATGAATATACCTTTATTTGTTTGCTTTACATTAAGTCCCAAAAAGTATTTTATAGGACCAATCATACTCATTTCAAATTTATTCTACATTTCTTTTGTAAATACTTTACTGAGCTTGTCATTAGCCCCAAAGATAATGTCATCAACAAATATAGCAAGTAACAATAATCCATTAGGTGTTTCTCTTGTGAATAGGTTATAATCTTCTGCTCCTTTCTTGAATCCAATCTTGGTAAGATAACCATCAAATCTCTCATACCAAGCTCTTAGGGCCTCTTTGAGACCATAGAGTGCTTTTCTCAATTTACATACCATGTCTGGTTCATCTGAAAGACTAAATCCTTTAGGCTGTTCAATGTAGACTTCTTCATTCAAATCACCATTCAGAAAAGCTAATTTTACATCCATTTGATAAATTTTAAAGTTTTTAATTTTTGCATATGACAAGAACAACTTTATGGCTTCCAGTCTTCTCACAGGGACAAATGTATCAGTGTAGTCTATTCCTTCTCTCTGTGTATATCCCTTGCATACCAATCTTTCTTTGTTTCTAACTACTATACCATCTTCATTCATCTTGTTTCTGAATACCCACTTTGTTCCTATCACATTTTTGTCACTGGGTCTAGGGACTAATTCCCATGTATCATTTTTGATTATCTGATCTAATTATTCTTTCATTGCATTCTTCCAATCAGAATCATTACAAGCATCTTCAACACTTAAGGGTTC
>MU226657.1:24400-35930 GCA_018584345.1 Thuja plicata | reverse complement strand
TAATAATACTGCAGAGTATGAGGCCTTATTTTTAGGACTTTAAATTGCTATCAAACATGGTATAAAATGTTTAAAAGTTTATGGTGACTCTGAGTTAGTGGTAGCACAAGTCAGATCCAAATATGCTATGAAAAATGACAGATTAAAAATGTACAAACATGCTATTTGGGATCAGCTTGAGATATTATGGCTGATTTTCTAGCAAATGTTGCTTTGAAGAATGATGATTTGACCTTACATGGAGTATCAATACTCGAAGTTAAAACAAGACCAATTGTCCCAGATAATATCTATAACTGGCAAGTGTTCCAAGATGATCAGGATATTCTAAGGTTCATGCAATGTTTAGATCAGTATGAAAACTAGAGCATAGACTGCAGTTCCTTATTAGAATCAGATGATGGAAAGGATTACATCTTTGGAAATGAAGTTGTTCAATTAAGTTCTAATCAGATTCCTAGGGGTTTGGTTGAAATTGAAGCATTGTTTTTTAGTAAACAAAATGATTCAGCAAAGATAAGAAATGCCAACATTGAGGATTTTGAAGAAATAAATTTAGGATCACAAAACAGTCCTCAGATAGTTTATATTGGAAAAGGTCTAGAATCTCATGTAAGGATAAACCTGATCAATTTATTGAGAAAATACAAGCATGTTTTTGCTTGATCATATGAGGACTTGAAGGCATATAGAGAAGACCTTTTTCAACATGAAATTCCTCTGAAATCAGATTTCAAGCCATTTAGACAGAAACAAAGGCCCATTAACCCCTTGTTGGCCCCCAAAATGCAGCAGAAATTGATGAAACTCAAGGATGCTGGGATAATCCAACCTATTAGACATTCAACATGGGTATCAAATCTAGTGCCAGTTAGAAAGAAAAATGGTGACATCAGATTGTGTGTTGATTTCAAAAATCTCAATATTGCTTCATTAAAAGATAATTATTCACTGCCTAATATGGAAGCAATGTTGCATAAGGTGACTGGTTGTGAATTACTGTCAATGATGGATGGTTTTTCAGGTTACAACTAGGTTCTAGTCAAGGAGTCAGAGAAATATAAGACTACATTTACTACTCCTTGGGGAACATATGTTTATATCAGAATGCCTTTTGGTCTGATAAATGCAGGTGCAACTTTTCAGAGAGCCATGGATGTTGCTTTCAAAGAAATTATCGATTTATTCATGGTTGTGTACCAAGATGACTTAACTGCATATTCTAAGAGGGCTAATGATCATTGTGATCATTTGGGTAAGATCTTCAATAAAGCATTAGAATATGGTGTTTCATTAAACCCTAAGAAATGCCACTTTGCAGTTAAAGAAGGAAAATTGCTTGGGCATATAGTGTCCAGAGAAGGGGTGAGAATAGACCCTGAAAGAGTAGAGGCAATTTAGAAAGTAGTTACTCCAAGAAACTTAAAAGGTGTACAATATTTCTTAGGAAAGATTAACTTTGTCAGGAGATTTGTAGCTAATTTTGCTGAGATTGTCAAACCCATTGTAAAATTGTTAAAAAAGGATACTAAGTTTGTTTGGAATGATGAGGCTCAACAAGATTTTGAAAGGATAAAGAAGGTAGTGCAGGAAACTCCAATGTTGAAATCCCCAGATTACACTAAGCCTTTTTCCCTATTTTCATTTGCATCATTTTATACAATTGCTGCAATTTTGCTTCAGAAAGATGAGCAAGGATTTGAACACCCCATAGCCTTTTATAGTAAATCCTTGCAGGTTGCAGAACTTAACTATGAAATAATGGAGAAGCAAGCCTATGCATTGGTAAAGGCTGTGAAGTCTTTTAGGCCCTACTTGGTGTGTGCTAAGGTGCAGGCCTATGTTCCACATTCAGCAGTGAAAGATATTCTTACCCAGTCAGAGGTCACTAGTAAGAGATGCAAATGGATTACAAGAATTCAAGAGTTCAATTTGGAAATCAATATCACCAAATTGATAAGAGGTAAAGGTTTGGCCAAGCTAATGACAGAGGAGAACCTGGATTTAGTGCACTCAAATCAAACAGAAGCAAATGACCAAGCCATTACCAGTATAGAGAGGCAACCATATTACACTGATATTGTCTTCTTCCTCAAAAATGCTAATTGTCCTGATTATCTGTCAGACAATCAGAAGAGAAACTTGAAGTTGCAGGCTCAAAGATATGTTTTGATTCAAGGAGATTTGTTTTGGAAAGATAAGAATGTTGTACTTTTGCTATGCCTTGACAAGTATCAAGCTGAGAAAGTCCTAATAGAGATGCATGAAGGACAATGTGGAGGTCATTTTTCTACAAAGACCACTGCCCATAAAATTTTGAGGGCAGGATATTATTGGCCTACTTTGTTCAAAGATACTTACATACATGTTAGGAAATGTGAACCATGTCAGAGGTTCTCCAATAAGTTGAAATTTTTAGGTTCTCTATTGCTCAACCCAGTGAGTACTGAGGCTCCTTTTGCTGTATGGGGCATTGATTTTATTGGTGAATTTCAAGAAAAGTCTAGTGCAGGGCACAGTTGGATTCTAGTTTCCACAGATTACTTTACTAAATGGATTGAGACTATCCCTACAAGGAAAGCAAATAGTAAGGTGGTTACTGAATTTCTATTAGACAACATTCTGACCAGATTTGGTGTGCCCAATAAATTAATAATGGACAATGCTATGAGTTTCAAATTAGAAGAAATGACTAGTTTCTGTGAGCAGTATGGGATTATCATATCATATTCATCCCCATATCATCCACAGGCTAATGGACAAGCTGAGTCTAGCAATAAAAGCATATTGAAAATATTGAAGAGAACTCTGGAACAAAACAAAAGGACTTGGCATACAAAATTGAGATTAGCCCTTTGGGCTGATAGAATAACACTTAAGAAGGCAACTAGTCAATCACCTTTTGAGTTGATGTATGGTTTAAAAGCGAGGTTTCCTATTAACAGTTTATTTCCCATTTGCCAATACATACAAGAGGAACATTTAGATGTCTCTGAAAATATGCAAAACAAAATGATGCAGCTGAATGAATTGGATGAAATGAGGAGAAATAGTCAGAAAGAAAATGTGAAGCTGCAACATCAAATGGAATATCTATTTGACAGGAGGGCTACTGAGAGATAGTTCCAAATTGATGATTTAGTTCTCCAATGGAATGCAAGGGCAGAGGATAAAGGAAAGCATAAGAATTTTGAGTCTTTATGGCTAGGACCGTTCATTATTGCAGAAAAATTCGGCAAAGACTCATACTTGTTGAAGAATATGGAAGGAGATCTTTTTGAGTTGCCTGTGCATGGGCAGTTTTTGAAGCCCTTTTTTGAGTAAAGGATCAAGGTGCACAAGTAACTTTGTATTATATTCTCCTTGACTTGTCCCTTGTTTGTAAATTCTGTACATATTCCCCTTCCTGTTTTAGGGTTTTGCTCCGTGAGAGGTGGTCTACAACCAGAGATTCTGTGGTTCTTTGTCATAAACTGAGTTTAGCCAATCTGCATCAGAGCCACTGTTGGTTTTATTTATTATTTTTTCTAGTTCTCCTGGTTCCCTGTCCTGCTCCTTGAGTTCTGAGGTGTTCAAATTCAATTATCTCTCATTCATTCTGGCCTTACCCATGTCATGTTTTCAGGTTTTCAAGTCTAAACCTTGCCAAATTGCAAAAACCCTGAAAACCCTAGGCTATCCAAGTGTTGAACGATGAATTTCAAACCCTAAGTCATGCCTTATGTTTCAGCGTTACTTTTTCATTCACTAAAGGCATGTGTTTTAAGTTAAGTTGCCTCGTCACGTTACCCAGAACGGATATTCCAATTGCCTTCCCGACTTTGCTTTTTCTTTGTGTTGCGTGGTCTTGTTTAACTTCAGAATATTCCTTCAGTGTTATGAGACTTAGTGATTTGTTTCATGTCGGGTAGTCGCAGAATAGTTATGTTATAAAGCTCTATGAAGGAGGGACCCACTGCTTAGTCAGGTGATCGTGGGAGAAATTAAACAGTTATGAAAATTTTCTTAGACTTCGCGATTACTTCATGTCGCGTTATTGCCAAATCAAGCTAAAGCTAATAGTTAAGTTTTCCTTCAGTCACGTGGTCTCGGGATAGAATGGTGGTTAAGAGATTTTGATTCAGACTATGCGACTAACCGTTTGAATTTTGTAGTATTGCTTAGTCAGGATGTCACCAGAAAAAGATAAATGCTTCAGTTTTCCGTTATGCAGTAAGTAAAACCAATGATTGAATGACATCTGTCACAAGGTAGGTGGACATTCAAAAGTGATTGCATGACCGCCAGAAGGAAGGAAATGGATTCAGCGACTTTGAGACCAAGGTGCTTTCCCTTCGGTCGCAGTGTCTGGGAAAGACTTAAGGGTATGTAAGGAACATATAGCGATTAAGTGCCAGCCGTCAGATGAAAGAATCAGAAGATCCAATGGTGGTCGCGATGTCTGAGAAGAAAAGTATCCCAGGGGAAAAGTCCTCCTGACTTAGCAATTAGGCTATGTCACGCAGTCACCATAAGTAAAGAAAAGGAGCATATAACCTGTTAAGGTAAAGTTGAATGCTCAGGATTTGATTCTACGATCAGGCGACTAAAGGTTGTCGCATAGTCTTCAAACAGAATAAAATCATCTGGTGACAAGGAGACAATTTTGAAGGTTAGTGGTAATGGCTAGTCGCTAGGTCTCAGAAAGAAAGATGAGTTAAGGTTAACTACTCGTGACTTTGTTTTCAGTTATGTCGCGTGATTGCCAGATGGTCACTTGGGTCAACCAAGGTTAAGAAAAAACATTGTCGCCAAGTCTTGAGATGGAACCATGGTTAGTGACAGAGGCCTATGATAAAGAGACTTAATGTAGTCGCGCAGTCGCCTGATTACATGATCTAAAAAATGGCAGCAGTTTTGTGATGTGACAGAGTAAATCTCTCGGCAACCAATCAGAGGCCCAAATTTTGATTACTGTACATTAAGAGTAGCTGAGATATATGACAGATAATGAACCAGAATGTGACATGTCATCTTTCTTAAACGTTATATGATTGCTCCGAGGATTCATTTTTGAATATTTGATTTCCTGTCAACTTCAGCAACTACCGCTAGGTTTTTCAAAGTTCACGCCATGGAAAATTAATAGCAGAACTGATATTTCCAAATTATGAGCTGTGTACTCTGAATGACGGCTATAAGGAGTTGATAAGTGCACTCATTCTCATTTACCATGCTTTCAAGTTTTCAGAGCCAAGTTGTTAATTTTTAGAAGAGTGATATTTTGCGTAGTTTACAGTGTATCCAAAGTTCATCAAAGAGTTCTAAATTGCACAAGATTGTGCACAGAGAAAATAGATGATATTTCAGAATAGATTTGCTTCAATATCGGTAAGAGAAAAAGGAGATTCAGCATGTTGCAAGGATGAGTAGAGCTGTGAGTGTCGCTTCAACAAGTGGAGGGAGTGGAGAAGAACAGAAAGGAAAAGCAAGTTACTCTGATGAGTTTCTCCATCTCCTGCTAGGTTCAACGCAGAATAAGAAGGCCGATGCTAGTGTCCTCCTGGATGAGTACAAGAACATTCAAGATGTTGTGACCCCGGGCACAATATGTTACTCTCTTTTCACCTATTTCTATAAGAATTCTGATAAGCCCATCCCTGTTTCAAACCCTTGGACATGTGGTCTTGCTAGGTTGCTTGTTCCTGATGTTTTTATAGATGTAGACCTATTTCTTGACCTAGCAAATCACTATGATGCCCTGACAAAGACCATCAGAAGGGATGATGGCACAGCCATGCTAATTTTAAACAGGAACTCATTCATGCAAGCCTTTGGCTTATTTAGTACCATGTCTACCAAAATTGACATGACAAGACAGGAGAAGAGATATAGTTATAAGCCTGGTATTACAAAAGGCTTGTTGCAGAAGCATATGTTAAAAAAATTAAAAAATTATTTAGGTCCTATGGTTGAGCCTATCCATATTATTACAAGGACCTACACTTCTACATCAATTATAATTCTTATGCCCTATGTAGAGTGCTAGGGATTGATGGAGATGCGGAGAGAATCAGTTCTGGCATCTTAATGATGGTACTAGACCTGCAAGAAGTGCATTCAAACACTAGCTATGATTACATACAGTATATAATTGACGAAATGCATGAGGGTTTTGTTGCAACCCAGAAGAGATTAAAGAACCCCAAGGAGAAGGAGCCTAAATTCTTGCATTATTCAGTCCTGATGCACCTTCTCTTATACTTCAATTTTGTAATCATGGATACGCATAAATTGTCTCCTCAGAGATTCTATCAGACACAACCAAATCCTATCCAGTTCTGGGTTAGGGTTTGGAATTATACTTCTACGGAGTGTGACTACTGTGCCTTCCAAAATTGGATTGTGTATCCAATTGTGCAGAGTTTGGGGACAAGCAGGACTAGAGTCCCATTAAAGATCATAAAACTGCTCAGGCCCTGCAATTATAAAGAAAAATGGTCTGGAAATCATAACTGGAGTGATTTCTTCTTGGAGGAGAATTTCACCATCATCAGAGTATATGGGTGTATTCATCCACCTCATTTGTTGCCTTATCATGTGCCTGTGAGAGTAGCTACTATGGAATTCATTTGGCAGCTGATGCTAATAGATAATGAGCACTTTGCATCTCACAAAAAGGGGACTATAACCCCTAGGCAGTTCAAGATTGCAAATTTTACAATTGGTAAGAATGCCATAGATGAAGTAGGTCAATGGTTGGAGAAGTACAGAATGGGGGCAGCCCCTTATAGGTACATTGACCTGGAAGGCTTCATGGCACGGGTTAGGAAGTTGTATACTCCTACTATCCCTAATACCAATGTTCATTGTGAATGCATAGAGGAAGAATAAAAAAGAAACCTCTTGGATGAAGATGCCATTCACATGAGAAGACTGAGAATCCAGGAATTGCTGAAACTGCAGACACATATAAAAATAAATGGGTTTTCCTTTGGGGGTTTTTACCCTGATCTCTCATATTTTAATAGGATTAAGGCCATGATAGACAACTATTATGTGCTGGTAGAGAAATTGGATACAGTCCTAGACAAAAAAGGTGCTCAATCACCTAAACACTCAGAATTAGAAGAAGAGAGTGATGATGACAGTGATTATGCACGTCCTCCTATGCTTCCTCCACAACAGCAAGCCTCAGAGAAAAAAATGGCTGAGATCCCACAGTTGCAGGGAGCAGAACAACACATTATAGATTTAACAATTACCACACAGCTAGATGATATAGAGGAGCTTGCTGCAAAGAGGCAAAAATTAGAATTAGGTCAGCCTTCAATAGAAGGGCAAGGTAAGAAAAAGGATAAGGCTAAGGCCTTAGTACCAGGCACCAGGTTATATGATCATAACCTGAGAAAAGAAATCAGGGAAGGCAAGAAGCAAAGGCCTGACCTAGAAGATGAGGTTGAGTTACCACTTAGAGCCTATGTAGATGAAAGATTGCTTAACCAGCAAAAATTCCCAGATGATGACAGCTTTGTGAAGACAGAGGAGTTTAAAGATTTCCTCAGGTGGCACAAAACTGAGCAAATAAAATCCCAATTAACTGTGGATGGGAAAGAAAAAATTACAAATGAAGCCCTAGTAGCCTTAGAGAATTATGATCCTAAGAGTGAAGACATTTCCCCAGAGGATGCCAGGAAAATGGTGCTGGGAAGTGGTATATTATTGGCTGAAGGCTGGGATTTAGCCTTTGCATTCACTATAGATCAAACCAGGAAGCAGCTGGATCTTAAAATGGTTAGTGAGGTCCAGGTAGGAGAAATGATAAAAGGATTTGGGTATAACCCAAAGTCTCAGGCCTTTGCCATGTGGAGTTTGAGCCCAAAAGACCAGAAGCCCCAATTAGTGAACATTCAAGAGAATATGGTGGGGAATCAGATGGTATGGTCAGTACAAAACATAGGGGACCTAGAAATCTCCCAAATAATGACACATTGGGCTCAGTTGAATGAGGACAAGACAAAACAATTGTCTGAAAGGTATACTACTCTGTTGGAAGAAACAAGTGCACTATCTAAAGACAGAGACATGTGCCATATACAACTATACCAAAGGGATTAGCTGATAAAGACATTGTCAGATGAATTGGAGGCAAAGCCTGAGGTAGTGTATGTGCCTGCACAACCACCACCAATGCAGATTGAGGATAAGCCTAAGTCAGAAGAGGTTGTGGAACAAAAGGTGGATGAGGAAAAAGGAAATGCAATAGCTTTGAGAGCATTGAAAGGCATATTACAACATAGGATTGAGATCCTAAAAGACAAAGCTGATATTGTAGTCAATACCTATAATAAGCTGCCAATATTGCATACTGAGGTAATGAGATACCTGGTAATTCTGAACCCTTACTTCACAAAGTGGTCTACTAGGGAAAATTTGTTTGGGAAGTTGTCTTCTTTACAAGCTATAAGGGTATATTTTCCTCCAATAGTCATAGAGGTTGAAGATGAGATCAAAAGAGTAAATAATTGCTCTCTCATTCTTCAAAGGAAAATTGAACCAGATAGAGGCAAAATTGAATCTCTTTTCAAGTGATTTCAATAGGTTCACTCCTTCATTAAGGGGAGAAGATGACCAAGTCAAGGCTATAGATGCCTGGAGTAGTGAGTTTGACACCAAAATACCTAGCGAAGATACATTTCTATTAGGAACAGATGTCGATGTAGAAGGATTCAATAAATTATTGGATGAGGCCTTCAAAGCTGAAACTGATATCAACAAGTTCCTACTTGATGTCAAAAACATCACCGATGCAAGATGGGATAGGCAGAAGGTATAGGTACAGAGTACTCAGGACTTCAAGTGGCTATTAGATGATGAAGTAAAGGCATGGGAAGTCATGACAACACCTAAGAAAAAGAAGCCTATCGTGGAGGAAGAAATTTTGGACGATGAGTAAAGTAAACAGTTGGCACTGCACTGTTCAAAGACAAGATGGACAGTAATTACAAAAGGAGAATGTAGGTGAGTAGGTGAGCACAATTATCCAGAATCAACATAAAGACTACCAGCTACCATCTACAAATCCGATTGCAGTCGCTAGATCAGGAGAAGAACAAGAAATATCTGTTTATACCTTTTTGACTCAGTCCTTTCACCGCTTCTTCTCTCTCTCTCTCTCTTTTATTTCTTGTAACTTTAGGGTTAGGGTTTTGTGACCATCCGAAGCTTGTTGCATCCTTAGGGATTCCAAGATGGTCTAAAAACATATATATTATAAGAGTTGTAATAATTAAGGGTCTTTGATGTTGGAACATTTTTGGAAAGGAGATAATATATCACAGAATTCAGATATTCTGGTTTCTGTCTATCTTTTGAAGCTGTGTAATCTTTCATGTATGAAAACCTGGATCAAATAAATAATATACGGTGCAATTTTACTCTCCTCTATTGCTGTCTCTTCACTCTTTGTGTATTCTCTTCTATGTTAAGTTTACAAGGTATTCTGGAACATTCTAGTTATAAGGTAACCATTTGATTATTTGCAAGTTTCTTTTAAGAAAAGAACTAAATTTTGTAAGTAATTTCAGGGAGCATACTGCTTTTTTTAAGGATTTGATACAATAGGTTTGAGGTGACAGGGTAACTTATAAGGCAATTTACCTGAATTATATGTGGGTTGTAAGGCAATCTGCTGTGTTTTTTTTTATGATATCTTAGTTTGTTTTGACTCTATAACCCAAAGGATAGGCACTGGTTCAGAAAATAGTCTGATAATCTATCTGTGTCTAATTTGTTCCAATATATCAAAACCAAATCAATTAAAATACTTTGTTACTAAGAACAAACAAACTGAACTTGTTAAGGACCTCTGTCAGCAGGACACTGTCCATATTATTGATTCCTTGAAGAGTGAATCTCTAAGGTTATCCCTCCTATAAGAAAAGGAAGAAGGATGAGAATCCTTGTTTCACTGGTTATTGTTATGCTTATAACTATGGTTTGTATGGTTATATCTTGCATCTGGTTATGCTTGGTTATTTACAAGGTAATTCATAAGTTGGTTCAATAAAGATACATAACAAATCAGTGTCCACATCAACAAATACTGTGTAAATAGCAATCTTAAGAGGTAAAACCTGTCTGAGTATATGTGGAGCTCAAAAATGAAGAAGGACCTTATCCAGTCCTTAACAATTAGGCTTTTCTTGTCTCTGAATTAGTATTAGAAGGCATAGTGTTCAAGTAGATATTTCAAGCACTGTGATTCATACAAGAAAAATCCCTAACACTCTTAAGTACTAATTCCACGTGCTTGAGGTTTTCCTCTCTTGTCTTAATAAAGATGAGTATATCATCCAAGTATACCACTACAAACTTGCCAATGTGGTATTTAATTTCTTCATTCATCAACATCATAAAAGTTGATGGAGCATTTGATAAGCCAAATGGCATGACTATCCATTCATACAGCCCTTCAATTTTTTTGAAGGCTATCTTCCACTCATCTCCTTCATTCACCCTTATCTGGTGATAACCACTTTTTAAATCTATCTTGGTGAAGTACCTTGCACCTCCTAAACAATCCATCAAGTCTTCTATCCTAGGGATAGGGAACCTATATCTGATAGTGATCCTATTTATGGCTCTAGAGTCAGTATAAAATCTTCAAGTACCTCCTTTCTTAGGGGATAGGAATGTGGGTACAACACAAGGACTAATACTCTTCCTTATAAGACCTTGTTCTAGTAACTCTTTAATTTGCCTAGCTATTTCCTCATTCTGTTGAGGTGTCATCTTGTAGGATGCCTTATTGGGTAGGGTAGCTCTAGGGATAAGGTCAATCTTATGGCTTATGGGTCTTATAGGGGGTAATTTTGATGGTTGTTCATCACTTACAATGCCTTCATACTTCTGCAACATTTCTTGTATCTCTTGTGGTAGCTCTGTCCTCTTCACTATTTTTTCTTCCTCTTCCTTGGGCTTCAACACTAGAGAAAAAAAAACTCCTTCTCCTTCTTCAATGGCCTCCAAGAACTCTTTCTCAATCACCATTAGTACATTAGGACCAGTTATCTTTACTTCTACATCTTCTAACAATGACTAAATTTTTAAAGTCATGTTATCCTTCTTGAAAGTATAGGAGTTCTTCACTCCATCATGGATAGCTTCATGGTCAAATTTCCATGGTCGGCCTAGGAGCAAGTGAAATGCATCCATGGGAATGCTTGTGTTCATCGGTAATTCTTGTGTTCGCCGGTAATGCTTGTGTTTGTTGGTGAAGCTTGTCACATTTATACTTAGCATTTTTCTAAAAATTTGTTGTCCTATCGGGTATGCTTGTATTTCACTGGTAATGCTTGTGGTTCATCAGTGATGCCTACTATCTACCGGTAATGCTTTATGTTAGTTTTTTTCCTCTGAGTGTACTAATGGAAAAATAATGTCATCAATCTCCCCCTTTGACATTAGTATCAAAAACATGATATGTGCAACATACTGAGTATATTAGTATGTACACCTATGTATACTTCTGCCTTAGTCATTTGAATGA
>MU226657.1:6648-22562 GCA_018584345.1 Thuja plicata | reverse complement strand
TACCCTTAATTGTTAGATCTACTTTGGCAACTTCTTCATCCTCCAAGGTAATGTGGATGGGACTATCCAGTGCTTGATCATGTTGGCCATCTTTTGACCAATCTTCATCTATAACATCTGTTTGTTTCTGCACTGTTATCTGTACTTCTTCATCATCCAGCTCAATTGTTGAGTGACCTATTGTGTTGATAGGTTCCTTTGTAGGACTATTTTTCTCTATAGGTTTTAGTATACCACTCCACATTTTGTGAGTGTCTTCCTCCAGCTCTATAAGTTTCTCTTGAAGAAATTTGTAAGCTCTTTATTTAGGTGAGAATTTCTTTGTATATTTCTTCATGACTTCATTTATTTCCTCTCTTTTTGATTCAGGAGGCATAAGAGAGACTAGTACTCTTTCTCTTATCCTCTTCTCCTCATGAAGTGCAAAAGTGAATCTAGAGGATATCTTATCCAAGAGTTCTTGTGGAACATCTTATTTTTTGAAGTGTAGTGGGACATAATAATGTCTGCACATTTTGGAAATTAGTGCATCTTCTATCATATTTTGTTCTTCTGCATCCCATCTTAACCATTTTCGAATCTTTGGGTGTCCAACAGATGCAGTTTTAGAAATGTATTTACATATGTCATCAATGTCTTCAGATGGTGATGTAAGCTTTGCCTTTTCCTTTGCTAGTTTGATAGCGTCGGGTTCATCCATTATTGTATCTTCTAGTTCTTCATCTATTTGAACATACTTTCTCCTCTTGGAAGGTGCCCTAGGTGGTGGTTTAACCTTTGTAGGTGCAGGTTTCCTTTTTTACACCTTGCCTTTTACCATAGGCGATGGACTAGTATCCTTAGTTGTTTGGCTTCTTGTTCTAGAATTTTTGGTTGGAGGAGGAGTTGATTCAGATTTTTATTCTTTTGATTCTTGTATCTCTATTGTTTCACCGATCATAAGTTGTTCCTCAGTGTCTTCCTCCTTACTCTGTTCTTCCTCCTTACCATGTTCTTCATCTTCTCCATCAGAAGATATGTTCAAGTTCTTCTTTATGTTTTTCACCATTCACTTAGACTAATTTACAGCCTTCTTGACAAAAAGTGTTGACTTAATTTTCTAATTGGATTCCTCATAAGTACCAAACCTCATTTGTTTATTGTCAATGGGTTCATTCAATAATGCTTTTATTGCTTCTGTTGCTAACCCAGTCTTGATCTCATAATCAAGTTTTTCTAGCCAAGATTTTCTTGGGACTACTGCTTGAATGTAGGTAAAGTCAGTATCCACCATAAAACAAATTTCATCTTTTTATTCCTCAATAAGACTTTCAGGAATTCTATTCCTTGCTTGTAGCATATCCTTGATTGCCTTATATTACTCAAGCATAACATTGTCAAAATTTGTCCCTAGTGTTTCAATGTATTCATTAATCTGCATGGTAATGGGTCTGCTGGTGTCCCATGTTACTTTTCCAATTGAAGGAAAGTACTCTTCAAAGTAGAAGAATATACACATTATAAGAGAACCGAACTCACATGCGTTTGTCCTTGAGGACCTTATGGTGCACATGTTCTCTTCAAATTGATGCAATAGGATCTCTGCTAGATCCATCTTCTTCCTCAGTTTGATGTATTTGTAGGCTATGCTCATTGTTGTGCTAGAGATGCTATTCATTCTGCTAGCTTGAAATATCTTATATCCAACTATGCAAGCACCAAATTTTAGCTCTGCATCAGTGATACTGTTTACCTTTAGTGCCCTCTTGTTAGATTTAGCTCTGGTTAACTTTTCCACTTCTGCAATAGAAGGATGTTTGTGAGCCCAAGGTTTGTCAGTTGTTGGATATCCTGTTACTACATGTATAACATCTTTTGTTATATCCTTTGGCTTGTTCAACCACAAAGCGTTGTGATGTACTCTGCTTAGAACAATCTTAATCCACTCTATCTTAAAAAATTTTAGGAAATGAAGTGCATTTGTCAGACCTTTCACTTCTAAGTGTTTATGCTCTTCTTTGAGCTTACCACCATCATCACAAAGTGCCTTATAGGTGTTTTCTAGATCTCCTATCTCTGAGATCTTGCAATGTATATAGGACCTAACATCCTCGACCAATAAAACCCTAGCTAGGATTCGGGAGAATGCTCTAAAATCGTCTGGTTGAGAGGAAATCTCAGGATGTAACTTATATTTTGGTTCAGCACATGCCCCTCTTTTAACAAGTTTGTAAGGTTTCGTATTGTCAATCTTGATTTTCTCTACCCTAGACATAGATGCCATCGTATTTGAAATTTAGGGCTTTTCATGAATCAAAATAGTGCTTATCGGTGAGTAAAAGAACTTATTGAATTTCTGTGATCTCCTTTGAATTTGAATGCTCTATGGATTCCTTCTGTTGGGTCACTTCTCAAACTGCACAAAAATTGCTCTGCTCTGCTCAAAAATTGCGGGTGTGAAAATGAGCTTACCCGTCAGGCTTTTATACTTTTTGGTGCCCTAAGTTGTCATTAATGATTACCAACTTTGTTAGTTTATGAAGACTTCCTCCATCGGTAAATACATTCATAACTCCTCTGGTGTCTTTTCAAAGCGTCGGGGTAGCTTAGCGGTGTTGGAGACTTCACCAATAATCATTGGTGAAATTGTGACAATAGCTTTTGTAGAGTTAGTGTATACTGATACTTGTCAGGTTACATACAATTTATGTAATGACTGATATATTCTAGTAAGTATTGCATGTCTTTTCTATGTGTGTTCACCGATGCATATTGTGCCCAATAACCGATGGTTGCTTTATAGTAGATTATCAAGTAACAGTATATTGCATCTTTATTCATGCCTATAAAACAATATGAACTATGTGTAATGGAACTGATGCATAATAAAAATTGTGATAATGTAGTTCCATACTTACTTGTGCAATCTAGTTAGATGTAGTGATGTCACAAGAACCAGTGGATGGGGTGTCATCATTTGCATTACTTGTACTAGCACCTTCAGTGTTTGTGGCTTTTACCCACATCTTGTTTCTCATTCTTTTGATGTCATCAATCGTATTTCCATTGGGATGAGTATTTTTGTCTGTCAATCAGTCTTTGCAATATTTTATCACATGTCCAACTTTATGATAGTGTAAACATGCCATACCTAGATTGGACCATCCTCTTGACGTTCAAGTCCATTTTCTCATACAGTTTGCAGCAATATGTCCATACCTTCCACATGCTATGCAATTTACCCATGTGTTATAGTCCCAAACATATGAGTTACCCTCTCTAGTTGGTTTGTATCTTTTATCAGTTTCTTTCTGAGTCCAAGCTTTGTTGTTCTTTTTCCAGCATTCCTCATGTGTATGTCCATTCATCTTGCATGTAGGACAATACTTGTCCATATAGGTTTTTCTCTTTGGATTTATCACTTTGGATCTGCACTCATGTTCCTTGTGTCCTTTCTTTTGAAATTTATAACAATTACCAATAAATGTAGATTGTTCTTGAGAAATACCTTTCATTTTGCTTCTACAGATGTTTGAGGTGTGGTCTGGTTTTCCATAGTGATTGCATGACAGCTTCTTGGATCTTGGGGTTGTGAAAGCATTCCTCTTATCAGTTTGATTAGAGGATTCTTCATTCTCATTGTACCCTAATCCTGTGTAGTTTTTGATTCTTCTTTGTCCATTAAGAAATTCATCCATCCGTTTGTTGCTATCCTCAGCCTTTTTGATCAGTTCATTATGTTGAATCTGAACTCTGATTTCATGCTTTAGTTTTTCATTTTCCCTTAGTTCACCGATGGTCTATATTCTTTCTATGAGTTCTGTATTTGATCTATTTGCTTCTTGACTCATAAGAATAATTTGATTGGTGACCTCATGGTGATGCTCAGTGAGTCTTTGAATCTCTGATTCTTTTTCTTGTAGCTTCTCTATAATTTTCCTCCTGTCATCAATAGCTAGTGTTCTTTCATTTTCAGCTTTTCTTGTATCATTCATAACATCAATCATTCTTACCATTTGAGTCTCTTGACCAATTTGCAGCATCTTGATTTGATCTGTCAGATATAGATTGATCTCCTACATACTTGTAATCTCTTCAGCTAATGCATTTGAAGCTTTTCTCACTGATGATTCTACTACTTCAAAATACTCTTGTATTTCCATTTCTTTGTAGTCTTTCTCATTCAACTTGGTTTCCATAATCTTTCTTTCATCAAGAAGTTCTCTTAGCCTTATCTTCGCCTCCTTATACTACTCATAGTTTATTTGCATCTATAACTACTCATTCTCAATAGTCATGTCTAGTCTAAACTTATCCATTGCTCTGATCTTTTTTCTCAATTCTTTAAGCTTTTCAAGAGAGAGACTCAGCTCTGATACCAATTTTTCAAATTACATTGAGATAATTTGTACTAAGAGGGGAGGGGTGAATCAGTACCTCTAAAATTTTTCTTGGTTAGCCCATTAACCCTTAGTCATTTGTTTGTAAAATAACTTACCTATCTATTCATCTTTCTTTATGAATATGAAATCATATCATACATTCCATTTGATGTGTAACAGTAAAATAAACATACATGAAATTTGATAACACATAACACAAGATATGGTATCGCAAAAAACTCCTATTAAGGAAGTAAAAACTGTGGTGGGGATTGTTACCCACAAACTTCACTATCTGCAGATAAGAAGAGCTGGTTAAGGCTTACAATTTGGTCACTTCTGATGACCTACCCTGTTAGGATTATTATAGTGGAGACCTATTAAGATCTACTTCATTTGAAGATTTTAACAACACTGCTAAGTGTGCACTCTGTTAAGAGATTTACAAAGGATGGTTAAGTCCACATTCTACAAAAGGATTTTAGATGTGATGCACTTGTTAGAATTCAACTACATAAGTCTTTGATCTGATGATAAATGCAATCTTCAATTTCTGATAAAATAGATCCTATGAAGCTCCAAAATACTATTAATCATCCTTCCATGATTGAGTATTACCTTTATCTGCTTGTCGGTAGCCTCTGTGTGTTCTTGTTAACTGATGTATTCTATTTCTACTCTTTGCATGAATTTTTCCTTCTACTCCTTAGATGCTCTTCGTGACTATTAGTTATTAAGAATTCATGTACTCACAATTGAGTATGAACATCTATTTATACTAATCTAGGCTTAATTCTTGATTCATGCATTTACACGTTAACTCTAGATTCAAGATATACAACTTGATCTTGATCTGTAGTTAGATATGCTTTTGATCCATTCATATGCATTAAAGCATTTACATAAAGCATACATGACCATCTAATATGATTTAAAACAAAATAAAACTCTATAAATAGATTTACATTGCTTTAATCGATGTGTAAAACTCAGATCCACAATTTGCAGGTTCTTGATCTGTCTATCGGTTCTGATGGTCGGTTTTCTTGATCGTTGGTGTTCCTTCTTGAACATGTCATCAGGTATGCTTGTTTATTCCTATCGGGTTGATTCTAGAAATTGTGTTGCCGGTAATGCTTGTGTTTTTTGGTAATGCTTGTGTTCACCGGTAATGCTTGTGTTTTTCGGTGAAGCTTGTCACATTTATACTTAGCATTTTTCTCAAAATTCATTGTCCTGTCGGGTATGCTTGTATTTCATCGGTACTGCTTGTGGTTCACCGGTGATGCCTGCTGTCTGTCGGTAATTATTTATGTCTGTGTTTTTCCTCTGAGTATACTAATGTCAAAATAATGTCACCAGTCACATAGGACCTTGTCCTTATATTCCCCAATCTCAAACTCAACCATAGTTTTCTCATCTACCACTATTTGTTGGCACTTGTTCAACCATGAAACCTTATAAGGTGTAGTATGAGGTATCCTTCTCAGCTTCAATTTCTCCACCATCTCAGTGGACACTATATTCTACCTAGAGTCCACTATAACCTTGCAAATCTTCCCATGAGACCTACAAGTTGTCTTAAATAAGTTCTTTCTTTGGGGTGGCTCTATGGTGTTAGACACTTTCAACAGCGTTCTTCTTAACATAAAGTTCTCCCCATCCAATATGGGCCCTACCTTGGATATGGGTGAAGTAACACTTTGAGTATCCTCCTCTTGAACTAACTGATTCCTCCTATCCCCCATTGAAGATGAGGAAGCCTTCTTTGGACACCTTCCCATTGTGTGACCCACTTGGTTGCAATTATAACACCTACCAGTGAAAACTAAATTAGATCTCCCTTGGGGTTGGAACCTACCTCTTTTTGGTCCTATACCTTTGTATCCTCCCCTTTGGAAAGATCATCTATACCAGTTTCCTCCACTACTATCCATGAACTGATTCTCTTCTTATCTATTAGGGCTTTTTCCTCTACCAAAGTTACCCGTGCCTCTCTGAAAACCTTTGTTATTGCTTCCACCTCTTCCTCTATGATGGAAGTCATTCCTTCTTCTAGCCTTATCCTCTTCTCTCAAATCCAACTGGAAACACTTGTGCATACTGTCAGGAGCCATCATACTAATCTCATCTTGTATCCCTTACCTTAGCCCATTTAGATACCTTTCCACCTTCTCCATTTAATCTTCTTGTCTCCAATCCCTTAGGCTTAGTTTATGGAACTCTTTTTTGTATGCACTCACTCTCATCTCCTTCTGCCTTAAGTTCTGCAACTTTTGGTACATTTGAATTTCATAATCAGTAGGCAAGAATTGTGCCCTCAATCTGATTTTCATCCTCTCCCAAGAAACAATATTTTTCTTTCCACTATTCACTCTTTCATCCTGCATCATGTTCCACCACACCAATGCAGATCCCTTGAGTCTATCCTTATCATAGCTAACCCTCTTCTCCTCTGAGATTTCTTTGTAATAAAATTGGTTGTCAATGGCTTCAAGCCAATCTAACAACTCTTCTCCATTCAGACTACCACATTAATATGGTATGTGTTCCATGCTATCCTTGTTTAAATATTTGAATGCATCTAAGAATACTTTTTTTTCTTTTTCTATCTTGGGTTCTTTCCCTTTGTTTGATGACTCTTCTATCTGAGTTTCATCTCCATCACTTTCATCTCCCCATTATGTGATCTCAGACACATTAGCCTTCTCCTAGACGCCTTGAACCAATTCTATTATGGAATCCCTACTCATTTCCTTAGGATACATGTTCTCAACCTCTTGACTCTCCTCCCCTTCAGACATACACAATCTTCAATCTATTCCAGCTCTGATACCACTATGATGCAGAGGGTTTGACAACTAGCGCTCTTCTGCACTTTAAGGTGTTTGATTTTTCTAATCCAACCATCCCATGGTTTTTCTTTGTTGGGTCTTCTTCCATTTAGGATCTCCAAGACCCCTCTACCAACTTAGCCTCCAAGGTATAGTTGGTTTCAAGAAGACTCCAAAGTTACCAAGCTTAACTAGTCCAACTAGTTCCCAAAAAGCCTAGTTTCTTCCACTAATCCTCCACCTACTATGTCAACTCTCTACCTAGGATCTTCCCACAAATTCTCCAAGACTATTAACATCCTTCTTGACCCATTCTAGGTCATTCTGCACTCATCCCAATACTCCAATACCTCTTACCAATCCAATTGGTCACCAATTCACTAGTAGGCCTAATTGCCTAATTCCTAGTAGGTCTGTTTTCACTGATTTTGGCCTAATGCTCTCAAAATCCCCAAACAAATCCACAAAAAAACTTGGAAATCTTCAAGACATCATTCTACCCTGTCAGAATCCAAAACCCTAACCTCTAATGGTACGCAAAACCCTATTTCGTGTAGGCCCTAGATTATAGCGTATTAATTAGGCCTCTGGACCAGTGTACATGAACAATTGCTAATCTTGTCACCAATCTACGATTCACCTCCAACCACCATTGAATCCTTTTAGGATACTATCTAGTGCATCTAGAAATGCTACTAAGTCTTTCCTAAAAGTTCTTGGGTGCTCGTACAAAGCCTTTCTTCTTCCTATCCTGGCGCACCTTGTTTCACCAGTCAGCCATAGGGCTTCACTTTTTCCCTATGAAATCAAATGAAACAACCAAAAATAAAAATACAAACCTATCTATAGACCCTAAACCTAATATCCCCATGGTTTCAGACAAATCCACTGGAGGAATTTTAGGTTAGAGCCATTTCTAACTAGGTAGCGCTTTTTCTGTCTCTGTCAGACCAGTGACCTTCAGAAATGTGTAACTTAAGTTATACTAAACTTCAAAACAAACTACTCAATGCATAAGAAAGCTGAAAGAGAGAACTACACTATCATGGAGCCCGATCACCTCTGCCAATCTATACACAGGCGTACAGAAACAAAGACATGGTGCATATTAAACAAAAGATGGTACATACATCTATACAAAGGTGTAAGAATTAAGTGTTTCACTTCAAAATCTCATTAACCTCTTCAAAGAAACAAAACCATTCTCATATAATGAGCATTTTGTCAAATCTTTTAAAGTTGCTCGAGAAACTTTCAAAGTTGCTAGCAACATTTTGTCATTTTAAGCAATTTGACCTTGGTAGTCAGCTTGATGGCGAATGTTGACCTCTAAGACCCCAAATAGGATGAGTAGGGTCTTAAAACATATCTCTAACTCATATTACCCCAAAATAGAAACATTTCACAAATTGAAGCCAAAGTGTCCTAAAACACTCAATGGACACTAAGGCCCTACAAACATGAAGTAAACTAACATTGTATCCATCCCCTTGGACATTATTCTAACACAAATCTAAACACCTACAACAACCCAAAACAACACCAAAATAAGATATAGGGAGGTGCCCTGCACCAGAGGCCATCAACACTACAGTGTTCACCTTGAACAGAGTTCAACTGAAGAAAGGTAGTGATCAGACACATTTTGAATTATGGTATGGCTATAAACCTAATGTTCATTATTTCAAAGTATTTGGAAGTAGATGCTACATCTTGAAGGAAGCAAGAAATGGGAAATTAGATGCAAAAAGTCATGAAGGAATATTCCTAGGTTACTCATATAAAAGGAAAGCATACAAATGTCTGAATCTTACTACTCATAAACTCATAGAGAGTGTACATGTTAAGATTGATGAGTTTGCAAAAAAATGTGAAGAGAAGAGCATCAAAGAGCTTAAAGACTACAAAAACTTTGTATATAATGAACCTGATACTATACCTATCACTCAAGAAATGGTGATGGGACAACATACAATGACAAAAACTATACTACCTGAGTTACAAATTGAGCAACATGAAGTGCTAGTAGAAGGACCTAAGTCATAGATAGAGGGACCCAAGTCATAGATAGAGGGACCTGAGTCACAGACTAAAGGACCCAAGTCATAGACAGAAGGACCTGAGTCACAGTCAGAGGGAACCGAGTATCAGAAAGAGGAACAAGAAAGAATGTTTGAGAATGACATACCTAGTGGATCAAGTCCATAATCTAGATTGAAGGTTCCAATACTTTCCAGATACGTGAAAAGGCATCACGCACCTAATAAAATAATTGGAGATCAGACAGAAGGTGTAATGACAACAAAGAAACTAAAAGGTACATGCTTACTAAGTGAATTTGAACCTAGAATTGTTAAAGATGTATTGAATGATGAAAGTTGGATAGAGGCAATGAATGAAGAGATTGAGAAGATTAAGAAGAAAAAAAATTGGACTCCTATACCTAGGCCACAGGGAAATAATGTGATTGGAACCAAGTGGGTTTTTAGAAACAAAATGGATGAAAATGGGAAAGTCTCTAGAAACAAGGCCAGACTAGTTTGTAAAGGATATGCTCAAGAAGAGGGTACTGACTATGGAGAAACTTTATCTCCTGTTGCAAGACTTGAGGGAATTAGAACACTTCTAGCATATGTTGCACATAAAGGACACAAAGTATATCAGATGGATGTGAAGTCTTCATTTTTTAATAAAATCCTATAAGAGGAAGTCTACATTGAACAACTAGAAGGATTTATTGATCCCAACAGAATAAATATGGTTTGCAAACTACACAAGGAATTGTATGGACTAAAGAAAGCACCCAGAGCCTGGTACAAAAGACTACATAGCTATCTAATAAGCATTGGATTTTAGAGAACCAATGATAATAGTAGCTTGTACATCAAAGAAGGACCATAGAACAAAATGTTGGAATTATATTGAGATGATGTACTGAGAGAGGAGGGGTGAATCAGTACCTCTAAAACTTTTCTTGGTTATCCCATTAACCCTTAATCATCAGTTTGTAAATTATCTTATCTAACTGTTCATCTTTATTTATGCATATGAAATCATATCATAAGTTCTTTTAGTATGTAACCATAACAGAAACATTCATGAAAATAGATAACACATGACACAAGATATGATATCGCCAAAAACTCCTGTTAGGAAGTAAAAACTGTGGTGGGGATTGTTACCCACAAGACTTCACTATCTGTAGATAAGAAGGGGCCGATTAAGGCTTACAATTGGTCACTTCTGATGACCTACCCTATTAGGAATATTACAGTGGAGACCTGTTAAGATCTACTTCATTTGAAGCTTTAGCAACACTATTAAGTGTGCACTTTGTTAAGAGATTTGGAAAGAACGGTTAAGTCCACCTTCTACATAAGGATTTTAGATGTGATGCACTTGTTAGAATGAAACTACATAATTCTTTGATCTAATGATATATGCAATCTTCAATTGCTGATAAAAAATCCTATAAAGCTTGATACATATTAGTAATCATCCTTCCATGATTGAATAATACCTTTATCTGCTCATCGATAGCCTCTGTGTGTTCTTGATAACTGATGTATTCTATTGCTGAAATTTGCATGAATTCTTCCTTATGCTCCTTAGATGCTCTTTGTGGCTATCAAAAATAATGAATTCATAACTAACAATTGAGTTTGAACATCTATTTATACTAATTTAGGCTCAATTCTTGAATCATGCATCACAAGTTAACTCTAGATCAAAGGTTTACAACTTGACCTTGATCTTTAGTTAGATATGTTTTAGATCCATTAGGATGCATTAAAACATTTACATAAAGCTTGCTTGACCCTCAAGCTATGATTTAAAACAAATAAAAACTCTATAAATAGAATTACATTGTTTTATACTTCGTGTAAAAATTAGATCCACAATTTGCGGGTTCTTTAACTGGTTGTCGGTTCTGACGGTTAGTTTTCTTGGTCATCGGTGTTCCTTTCTTGAACTTTTCATTGTGTATGCCTTTCCTGTTCCTGTCAGTTTAGTTCTCAGAACTATGTCACCGGTGATGCTTTTGGTCTCTGGTGATGCTTGTCGATTCTATACTTAGCATTTTTCATGACCTCTGTGTTCTGTCGGGTATGCTTGCTATTCACCGGTAATGCTTGTAATCTGTTGGTGATACTTGTAGAATGGCAGTAATGCTTTAGTCTATCGGTGATCTTTGTTAATGTTTTTCACTAAGTGTATTAATAATAAAATAATAACATCAATTCCCCCTTTGACATTAGTATCAAAAACATGATATGTGTAACATACTGAGTGTATTAGTATGTACACCTGTGTATACTTCTTCCTTAGTCATTTGAATGACTCCCCCTATGTATATGCTGGTAAGTGAAAGTATATATACATATCCTTATGTATTTTTCTTTTCCTCCTTTTCCATTATGATATATATATATTTTACATAACTATATACATTGCCTTTCCTCCTTTTTTGATTCTAAAGGCAAAGGTACTTATAGCTTTTCAAAAAGGTGGGAATGTGAGGACTTCTCCTCCATCATCTTTTCCCATTTCTCCTTCATCATTTCTAGAGCCATGTGCTCTAGTGAAATCCTTACATGTATGTCATAGATGTTGTCTACTACAAACATCTCAGGGGTTGCTATTAGATTTTGAGCATCATAAATATGTTGTTGCAGAATAGTTAGATTGGGTAGAATATGTGTCTAAAGTTCAGTAATCTCACCTCTGAATTGTGTTTCAGCATCCCATATTTCTTGCCTTAGCTGGTTTGCCTCTATGAATATGTCATGATGTGTCTTTATGCTTTCAGCATGAGAGGTTAGGCTTTGTGCACTTTTTGTGATATTTGAATCTATTTCTGCTAGTTTGTCACTATTTTCTTTTCCAAATTTCTCTAGTGTGCACATCTTTTGAACTAAGGTGATTGCTTCAGCAATCATTGGCTCTAATTCATCAGTGAGTTCTAAGAGCTTTACCTTGTTCAATGCCACTTCCTGGCTAATTTTATCAATTAACTTGAATTGATATTTCTTTTCTGCTTGCTCTTCCATTGCTTGTTTTGCATCTATACCTTGCTCTATGATTGCGTCGGTAAGAACAACAATTTGTTCCTTTACTGAAACATTTTCTGCAAGTTTCACTTCAGGAACAAGTTGTTGGAGTATCTCTTTTGATTTTTCAACTACCATGTTTTCCCTATGTTCTTGTATCATTTTATTTTGTATGTCTTTTCTCTGACATAGCACTCCAAACTCTTGAATTTTGTCACTATCCAAAGTGGTAATGTCCCAGTTTGGAACTTCAATGACTTCATCTAGTGTCACAGCCAATATATCCTTCTTTATTATTTTCTTCTTCTTTTTCTTTGGATGGGTGGTAGATTGATGTACCACAATCTATAAGGCTTGAGATTGGGTAGATTTTGTAGGTGAGTTTCGAGAGGATGAGGCATCCTTTTGTATTTGTTCTGTGTTCACTGGCTAGTTTGGTGAAGACGTCTCCTCATGTACCTTGGGTGTATCAACAGATGAATCTTCTTTTAGTTTTATACCTTCATCTTTCTTGACACCTTCACTCTTATCTTTCTCTTCACCCTTTCTCAATGTATCATCAGTGTTTTTGTCTGCCTCTTTGTTTTTTTCTTTTGATACATCTTGTTGCTCGTCGGTTGCATCCTTCATTTCAGTATCTGTATCCTTGGGAGTGTTGGATGCACCTTTGTTTTCATCGGTACCCATATCCTTGGGTATATCATCATCTTTCTTAGATGATTTATCCTGACTTGACTGTATATCAATAGCATCTATTAATATATTCATATTTGTTGGTGTATTGACTGTTGCAGTGTCAATAGCTATGTCCTATCCATCAGAATTACCCTTTGCAGCATTGATGTCTTCATCTTTTTGAACCTCTGTTGCAGGGTCTTTTCCTATAATGGTATCGACAATGTTGTCTAACCATGAATCATCATTTATATCAACATCCAAGTTACCTTTTATTGACAGTTCTTCTTTGGTAACTTCTTCATCCTCCAAGTTTATGTGGATGGGGCTTGCTGGTACTTGATCATTTTTACCATCTTCTAACCAGTCCTCATCTATAACATCTATCTAATTTTGGCTTGTGATCTGTACCTCTTCACTATTGAACTCAACCATTGAGTTACCTATTTTGTTGATAGGTTCCTTTTTAGGAATGCTCTCTTCATCAGGATTTAGTATCTCACTCCATATTGTATGAGTGTCTTCTTCTAGCTCTATAAGTTTCTCTTTAAGAAATTTATAAGCTCTCAATTTGGGTGAGAATATTTTTGCATATTTATTCATGAATTCATTTATTTCTTCTTTTGTTGGTTCAGGAGGTAAAAGAGAGACCAGTACTCTTTCTCTTACCCTCTTCTCCTCATGTAGTGCAAAAGTGAATCTAGAAGATGTTTTATCTAATAGTTCTTGTGGCACATCACATGTAGTGAATTGCAGTGGGACATAATAATGTTTTCACATTTTAGCAATTAGTGCATCTTCTATTTTATTCTTTTCTTTGGTGTCCCATCTTAACCATTTTCTTATCTTAGGATGACCAATAGATGCAGCTTCAGCAATATACTTACATATTTCATCAATGTCCTCAGTGGGTGATGAAACCTTTACTTTTTCCTTTGCTTGTTTCATAGTGTCTGGTTCATCCATAGCTGAATCCTCTAATTCCTCATCAGTCTGAACATATTTCCTCCTTTTGGCAGGTGCCCTAGCTAGTTGTTTTTCCTTTTGAGGTGGAATTTTCCTCTTGTACACCTTCCCTTTTACCATGGGAGAAGGAGTGGCATCCTATGCTGTTTGGCTTCTTGGTCTCGACTTCTTAGGTGGAGGAGGAGGTGGTGAATCGGACTTCTCTTCCTCTGATTCATTTGTCTCTACTATATCACCGATGGGAAGCTGGTCCTCAATGAGTTCCTCCTTACTTTCTTGTTCCTCCTTACCTTCTTCTTCTTCTTCTCCTTTAAAAGATATTTTCAGATTCTTTACCATTGTCTTTGACTGTTTTACAGCCTTTTTGACAACAAGATTTTTCTTAATCTTTTGTTTGGCCTCTTCATAGGTACCAAATCTCAGTTGCTTGTTGTCAATAGGTTTATTTAATAGTGCCTTGATGCACTCATTGGCTACTCCTTTTTTGATTTGATAATCCAATTTTGAAAGCCATGATTTTCTTGGAACTACAGCTTGTATGTAAGTAAAATCTGTATCTACCATGAAACATATTTCTTCATGGTGTTCCTCTATCAGTTTCTCAGGAATCCTAGTTCTTTCTTGAAGCATTTCCTTTATGGATTTGAAATATTCATGCATCACATTGTCAAAATCTATCCCTAGTGATTCTATATATTCACCTATAGGAATGGTAATGGGTCTGCTTGTGTCCCATGTAACTTTTCCTATGGAAGGAAAGTATTCTTCAAAGTAAAATAATATGCACATTATGAGGGAACCAAAATTACAAGTGTTTGTCTGTGAAGACCTTATTGTGCACATGTTCTCCTCAAGTTGTTGCAATAGGATCTCTGCCAGATCCATCTTCTTCCCCTATTTGATAATCTTGTATGTTGTGCTCATAGAAGTGCTAGATATGTTTTTCATTCTTCTTGCTTGGAAGATCTTGTATCCAACAACACATGCTCCAAAATTTAGCTCTACGTCGGTAATGGTGTTGACCTTTAGTGCCCTTTTATCTGATTTTGCACCAGTTAGTCTTTCAACTTCTTCTAGAGATGGATGTTTGTGAGCCTATGACTTATTGGTTGTAGGATAAATAGTAACTGCATGTATAACATCCTTTTTTATAGCTTTTGGCTTATTTAGCCATAAAGCCTTGTCATGAACTCTGCTAAGAATAATTTTAATCCATTCTATTTTGAAAACCTTGGGAAAATGCAGTACATTTGTGAGTCCCTTTACTTCTGAGTGTTTATGCTCTTCTTTGAGTTTTCCAACATCATCACATAATGCCCTATAAGCATTATCTAGGTCTAGATCTCCTATCTCTGAGATCTTGTAGTGAATGTAGAACCTTACGTCCTCTACCAGTAAAACCCTAGGTGGGATTCAGGACAATGCTCCAGAGTCGTCAGGTTGTGAAGCTATTTTAGGGTGAACCTTGTATTTAGGTTCAACATACGCACCTCTACTGACAAGCTTGAAGGGTTTGTTATTATCTTCCTTAATTTTCTCAACCCTAGAAGTAGATTCCATTGTGTTGCAAAAATTTGGGGCTTTTCAAAAATAAAGACAATGCGGTCGGTGAGTATGATAACTTATAGATTCTTTGTCCTTGCCTGTGAATGTGAATGCTTCATGTCACAATGATTTCTACTAGGTCACTCTCCAAATTTATCTCAAATCACTCTGCTCTGCTTGAAAATCGTGGGTGCAAAAATGATTTTATCTGTCAGGCTTTTATACCTTTTTGTGCCCTAAGTTGTCATTAATGTTTACCAACTCATCAGTTTATGAAGACTACTTTCGTCGGTAAAGACATTCATAACATCTCTGGTGTTTGTGCCAAGCGTCGGGGTAGCTAGTGGTTTTGGAGACTTCATCGATGCTTGTCGGTGAGGTTGTGATGATAGCTTTAGTTGATTCAACTTTCACCAATATCTGTCAGTTTACACTTAGCTTGTGTAATGACCAATACATTTCGGTAAGTAATGCTAACTTTC